>OZ002733.1:22512577-23092643 GCA_963924305.1 Polygonum maritimum
CCACAAACAAACTTAACACCTTTAAATAGTACGTAATACTAGAGATAAATTCAATGTTTTAACTAACTTAAGTGATAATGAGTAAGTATATGCAAGGTTTGTGGAACGCCGTTACCTCCCATCACTTCGCGCTCTTTTTCCCGGCTCTCGCATATTGAGGCTAGAATCTACCTTATTAAGAGTTACCGTCGTTAGCCGGATCGACGAGAACGTACGGTCAATTCTTTAATGCTTAACAAACTTTACATCGACATGTTTTCCATAGAAGAGTATATTGCATTTGAGACATATATCGTTATTCGCCACGAAGGTTAAAAGTTGTCATCGCCTATACGAACTGAAATTAATACAAGGTTTCATAGAAGAGTAGCAACGTAAATACAGAATGGTATGGTGGAAGGAGAAACTTGTAATGAAGGTCGTCGGACTCACAAACGATACCCACATGCAACAGTCATTAAGATCTGGAAATCTCTTAGTTTATAGCTCGTTTATAAAGAAGCACAAAGCGATTGCTTATCAAAAGACATAAAAGAAGTCGAGTATAAGAAAATCTAAACATTATTACACATTTTTCCTATAATTTTATCTCATTCAATTTGCAATTCACGTCGAAATACCGAACACTCGTTTAGCTCTTACATCTACCCTACCTCAACCACTCTTTCAAATTTAGCTCCACCTCCACTAAAACATCATATAAATTAAACCCATATATAAATCCGGTGGAGAAATGGATCAAAAGGCAAAAAGCACAAAACTGAAAATGATGTGAGCCACAAAATGGAGCACTCGGATATATATGGAGCATGTTCATGCCCAAATGGCCGGTGGCAATAAGATCACAAACCCCAATCATTATCTATGTGAAGGAAAATATTTAACATATTTATTATAAATAATTTTAATAAATTTTTTGGAGAAATTAAGCTGGGACGCACGTGCAATGCACATGGGAGTTATTGCAAAAGAAAGCATGAACGAGAGATCGAGCATGCATTTGCAAAAGGTTTGAAATTATTGAGGTTAAGTCAAAGAGTAGGAGTGCAAATTGGCCCTTTTCCTGTTTGCTAACTGTTCCAACTTTAAGGATCTTCAATGTAGGTTAAATTTGTACAAAAACAAAAAAAAATCTAATCAACACCAAACTTTACAAGTTTAAAATTAGTCCTCACTCATGCAAAAACTAACACCAAACTCACATCAGCGTATTAAGAATTGGACATAATCAAGTTCGATAAATGTAGCTAGTTATACAAAATTTTAATTACTATGGAAGGATATGTGTTGCTGCTTGTAGGGTTTGCTAGATCTATCATCTATTTAAGATATGATATACTTTGTGTGATTCCATGGCCCTACGAAAATTATTGCTCAATGGGTTTGTACACATCCATTTTCCAAAAATTGAAGAGTTAGTTACTCGAAAATTAAACTCGGGATTATCAGCTTCAAAACAATGATTAGCCATTGGGCATTAGGAACTTTAGCTAGTTAGTAATTCCAAATTTACAATTTCACATGGTATATGTCCAACAAACCCTATACTTTTCTTTCAAATGGATAAAAGAATTCATTATCCTTTTCCGATGATCTTCTTATTTTTAAAGAAGCCTGCATTTTATTATTATTTTAGTATTGTCATTTTTCATATATAAAAAATATTTTAAAATTAAAATAAGTATGGCTTGTTGCAATAAGTCGTATGTAGGTAATATAGCCAGCATAATTAATTAATTTCTCAAATGCTTTTAGGGTATTTCCCAAATTTAGAAAACCAACCCCATTTTTTTCCATAACAAAATGAGATGGATAATCTGTTTTATATATTGATTTTTTAAAAACTCAAATATTTTTTTGATAGTCCAATCCTCGATAAAACGAAGAACTTGTTTGACATGCGACCCGTATAATATTCCTCTACTCTTGATAAACTGAGTGATGAATGGGGCGTTGAGGGCATGAGAAAAATGAATATAATTTTGAGAATGGAAGGATTAAAGAGATAATGACCTTCGATGAGGACTTGACAACTACTATATATATATGAGACTAAGCTAGTCACATTAATAACATCTATGTCAACTATATATGTATATATCGACGAGAAAGAGAATGTTTTCATTGTTTTGAATTACGAACGGCTATAACAAAAATCAAAGTGAAGGGATGGATGAAATGTAAAGTCAACTCGTAAGATTTGGCATTAAAAATTTGGGACATAAAAATGTGAAATCAAAATGATTTGGTTTGTGGAAGAGACTGAAAGGAGGTTGACCTTGCACAATCATGCAATTAGTCAGTTGCATAATTGCCCTACCTCAACCACCACCACCCAACGCCACCACCACCACCCACCGCAACCACCGCCGCCATTGCTTGGTTTCCATCGATCACCGCCTTCGATCGTCTTCCCTGTATCACTATCATCAATCGCTTTACGACCCATCACTTCCTCCACAAACCTACAAAATTCCTTCTAAATTCTAATCATATAGTTAATTTAGTTGATTTGGATATAATGATATATTATCCAAATGAAATTCATTTGTTAGTAAGTATTAAGTAAAAGTGTGGTTTCCTTAAAGTTTTTTCCCCGTAGAAGTAAGAATTTGAAATACCCAACTATACGTACCTAGTTTGAGAAGACATCAAAGGCGCGCAATAGTTGCTCAAGGACATGAAACATATATCTTGACAAACTATACTATTACATTAAGTACTAATAAAGTATAAATAAACACTATAAAATAATATTTTTCTCCGATTAGGACTTGAACAGGTGAAAAATATAACGAATTTAGAATAAGTTTGAAGTAGGTTAATTGGTACAACTCAACCTAGATAGTTTGAACTAAATGTGTAGCATAACTCCAATATGAGTGAAGTTATAACAAATTTCGAAAGGCCTAAAACATACACGCCCCCCTTAACTTGTACACATTGGTCATTTTAACACCTTAATTCATTGGATATTCACTTTAACACCTGAACTCAACATTTTGTGACCGATCAAATACTTGGACGCTGATGGGGCAAAAAAATTGTCACTAAAGGTAACACATCATATGCCACATCATTATTTAAATAAATAAAAAAATCAATTGACCCCCTAATTAAAAGGGAAAAAGAAAAAAGAAGACAAAAAAACCCTAATTAAAAGGTTTTTTGTTTTTTTTTTCCATTTAATTAGAAGGTTTATTGATTTTTTATTTATTTAAATAATGATGTGGCATGTGATGTGGCACTCTCTTGGCATTTTTGCCTCGTCAGCGTCTAAGTGTCTGATCGGTCACAAAATATTGAGTTTAGGTGTCAAAGTGAATACCCGATGAATTGAGGTGCTAAAATGACCAATGTGTACAAGTTTAAGAGGCCGTGTATGTTTTAGGCCAATTTCGAAATATAAAAGTACAAGCTTTTAGAGGGTACGTATACATGCATGGAGCATATTTGTTGCCTTTAGTCATATGTACAATTTGATGAGAGGACAGGTCGTATGAATGGTCTTGTTACCTTGACTCTTGATGTTTAATGAATAATGAGTAGGCAGAAAACATCCAATGAGCCAAATTCTGTCAAAAGGTCAAACTCTATATAATAAAGTTTCCTATTTTGTTACTGTTTTGGAATCCATGCATCTATGATGAAATTGATGAAATGTTATTCCAACTGCCCATAATATACTCAGTTGACGTGAATTTTCGTTTTTTAGATCGAAGAATAGTACGATACTATAAACTCACAAAATTACATTAATTAAACAACTTTGTTGGCATATAATAACCGACTAGTACAAATCCCGTACATATATACAGGTCATGTAAATGTAAACCCGACTTAATCGATTCCAGATCGAATTTTGATCCGAGCCTACTTTTTATTCGAGAATTTACAATTCAAACCTGATACATTCGAGGTCGAACCTATTAACCTATACATGTATTTTAGTTTTTTAATTTCAGTTGTGAAATCTATTATTTTAGTTAATTATGTAGAATCTTCATAAAAAAAAATCATTTTGCCTAAAATAAAAAACATTAGAATGAAAATTATATTTTCATATCAAAAGTAAACAAGATATCAAAGATATCCAAAATCATTTTTCTATCGAGTCTAGCAAGATTTGCTAATATTAGGAAAACCTATCAAAAGTTGGATAAGATATTATAGTAGATATAAATTTTAGTTACCATTGTTAAAATAAATTTATTATTTTATTCAGCATTGATTACATTGTAACGATTTTGGATTAACAATATATTGTAACGATTTAGGATTAAAAAAACGATATCAATATCTAATTCCAAATAATATTATTATGCATTATTGTATTAATTGAATAATGCATATAAAAAAATTATCAATCGTGTCCCGTATAGAGTACGGGCAATAATCTAGTCAATATAATAATTATTTAAATATAATTGAAATAGAAAATTTTATAAAGATACATATAAAATATAGGTGCCATCCAGGCGCCCCGTACAGAATCACCAAGCGCCCCGCTTTTCCAATTCTTAGTCTGTCCTGCAATTTATAATATTTAAGTTTAGTTCCCGTTATTATTATATAATTACGAAGTATTTCTATAAGTTTTAATATGTACTCTGTTTGTCCTTAGACTATTTAGTAGTTGGTTTTTAGCTAGCTTGTTTTATAATCGAGTCCTGTAATTTGGTATCAGAGCCAGGTTAATCAACAAGCTGGAGATTTCCGAGAAATGCATTAATAGAGAAGCTCCACATATTAAGCATTTAAATACTGGCGAAAAACATCATGAAGCAATATTAAATACCATAGTTGATGATATCGCTGAACTTAAAAGTAGTATCTTTAGATTAAGTGAAAAAATCAAAAATATTAGGGAAGAGCTAAAAATCTATTGTAACCTTTTATCGGAAGAAAATAAGAAAATATCTGCCGAACTTATTCACGAAATTAGGCATCAAGGTGCAATTGCAAAAGGTCTAGACGTTAAAAAATCAACCAAATTTCCCTACAAATATCCATTCCAAGATCAAAATCCAGGAAAAGTATTTTTTGTACCAGTTAAAAATATTAACGAAAAAGGAAAAACCAAACTTGAGGAAAATGAAAAAGACAACGAAGACTAGTTTGGAACTAAGAGAAGATACCATGGAGGAACCTGGTATCATCAGTAGTGAAGAATCTGAATATGATACAGAAGAGGAAGAAATGTATCAACAAATGGGTTTGATAAGGTTAAAAGATATGGAAACCATACCAATAACTGAAGTGAAACGCAAGATAAGTAAAATTATGGGTAAAAGGGTGTTAGACACCAACGAAATGGAAGAGGAAATAACACCTACTGAGTTGGGAGAAACTAATGAAGCTAATAGATCCTATTATAAAAGATATGAAGAAGGATCTTGTAGCTATAGAAAACCTTATTGTAAGCCAAAATAGTTTTTAGATAAAACAACTAGATTTGGGGTAAGGATTATGCCCAATAACCGACCTAACAAGAAAGAACTCAAATTGGAACCCATAAGTGAAACTGGCTATAAGCTAAACTTGGATGGAGTTCGAAAACGTGAAGAAGTAATGGACTTCTGGAAGAAAAGTATGATGAGCGTGTTAAACCTCAATACAGATTGGAGAGCAACAAACTTCCTGAACTATATCGAGCATAGCCTAGAGGGAATAGTTGCTGACTGGTATGAAGGAGTACCAGAAGATTTCAAAGCAGGGTTAAGAGCTAATAACTCAGCTTCATCTATGTTCAAAGACCTTTGTGAGGCTATAGATGAAGAGTTTATTGGTGAAAGAGATGAAGATGATAAAAAATTTATCGAATGTGTGGTATCCAAATATTCATAACTCCACTACAAGATTTTGGTAAAAATGTGCATTGCATTAACTTTGTTTGCGATACTAGGCATAAGAAGTTTAGTGATCAGACCATAAGTGGAGTCATATGCAACCTAAGTCAAGGGCCAGTGTCATGGATTTGTAGGCCTAAATATTATGTTAGCTTGGAAGATCAGTTTGCACCTAAATTCTTAGCTCTTAAGTTGCTAACTGAAGGAATTAACATGCATAAGGGCACTTGCCCTATACAGTTGAAGTGGAAGGTGATATACAAACTAGAAAACACCACCAATCCTCCACTAAGGATGCAAATGGTAGAAGCTGATAAATATGAAATTAGTGGACCAGGTCAGATAGCAGTTCCTGTTAAGGTTAAGCCCGAACAAATCAGTTTAAAAACGATATGGATAAATGCCTTTGAGAACCCTTCAAACGCTAAGCATGAAAAAATATTAACAGTTGATGAGGAAGGTAGAATTCATACCACATCTCAATCACCCGCAAACCTAACAATGGATAGGAGCCTTTCAAGAAGTAGAAGTTCTAGGTTCAATCCTAGTTTGAATCTTACTCAGAGAAACCAATTAGTTCCTCCAAATAGGACAATTAAAGAAGAAAATCCTTTTAAGATAAATGAGGATATTGCTAGTCTATTAGCAGCTTTGAATAAGAAACTTGAAATGGACACCGTGGGTAGAACTATTAATGAGCCATCTAGACATAGCATAGATCTAGGATCAATGACAAGTTCTAACCCAAACCCAAAAGGTCGTCCAATGCTACAAGGAGAGTCCTCGAACTTTAGATCTGATAGAAAGCTAATAGGATTTAAAACTAAAACCATTAGTGAACCTGTGTATGAAGAAGATGAAGAGTTAAATATGCAGGTTGAAGCTTGTCTAAGAGTCACTAATCCAAACAGTATTTACATTCCTATAGCGATATGCATTGAAGGATTTAATAATTATGAGCTATGTGCATTCGTAGATAGTGGATGTTCTGTTTGTTTTGGAAAGAAAACATTATTCCCTGAATTTATGTGGAAACCTGCTACTAAACCTATTCAAGTTAGAATAGCTGATAATAGTATTATGGTTCATTCAGAAGTTATTTTGGATTTACCAATTATGCTTGGGGGTTACCCTTGTATAATTCCTATTATTTGGGCTACTGAACAAACATCTCATGACATGATAATAGGAAATAACTTTCAAAGGCTATATTCTCCATGTACTCAAAGCTTAGAAAGTATGATATTTACTATTAATAGAGATTTAGCTTGTGTTAGAAAAATGAAAGATGCCTATACTCATCAAAAAACTGAATTCACGCGCAGTAAGCGTGGTGAGGAGCATATAGTTCCAACGCAAAGAGAATTTGCGCTCTTTATAGATGAAGTAGGCATAAAAGAACAGATAACAACCCAACAAAAGGATTTATGTAGAGAATTATATTCTGAAGATCCTTTAAAGTTTTGGGATAAGGATAAGTCATTTGCTAAGATAGAGCTTATAGATTCTAAGACTGTCATCAGAGTTAAGCAAATGGTGTATACCTATAAAGATCAACAGGAGTTTAAAGAACAAATAGACGAACTGCTGAAAAAGGGATTAATTAGAGAAAGTAAGAGTCCTCATTCTAGTCCTGCATTCATGGTTAGGAATCATGCTGAAGAAAAAAGAGGAAAGGCTAGAATGGTTATCAATTATAAGAAATTAAATGATAACACTGTCTTTGATGGATATTATATCCCTAATAAAACAGTCTTGTTCAATAGGATACAAGGAGCCACTTAGTTCTCTAAAATGGACTGTAAAAGTGGATATTGGCAGATTAAAATGGATAAAGATAGTATACCCTTAACAACATTTAGTGCACCACAAGGTCATTATGAATGGGTAGTTATGCCATTTGGGTTAAAAAACGCTCCACAAATATTCCAGAGAAGAATGGATAAAATCTTTAAAGATCTTAAACATTGCTGTCTTGTTTACATTGATGATATCTTAATATTTTCTAAGACTTTAGAACAACATATGCATGATCTTAAAGCAATTACTCAAGAGTGCATAAATCATGGTATCGTCCTAGGACAGACAAAATGCATCTATGCAGTACCAGAAATTGAATTCCTAGGATTGAAGATTAAGGCAGGGGAGATTGTATTACAAGATCATATCCTTGAAAAGGTAGAAACATTCCCTGATATTATAGAGAATAGGAAGCAATTGGAAAGGTTTTTAGGATGTCTCACTTATGCCTCTGACTTCATAAGAAATTTGGCTAAACTTAGAAAGCCATTACAGAGTAAGCTGAAAAAAGAAGAAGTGTGGACTTGGAGTAGTCAGGACACTAAGATAGTCCGAGAACTTAAAAAATGTTGCATGAATTTGCCTGTGTTAACTTTACCCAATGAAGATGATGAACTTGTTCTTGAAACTGATGCGAGTAATTATCATTGGAGTGCTGTTTTAAAGATTAAGAAGGATAATAAGTTGTGCAGGTACAGCAGTGGAAGTTTCAACAAGGCTGAATGTAACTACACAGTTATGGAAAAAGAGATTCTTGCCATCTTAAAAGGAATTAATAAATTTATAATCTTTCTTGCTTCAAAACCCTTTACAGTAAGAACTGATTGTAAAGGAATACTGGGTTTTATTCAAAATAATCTTGATAATATGAAAGCGCAAGGGAGGCTCCTGCGTTGGCAATTAGCCCTTAACCAGTTTTCCTTTAACATTGAACATGTGCAGGGATCAAAGAACTCTTTGGCAGACAGCTTAACAAGAGAACTTGCAAGTGATAAAAATGCCAAACAGATACATAACCAGCGGGCAACAACCAGTTATGAGGTTGTATCAAGATTGTGGATTAGACAATGCCTCTCCAGAGTAGATAAAAGAGTCAGTCAAGTTTCTCCTCTCCGTGCGTCCTTCGGATGCGGAGAGGACTAAGTTCGCTGAAAAGATCAAGCATCATAAGGGATGGGTGTCACCTCCCAGTAATTTAGTAGTTTCTTTTTTAGAAGAAGTTGGTAATAGAAGATGTCGCTATGGATATCAGATAGCAAACTGCATGTCCAGTACCAGAATATTAGAGCTAGAAATAGCTAACAAGATGCTTCAACTTCCTTGGGAGCTCCAGGAAAAACTGAAGGGTTATTGGAAATATAAAGATTTTCCAGATTGGTATGCTCAAGTGATGAACAGTTATTCAAGTATTTACTACGACATATGGGAAGAATGGGGATCTCAAATTATGTATGGCCATTCTGGAATTGGAGGAGTTTGTCTACCAGGTAGTCCTGATGAAGACGCAGGAATTCTGAAAGCATGGGATTATGGGATGTGCCACGGGATATATGGAAGATTTCCTAGGCCATGGAGTCCATTATACAAACATTTCACTAAGTTCCAGAAGTACGTGTTCAACAGAATTATAAAGTCAAAAGAAGAAGACAATTTGATTAGTTCCATGAAGCCTGCTAATATGGAAACAGAAGGAGGGCATTCAAGAGCTCCACATTACCTACTTATGTTTCTCCTAAAATCAGATTGTTTTTCAGAATATAATTCTATACCAGTACATCAAGCACCGGTCAAAACAGCTGTTGAAGCCAGAGCTAGGGGATTCTTCTACATCTACGAATTCATCAAGATGTATCAGAAGAAAGATGTAATTATGTTCAAGGTTGGGTTTACTACTGTCATAATTTCAAAAGAACTAAAGCCCTATTTCTTAGAAGCCATAGAGTCATCTGATTCTATCCAAGAATACTTGTCACAAATTGAATATGGGAGATACTTATCACCAAAGGGTCAAGAGTTCCTTTGGGATCATCTAATGGACTGGGATCCAGAGTATTCAGAGAACCTGATCAAACAAATAGAACTTGATGAATATGATGCTGAGAATTTGGAAGATAATGTTGGAGATGAAGGCATGCATAACCTCAATAATTGCATGGATTAACTTGTCAATGCCACGTCACCATTCCACTTCAAACGGTCACAGAAGATCTTTGTCGTTTTACTTTTATCATTAATGTATTTTATTTTCAGAGTGCTTTTCTTGTTCAGAGAGTGATGGCACTGTTGCCATGTGAGTGGATTCCCTGAGACTTTGTCGGGTTATAATTTCATGAGCACGAAGAGAGCACCCTATGCTCTCACCAACTCTATAAATACACCCTCTTGTAAGCTTAGAAGGGGCACCGAAAAAGAGAGAGCAAAGTCTGAATCTAGAGAGAAAGAGAAAGCTTTGAACTTTACCAGTGAAGCGGAGTTTCCCTCACTCTAAGAGTTCAAATCCTTCTATGGATCTTTCTAGTTTGAGTGTTTGAGTGATTTCTTTGTTTTTCAGTGTGTTTGTGTGCTTGTAATCCTTTCAAATTCAATAAAAGTTTGTTTTTAAGAAAGAGAAAGCTACTTAATCGAAAGCTATGTCTTGAATAAACCGTTTTCTTGATTACAAATCTTCCATCCACCTATTCAAAGATTATAAGTTAGAGACTACGATCTGAGGTAGGAAACGAAACAGATATGTGCTGTGCTTGGACTAAGGGAGTCCTGGTTGAGGATTAGCCACCCCTAGAAATCCGGGAGCTATAGGAACGCCGGAGGTCCAGCGATACTACGCCCAGGTAACGGTCAAACCTCTCTAATTTTATTATCTTTCATTACGGAGCATGGTGGGCTTGTGATCATAGAAAATAGATTATTCATGATATAGTTAGTAGATTATGGTAGCAAGTACCATTTTAAGTCACCAAAATTAACAAATCATTCTAAAAGGATAGATCTGAAGTAATTCATAGAGTATTGGGCAGATCTCGTAATTTCTTATAAATTAAAGGTAGAAACCAAAAAGGAGATAAAAAGAAATTGAGGACCCACCGGGGCGCCTCAATTTCCCCAAAATATATTTGAATATTTTGATCTTAAAATATATCTTTGTTATGATATAAATTATTATTGTTTTAGTATATAGCAGTTGATGATTGATAGATAGATAAATAGAAGTAGTTTGATAGACTTTTTTGGGGGTTTTAATTATGTGGGAAAAAAATTAACTTACTATTTTAATAAAAGGGTGATGTGGCGTAATATGGTGGTGAAATTTGCTTCCGCTTTAATATATAATAATAGATAAATAGATAGATTATAGTAGACATGTCTTAAATATTAACTTTTTTTGCCATACAAATTTTGATCATAGTATTTTTTTGATTTATAAATTTAAACTAATATCAATACTTTATTTGTCTTATAAACCAACCAAAAATATTACATATAATAAATGTAATATCAATGTCCCAATAGATTATATTTTCTTATCAAATTTTACACAAATAAATATAATATTGATGTCATAGCAGGTCATATTTTTTAAATATATAACTTTTAAATATATAACTTTACCATATGACCTAAAATCATATCTTTTTATAGATACATATACAAATTTATATATTTCATATAGATAAATCCATTCATGTGTGCTAATAATTATTGTTTTTTTTAAGATAAATCTAAATACTTTCTTAATCAATATGATATTCATAGATTGTATAGATAAATATTACAGTATTTGGATAGACTATAAATATAGATATTATTTTGATAGATTCTTTTAACGTAAATCTAAATATTTTCTTAATTAATACAATATTGATAGATTGTATTGATAGATATTATTTGAATAGTTTATAAATATAAGATACTATTTTAATAGATTATGGATATAATAAAATATGGTAATTAAATAAAGACATATGAAATTTTTTTAATTGTAAAATTAATAAGGATATATAATTGTTAACATATAATTGGTGATTTATAATTAATTCAATATGAGGTAAGCTAGAATTAACATGAAGGTTAGAAAGGTCTTGACTTTAGTATATAGTATAGATAGATTAATTAGTGGTGCATATAGATATACCTTCTAGTAATAAAGATGTACATAATGAATAGCAACAGATCAGCAATGCAATGGTCGACTACAAAAATTGCACTCTAGATGTTGCCTGCCTTCTAAAAGATGGGGGATTGTTGGATTGTTTAAAACCATTTAATGGTAGAGAAAATTTCTGCTTGAACACGCAGTCTTTTCATCAACAGATGTGATAGTCAGCCATAATAATAGTAAAAGATAGTGGCAGGCATGGTAGACTTCTCTTGAAATTATATCAACCAGGATTATAAATGATACTGTATAAGAGAGAGTAAGGTTTAATTAACTCTTCTTTTTTCTTAAAAATAAATATTTCACATGCATAATCATGGTCATGACTAATTAATTTTCAAGATCAAGTTTCACATAGTTTTAATGCATCAACTCTTATTTCTTCCAAAAACTTCATCACAAAGCAAACCTGTTGAACCATTTTGCAACAAATGCACTCAGGATAAGGGCTAGTGGGATGGAATCATACACAGTAACTAAAAATGTCAATTCAAATCTGAGGATGAGAAAAGGGAGGATCACAATTAAGCTCACTGATGTCTTTCTTATCAAGAAGATGAACAGGAAACAAAGAAAGAAAACCTTCCAATTCCAAAGGTTGAGGATATAGGACCAAGTTAACGGCCCTTAACAATCTAGCTCCTTAGCTTAGGTGAGTAGGCAAGCCTAACTTTCATACCAATTTCTGAGAATTGCAAATCCAACCTACTTCACTAGATCCATGATTCCCTCTAGCTATTCCTTTATAACTGTCTATTGGTTGACTCAACAGGGCTTGTAAGAGAATTGGGAAGGTAAAAAGGAATCTTTCTCAAATCAAAGTGCACCCTCCAAACTTGGTTATTTTTGCCAAGTTTGTCAAGGGAACTTTGGTGACAGATACTCAACTCTCTTGAGGAATGAAACAGGTCACAACAAAAACATTTAACCAGTGTAGTCTTGTTTTCGCAGGGTCTACAGGGCCCAAATACGGGTGTTTACGACTGAAACTCTGAGCTATGCGGCAATGATAATTGAATTTAGTTAAAATGCACCAACAATAACTGATATGGGGCAATAATGCTATATTCATCTTAAAGACACTGTATGAAACAGCAAAAGAACAACACACATGCCCCACAAGGAACTGAATATGAAGTTCTTGTATATTTTTCAATATTGAAATCAACCCAGATGGCTTGTTGTTGAAAAGGTAACATTTATTAGAGAATAAAAATAGCTTTCTTCTCTGTACTATTTGAGATATGGAGGAATTTAAAGAAAATCTTTCTGACATATGTTGCAATCAGATGCCAAACGTAGAAGTTTTCAAAATTGTGGGATTCCTATGCATTTAGATGCTGGACCTCTCAGATATGGATAGAACAAAGCCAGCTATCCTCCTAGAAGGTTAATTGTCAGGTGAGGACTTATTTTCAAGACAAAAATTTGTCATCATTAACTAGAAGTAAATCATACGATAGCATATCATTATATGAGCAATAAGTGCAACAACACAAACAGTAATTGGATAAGAAAGATTACAGAAGTTGATAAGAATCAGAACATGCAAGCAAATCTAAGGAATTACGTAGTCAAAACTCTATGATTACTATGCCAAAGACACTATTTTCCTATTTCAGTTTACCAAAAAATTTATGCCAAGACAAGGGGCCAACTCAATACTGTGATCAGACCAAGTATGTTCCGCGGAGAATTAAAACTCTGAAGTTACTGGCCTAAATGCTAGACGCGTTTTTTAGCTTCTTTCCAACATTTTTCTGAAAAATTTCATGGATATATATGAATAACTGCACCAACCTTAGGCATAGAGTACGTGTTAGATGTGGGGCTATAGGATGTGGAAGGGAAAAATCCTTAAGGCAGCAATATGCATCTGAACAATGTTATTTTCTCAATAATTTAAGCTTTGTTCTCTCTAACATGTAATGAGCAGGCAGTAGAAAACAAAACAAGCAAACCTTTATGTGAGTTTTCTGGTGGGGCAGCAAAAGCACTAGAAAAGTTGAAGAAAATATGGCAATCAGTGATGGTGTGGCTCAAAATCTTCATCCAGCAAACCAAGCAAGGGTCACAAAGGCAGATAGCAACTGGCAATTGCAGTTTGAGATTCCCTTCTTCATTTCTGTAGCAACCTTCCAGCCATCCCCACATCATTAACATCACCTTTAAGCATTTCCATTTTCCTGCAAGAATTATCAGCATAAAAATAAATATCTCCACAATGACAAGAGTTAATTTAATCCTAGAAACTTCCAAAAAAATAAAATTAAAGAAAACTTGTTGGGATAGGCCTAATCTCCTGCCACTATAGAGAGCTTTAGCTGTTATCTGTCTCAAACCATTAGTGGAACGATCACTTTCTAAGCTTCTACAATCTACAGTGCTTGGTAGTTTTATTTTTCGTTTTCTTTTTTCCCCTCCCTATATAAAGGAGAACCCTCCAAGCCATTCTCAGAGCAAAACTTCACGCTTACAACTTACAAGCACAAATCCACAACAGTGCTCTAAGTCCCCCCCCCCCCCCCCCCAACTTTCTTAAGTTCTTTTCTTGCCATTGAGATCTCACAATGGTTAGTTCATGCTAATTAGCAGACTCTAAGGACCATATTTTGTTTCATTAAATTGCACTGTTGCTTTATTTTGGTGTTGTATTTGATCAATTATTGAATCTTTTTTCTCGATGCCTCAGGACGGGAAGTTGAGCTTGACCATAGCAGATGCTCACGACTATACGGGCCGTCCTGCAGATAGGACTAAAACCGGCGGTTGGGTGCCCGCTGCACTTGTGCTAGGTTCGTTTCCAATACAACTTACATCTACTTCCAAATTTTCTAAGGATTGTATTATGATTTGCATAAGAAAATAATTAGAGGAAAAAGATGGAGCTTGGGGTTAAGATGATTCTTGACTTCATGCAGCAAGAGTATCATAATCAGCATCAAAAGAGATACTAAAGCAACTTTGGGTTTACAAAACGTGTCTTCTATGTTTTTCCTATGACCATATCAGATGTATATTGCTCTGCTTTATAAAACTTTGCAAAAATATTCTTCTTTACAACTACTTTTAGAAGTGGGCTGCCTACAAGCATGAAAAGCATGTAAAAAAAAATCCAACCTTTTCCCTTGGTCTTTCTGCTTGACATAACATACCAATTATCAGGCTGACAAGTGTCAGATTGATCATACGTTCCCAATTCTTAACTCCCTTAGCTTGGGAGGTTCACTTTGAGATTCCATTTTTCCCCTTTCAACTAATTTTTTGAAAGCTTTTGTTATCCACCTTTGAAGACTTTTTCATCTTCTCCCTGCCCTCTCCATTCACTTTCTATCCTCATTTTCTTCCTTTTAACAGTCAAAAGCAAACCATGTTCTTGTTTTCTTGCAATGATCAATCATTTTTTTTTTCTTCAAAAGGGTTCCACCAAGTTACAATCACCCCCAACACGTATCAACATAAACAAAGTTGAATCTCTTTTAACTTTACTCACAAAGAAAAAAAAAGAAGAAAAAGTTATTACCTTTTCTGTTAACGGTTAAGATTCCATCACCTTCATTGCGACAATGTCACAAACACCTTGCAGGCATAGAGCTCTGCGAAAGGCTAGCAACCATGGGAATAGCCGTGAACCTGGTGACATACCTCATCGGGACGATGCACCTTCCAAGCTCAACCTCAGCCAACATCGTGACCGATTTCATGGGCACAAGCTTCCTCCTCTGCTTACTCGGCGGCTTCCTCGCCGACTCCTTCCTCGGCCGCTACAAAACCATCGGCATCTTCGCCGTCATCCAAGTTCTGGTAAGGCCACACATCTCAATTCCCCCAAAATTACGCCCCCAATCGCGAAACCCTAACACTCTCCAAAAACCCTAGGGCACATCGATGCTAGCGGTCTCAACCGCCCTTCCTCAGCTCCAACCGCCTCCCTGCCACCGATCCACCCCCTGCGAAAGGGCGAACGGGTTCCAGATGGGGATCCTGTACCTAGCGCTATACCTAATCGCGCTCGGGACGGGAGGACTGAAATCGAGCGTTTCGGGGTTCGGGAGCGACCAATTCGACGAGAAAGACGAGAGGGAGGCGGCGCAGAGGACCTATTTCTTCAGCAGGTTCTTCTTTTTCATCAGCCTGGGGACGTTGTTGGCCGTGACCGTTCTGGTGTACATTCAGGACGAGGTCGGCCGGACCTGGGCCTATGGGATCTGCGCGGCCTCCATGGCCTCCGCCATAGCCGTTTTCTTGTTCGGGACCAAGAGGTACAGGTTCAAGGGGACCTCCGGAAGCCCGATCGTCCACATTATGCAGGTGCTCTCGGCCGCCATGGAAAAGAGGAAGATGGAGCTTCCGTATGATGCAAGCTTGTTGTACGAAGACTCCCCTGATTCCTCCAGAATCCACCACACCGAGCAGTTTTGGTGAGTTTCAAACCGAACCGGGCCTATACAAAATTAATTATCCGGTCCAGGTGAACCCGGTTCAGCAAATGAATAACAACCTTGTTTTTGTTGTCATGGTGCAGTTGCTTGGACAAGGCAGCTATACCAAGGGATGAGGACTTCGAGAGACGCAATGGAGGGGCGGCTGCGGTTGTGAACCCGTGGAAGCTGACGTCAGTGACTCGTGTCGAGGAGGTGAAGATGATGGTGAAGCTACTTCCGATATGGGCCACCACCATCATGTTCTGGACCACCTACGCTCAGATGATCACCTTCTCGGTCGAGCAAGCCTCCACCATGGAGCGAACCGTCGGCGGGTTCCAGATCCCAGCTGGCTCCCTCACCGTCTTCTTTGTCGCGGCCATTCTCATCTCGCTGGGTTTGTACGACCGCTTCGTTGTTCCTCTATGGAAGAGTTGGAAGGGCAAGCCAGGTATACTATTATTCGTCTACCAGTTAGACCGGTGAAGCTTGATATTATCGTTGCGGTTTTAACAATATTTAACTTCAAAGTAAATGTTGGACTATATAAAACAATAGTTTAAGTCATGTCACAATTTGAGAGGTCTATCCTACGTACCGATTTAACTTTCGGCATGTGAGGATTGGTAGATGTGCTAGGCGGGACAAGTCTGGCCAAATTTTCCTAGACTATTCTCTTTCGTTAGATCCACAAGGTCTTGTTACTTTCATTTCTATTGTCTCATTTATTAAAACTAGCCACTCAACTCGTTGTCAACAACACATGGCAGGTTTAACAAACCTCCAAAGAGTCGCTCTCGGCCTTGTTCTCTCCATACTAGGGATGGCAGCCGCGGCCATAGTCGAGACAAAACGCCTATCGGTGGCCAAATCCCTTTTAAGCCACGGTCAGGAGCCCGCTACGCTCCCTCTCACCGTCTTCCTTCTCATCCCACAGTTCTTCCTCGTAGGGGCCGGCGAAGCCTTCATCTACACCGGACAATTGGACTTTTTCATCACCCAAGCGCCCAAGAGCATGAAGACAATGAGCACCGGGCTTTTCCTAACCACCCTATCCTTCGGTTTCTTCCTTAGTAGCTTCTTGGTGTCGGTTGTTAAGGCGGTTACAGGAAGCGGAGAGCAAGGGAAAGGGTGGTTAGCCGATGACATTAACCACGGGAGGCTCGACCTCTTTTACGGGCTCTTGGCCATGCTTAGTTTCATTAACTATGTGAGCTTTACAGTTTGTGCTATTTGGTATAAGCCTAACAAGGCAAATGGTGGAAAGGAAGCTAACGGTGAAGTGTGAGGATGAGAAAAAACAAAAAAAAAGGTGTTTTGGTGGGGTTAGAGTGTGAGTGTTTTAAGCTTGTTGTATAGCTGGATTTGGGTTTATGTGAGGTCTAGATTAATCCTGCATTTTTAGGGTTTTTGCTTGGTGATGGGAAGGGGTTTTTGGGGAAAGTTACGTGGAATTATTAATGTATGATGTAAGTTTGTTCCGGTCGTTGTTGTAACATGTTGTTGGCAAAGTATATGATGGTTTAAATTTGAGTCACTTTCAATAGTTTTTATATTTGGTTTAAAAGGTTCATTACGTGTTAAGATAAATATTGATAAAGTAATCAGAAAACAAAAAACGTGAACACCTTTGTAACTACCACCATACGTGATATGTTACTGAACATGTTGTGTGTCGATTGGTTAGCACTTGTTGTCGTCATATATTGTTGCTCACTTTTAAAAAAAACTGATGAAAAAATGAGGCTAAACGAGATATATAAAATCTTCCTTTCTACCTAGAAAGGCAATAAATCATGCTATTGCTATATATATTATATATCTACATCCATGCTCTCAATCATGCACGATGTCGATAAAATAATTCATCCTACATTGACCTAGGCTGATTTACATGGTTCGTGATCTTTGCCGTCTGAACGAGAAACTTAAGGCTTGATCATAAACTTCGGACGATGAATATGGACAAATAAAGAAAACTAGAGCATAGCCTATGAAACTCTCGTGCATGTGCTTTGACATACCCAAAACTTGTATGGCCATGACAAAGACATTTCCAATTCATATGGAATCTGTTGAAGCAACCAAATAGAAGAATCCAACCAAATTCTAATCCCTAGTTCCCAAACAACCAAATGCAAAGATCCAAACCCAGATTGCAATCCCTAATTCCCAACCATATTTTGAGGGTGGCGGTGTCTGGAAAGCTCATGAATTGTACGTTCCAGCATTTTTATGGTGCCACGTGGACTTGTCTACACCTCATTCTCTATTGATAACCCTTTACAGTGTTTTCCTTTTACATTGTAACCAGTATTAAGATAGCTTGAAAGTGATTCATCAGGGGATTGCATTTCAACCAGGGCCAATTCCAAGGCCTTTCTTTTATGTTTTGTTTTACTCTTCTGTTGTTTTACTATAGGCATCAGTCTTTTTCCAATTCTTAGTACACAAAATCTTTGTACTATAGGTGTGAAGAAGCTTGCACCTCAAATTGGAGTTATAGGTAAATAGTGAGTTTGGTCGGAGGCAGCCATCATAGAATAGCACAATTCATTGTCCAACCCTGCAATTTGATTTTGTATCAATATAATGGTTGAATGATTGTGCTGTCCATGAATTAAAAAGTGGGATTTCCCATGTGATCTTGGATCTAGATCAGAGTGATTGTTCGAAGCATTCCCAAACAGAATAGTCATAATTTGCAACTATTAATCCACTATGGTTAACTTTACAGCATTATTTTATTATAGTGCAAGTTAATAATTGATCAAGTAATGCAACCAATGTGGAGTATGCAGTGTAAGTTAATGATTGATGAAGTGGTATGAATAATGTGGAGTATGAGAAATTCAAGTGTGGAAGTATGAAGATTCTTTCACCAAAAAGTGCTAAGAGATGATCTTTTCATGAGTGGAATCAGCATTATAAATCTGTGAATCTGTGATAGAGCACATGAATTTCAAATGGGTTTGTTGGCCCACCTAATCACATACTTGGGCCAGTCTTAAGGCCCATAACCAAACCCCACGGCCCATATGCATTCTTCATAATCAACCTCAATAGTATTCTTTGCCTGACAGCCTACCTGACATTTGCTAACGGTCAGCACAAGCAAACTGAAACCAAACATATTATTTCATTCTCACACTCACAGATGTGTCATCAAACCAAATACTATTTACAGAAGTCTAATATATACGAAAAGTTGTACAGCAACTACATATATATGTCAGCTAGCAAGCTGTTACATTAAGGTTCGTATGAGATGTTTACGCGTCGACTTGGGTAAACTCTAGCGCATTGGCATCAGGATCTCGAGTGAAGATAGCCGGCCTTCCTGATTTGCTCAGTGTGTAAGGGATCCCTGCCACCCAATAAAATATTAAATATAGCATGAGCTTTGTACTTGTACAAAAGAGATTCAAGAATACAAAAATCACCTTCTTGATCAAGTATGGTCTTAAGCTTAGACACATCTTTGATTGAAATGCAAGTATGACGATCTCGGCCTCCATGTTGAGGGCGGCCAGTCAAGGGATCGGGATTCGAAAGCTCCATGAGATGAATCATTCCAGAGCCCACCCACAGCCACGCGCCTCTATAGGGAAGCTTGTCATGTGGCCTCGCCTCGTTGATCTCAAGACCTTGTTTGTTTTTTTAGATTTGAAATTCATTGGTCAGATAATTCAAACTTAGACACATCCTTAATATGCGACGATAATACAGCGTACCTAGGACATTTTGATAGAAGTTGAGTGATCTTTCGAGGTTTTCACAAAGGACTCCAATGTGGTGCAAGTCAACAACTCCATAGTCTGAATGAGGTTCATGAAAGCTAACCGGAGTCAGGATAATTTGATTCATGTGTATCAGTTGGTGGTTCATTCAACTCCACACAATCTTCCAAGTGCTCATATTTACATCCTTTCTAAATGAGACACACTTTGTGGCTTTGTTTGTGCACACTTCACAGTATGTACTCAAAACTTTTTGTGGATAGTCTTATTTGAAGAGAGGATATTTGTCTTGAAGATTGATTAATGTAGACTCATCACTGCATAATCTAACTCCCTCAAATCGACTCCATTTCTAGTCTTAAAAGCTACATAACAATTTCTCTTCCACACTATTGAGATACCCAAACAAGATATGTAGTGTTGTTACTTTAGCTATAAGCCTGGCCAACTATCCTTTTGGGATGAACATTCTCATTGAACCAACATATCTGCACTCTTAAGTTTCATTACCAGATCACTACCAATGCAGACATCATTAACTAACAGCAATTAAACTGAGATGTGGAGGAGTTTTAAAGAGAAAGACACACACCAATCTTTTCCTCAGGACTGTGACTAGGCTCTTTTGCAAGTACATCTCCTTTTACAGAAGAGGCGGTAGCCTTTATCAACATAGAATTTGAGCAGCCTCTACCGTAGTTGAGATTATTAGACAGTAGTCCGGTTACAGATAATGGCGGACCAGCAACAATTAGACCTGATTGACTGACATTCCTAACCTGCTGAGCAAAATAGATAAGTTAAACTCCTAGTTAACACGGATCGGACTAACATTTCATCAAATTGAGCCCTAATTCGAACCAAAAAGCAGCTAGAGAACTGGTGGAATCTGCCAGCCACGTCCAAATTACTAGCAAAGGGTTAGGAATAAGATCGGGGTGGAAATGAAGAAACAGACCTTGGTTTGAAGAGCAAACGTGGTGGAGGAAGAGAAGGTCACAAGGGACGCCATGGATGTACAACTCCGAGGCCGGTTTCAGGGTGTTTTTCCAACACAAATTCTTGTGGACTCTATTGGGCAAACGGATGAGCGCTACTGATTGAATAGTTTTGAGCCGAGAGTTAAAAAGGCCTGTTCTAAGCCACGGGTTAACCTTTAAGGGCTCAAGCCTCAAGGGTGTTATTAACGAAATATCTGATGATGCTTTATGTAATTCAACATTTTTATAAGAAAATAATGAATGAAATTCTACCAGAAAAAAAGAAAATAATTAATGAAAATTATATTCCACCAAATAAATGAAAATTATTCAGGTTGTTATATAATAAAGAATTAGAAAAAGATTATTGGAACTTTACTTAAGAACTTTTACTTAAGAAAGCCACTTTAGAATGATAATGACATTAGAAGAGAGGGAGAAAGAGTAAACACCTTATACATGGTCTCAACGGATCCCATTGAATTTCCGGTGGTCTTTTCTTTCAATCCACTATGGGAAATAGCAGGGAAGATGCTTGACTCGATTAAGGGAGAGTCTCATGAAAGGAAAAGAAAGTCCTTGCGTTTGCAATTGCATTGTATATCTGACCTTTGCTGCGCTATAGCTTTAAAGCGCCTCCCGCATCGTCAAATGAGGCTAAGGTAGCGCTCTTTAAAGAGTTCATGGAGTTGCTGAATGAAACGGTCAAATGACGCTTCGGTGGCGCTAAAGAGATTAACTCCTCACTTCCGGCTTCTACGATCAGTCAATTGGACTCCTTTGTATTCTTACTCTTTGTTGGTGCAAGTTTTACAATGGGTGATGCCTCTATTTATAGGACCAAAGTTAGGCAAGAGTTACCACAAAAGTCAAGATTAGGAGGTGAATAATTCATACTTTTCTACCTAGGGTAATTAACCATTCACATGTGTTTCTTATGGTTCTTCTAGATGGATAACAAAATGTGTTCATAAAACATCTTCTAGATGAACACATATTAATGTATTCATAACACTCCCCCTTGAATATTCACCTTCGTTCTTGCTTTGGGACACAAATGTATGTTGCCTCGTTGAACCCATTATACGCTTTGATTCTGCCTCATTAAAAACCTTACCAGGAAAAACCCAGTGGGATAAAAGCTTGGTCGAAGGGAAAAAGAGTGCAACGCGTATGATGCTCCCCCTGACTTCAACGTAGCTCTCGGAGCTTACACATTCCAATCCTGTGCACAAGTTCTCCAAATTTCTTAGGAATCAAAGACTTCGTGAACAGGTCGGCCAAGTTGTCATTCGACCGAATTTGTTGGATATCCGCTTCACCGGTTTCTTCGAGATCTCGAGTAGAAAAGAATTTTGGAGATATGTGCTTTGTGCGGTCTCCCCTGATGTAGCCTTTCTTCATCTGAGCAACACATGCTGAGTTGTCTTCATATAGTATCGTTGGATATATTGTCAGTGATCGGCTTCATTCCACTTTCCATTTGGATGAACTGAATAATTGATTGTAGAGACACACATTCTCTTCCAGCTTCATACAAAGCAATTAATTATGCTTAATTTGATGATGTGGCTGTTATAGTCTGCTTTGTTGATCTCCATGAAATGGCTGTGCCTCCATATGTAAATACATAGCCATTTTGTGATTTGGCTTTGTGTGGGTCGGACAAGTATCCTGAATCTGCATATCCGACTAGAGTTGCATTGCTTTGGTTGCGGTAGAACAACCCCAAATCATGTGTTCCTCGGAGGTAGCGAAATACATGTTTGATCCCATTCCAATGCCTCCTTGTAGGAGCAGTGCTGTACCTGGATAACAAGTTTACTGCAAAAGCAATATCTGGTCTTGTATTGTTAGTCAAGTACATTAGTGCACCGATTGCACTTAAATATGGAATATCAGGTCCTAGAACCTCTTCGTCCTCTTCTCGAGGGCGAAATTGATCCTTTTCAATATTGAGGGAACGAACTTCCATGGGAGAAGTCAAGGGATGAGCTTTGTCCACATAAAATCTCTTTAAAACTTTCTCAGTATAGTTGGACTGATGGATAAATATTCCATCCTTTAGATGCTAAATTTGTAAGCCAAGACAAAGCTTTGTTTTCCCTAAATCTTTCATCTCAAATTCTTTCATCAAGTATTTTGCAGTATCTTCCACCTCATTGGGAGTTCCAACTATGTTTAAATCATCAACATAGATTGCGATAATAGCAAATCCCTCATTGGACCTTTTGATAAAAACACATGGGCAAACAATATCATTTTTATATCCTCTTTTCATAAGGTATTCGCTCAGACGGTTATACCACATCCGCCCTGATTGTTTTAACCCATACAACGACCTTCTCAATTTTATTGAGAACATTTCTCGAGGTCCGTTGTTTTCAGCCTTAGGCAATTTTAGTCCTTCTGGGACTTTCATATATATATATATATATGTCTATATCTAGTGACCCATATAAGTATGCGGCCACGACATCCATAAGGCGCATTTGCAGTTTTTCAAATACTGTCATGCCAATTAGGAATCTCAGTGTAGTTGCATCGACTACAGGAGAGTATGTCTCATCATAATCAATTCCTTGAATTTGAGAGAAACCTTGGGCTACTAGCCTTGCCTTATATCTAACGATTTTATTTTTCTCATTTCGTTTTCGTACAAACATCCATTTGAAGCCAACTGGCCTTACATACTTTGGTGTACGAACAACAGGTCCAAAAACCTCTCGCTTTTCAAGCGATTGTAATTCTGTTTGGATGGCATCTCTCCATTTTGGCCAATCCTTTCTTTGACGACATTCGTCCACGGATTTTGGCTCAAAATCATCATCTTCAGTCACAATATCAATAGCCACTGAGTAGGCAAATATATCATCGGTAATGATATCCTTTCTATTCCATTGTATGCCTGTGCATACATAATTTATTGATACCTCAAGATTATCAATGTTCTCATTATCATTGAGTGTATCAACTTCTCTTAGGATATTTTCATTTTGCATCTCATTGCCTTGGTCATTATTCTCATGACTCAGGTTTGGCTTCTTTTGTCATACCCTTTTGGTTCTTTGGTTTCCTTGGTTTCAAGTCTTTTGAACCCGGAGGCCTACCACGTTTTCGACGTGTTGTAGACTCATTTGCAATGGACGTATTAGATTGTCCAATGGGTATATCAATCCTAGCAGGAGCATTCGCTGCAGGAATATGTGACTTTGTTACCTTCTTTGTATCAGTGAATGCATCAGGTAACTGATTTGCAACATTTTGCAAATGTATGATCCGTTGAACTTCTTGTTCACACATGTTTGTTTTTGGATCAAGATGAGATAATGATATTGCATTCCATGTAATCTCTTTTACATGTGGGTCCATCCTTTTCTTATCTCCCCCTAAGTTTGGGAATGTATTTTCATCAAAGTGACAAGCAGCAAATCTTGCTGTGAATA
This sequence comes from Polygonum maritimum, assembly GCA_963924305.1. Classification (NCBI taxonomy): domain Eukaryota; kingdom Viridiplantae; phylum Streptophyta; class Magnoliopsida; order Caryophyllales; family Polygonaceae; genus Polygonum; species Polygonum maritimum. The sequence goes on from OZ002733.1 coordinate 22,536,973, forward strand.
AGTCACCCGTTGTTGGTTCGAGATATCGAATGATTGAGGGAGATTCGAAACCAACATAGATTCCTATTCTCCTTTGTGGACCCATCTTTGTACGTTGTGGCGGAGCAATGGGTACATAAACTGCACATCCAAATATTTTTAGATGTGAGATATTTGGCTCCTTGCCAGATACTAATTGCATTGGAAAATGCTCATTGTTTGCACTTGGCCTCAATCGAATCAAAGCTGCAGCTTATAATATAGCATGTCCTTATGCAGATGATGGCAACTTTGAGTTCATCAACAATGGTCTAGCGATTAATTGTAATCGCTTTATTAATGATTCAACAAGACCATTTTGTGTGTGAACATGAGGCACTGGATGCTCTATATCAATCCCTATTGACATGCAATAATCATTGAAGGTTTGGGATGTAAATTCTCCGGCATTGTCAAGTCGGATTTTCTTGATTGCATAATCCGGGAATTGAGCTCTCAACCTTATTATTTGAGCAAGAAGTTTGGCAAAGGCTGCATTCCTGGTCGACAGTAAACTTACATGTGACCAACGTGTAGATGCATCAATTAGGACCATAAAATATCGAAATGGTCCACATGGTGGAGCAATTGGTCCGCATATATCTCCTTGTATCCTTTCTAGGAATGCAGGATTTTCACTTGCAATTTTATTCTTAGAAGGCCTGATAATTAGCTTTCCAAGTGAACATGCAGTGCAATGGAGATCACTGGACGGGAGAACCTTAACGTTCTTCAATGGATGTCCAAGTGAATTCTTTATGATTTTGTGCATCATTATTGATCCTGGGTGACCCAAGCGATCATGCCACAATGTGTATGCAGTTCGGTCAATTGACCCTTTACTAGATGTCGCATTGGCCTTAAACGGACAAATGTATGTATGATATAGTCCGGAGGCTTGCGTGGGCATCTTCTCAAGAATCTGTCTATGACCAGATTCATATTTTATGATGCACAGATATTCACTGCCATTTTCATTCAAGGTTTCCATGTGATACCCATTGTGGCGCGCATATTTAAAACTCAGTAAATTCCTTCGTGATTTACTTGAGTAGAGTGCTTCATTTATTATTAACTTTGTTTCTCTTGGGAGTATAACAAGTGCTCTTCCAGAGCCTTCGATTAGTTTCGACACACCAGATATCGTATTGACATTTCCTTCAACAGGTCTTAATTTTGTGAAGAATTCTTTGTTTCTCAAGATGGTGTGTTTTGTTGCACTGTCTAGAAGACATTGCTCCTTCCCATCGAGTTTCACATTAGATGATTCCATGGTTTCTATGGAAATAAAGAGAAACATTAATGCATTAATAATAAAGATGCATATTGATTACATAATGATATTCATATTACACAAAGTCTATTACATAAAATATTGGAAATGATAATTAAGACATCATACGACATGCGAAAATAAAAGACATGACAAACAACATGTGAGTAGTAAAGATAATTAGGGGCTAGTACTTTTGCTTAAACCCCTAAGGCAAATTCATCATTATTGTCAAGATTGAGAAAATCATTGACATCTAGTGATAGAGCATATAGGTTGTAGTATAGGTTTTGATTAGTTTTTCATGCATTTTTAGGTAGATTTTCCTTTATTTCATAGTTTAGCTTTAGTGTTGGAAGTTTCGGAATCTACACTCGTTCGGTTGATATTTGCAGATATGAGTGATCGAGTGCCGGATCATGGTGACGGTGGACGTGGAAGTGAGCTTGAAGGTGCCAAAGGAGTGTGCAAGAACGAAGGCTAAGGAAGAATTCAAGTGCCCGAAGTGTTCAAGTGTCTCGTTGGAAATGCCCGGAAACGCGGGCAAGGATGGCAGAAGCGCGCCCGCGCTTCAGAGGGTTAGGCCGCGTTTCTATGACAGAGCCTCTGGCTTGAAAACGCGGGCAAGGCTGCCAAAGCGCGACCGCGGTTCCATGGATCTGCCCGCACTTTCACTCGCGTGTCCGAAAACGTGATATTTTGTATGGGCTTGGGCTTTTGGGATGAAACTTGTTTTGGATAATATTTTTAGAAACCTCTTAGATATATTTTTGGATATTGGTTTCTAGTTTATATTCCATAACTCTTGACTTTGAGGATCAATTATTGTTAGAGCTTTGAGAAGAACAAGAATCTTTTTGGAAGAATTGTAAGCTTTTCAATGTCTTTGAACAACTAAACCTCTTTTGCTTAACTAGTTAATTGAAGTTGTGAATTAAGTATTATTGTGAGATTTGATCATTCTTAATTTCCCTTGACTAGATTGTTTTCTCTATGCTTGATTGAATAAGTTTGATTTAGGGTTTTGTTAGATTGGCCATCTAATTGAATCTCTAGGACGAATTACAACTAGATCTTTCTAATTACCGGTTGGTGTTAATTAGATCAAAAGTAGAACCTTTAATCAATCTAGGACTGGTAGGACTAGTTGGTTAAAGAAGAGAATTCAATCGCATGTTATTTGGATGTCTGGTTGCTCTGAATGCATGTTTCTATTGATGCTTGGATCTTAATGCTGTTGTCAAGTTGAATTTAGGAGGTCTCTTAGGTTATTTGATAATTAGGGTTGTTAGTACCGGTCGCGCTAATAACTAGAATTGAAGTAGGATTAATAATGCCATGAAGTTGGGTTATTAGCATTCCGCAATAGAGTAGTCAAGGTAAAAAGAGAATTTTGATAATCAATGATCAATAATCGAATTCGCAATGGATATTAACTGGTTAAGCATACTTCTCTCTTATTTGATAAATCATCTTTAGTTTTGCATGTTTAACTTCTTAGTTCATAGGATCATACTCAAAAACCCCCGTTTTATATTCATTCGAGTATCCAAATTAAATACATAAAAACACAAGTCTCTGTGGGATCGACCCTTACTTCCCTACTACGTTAGTTGGGTTGTTAGGTTTACTTTGATAGGTATTAAAGGCGACTAAAATACCGTTATCAAATTGGCGCCGTTGCCGGGGACTTCGTCGTCTTTGTGTATTTAATTTGTATACTTTGTCTGGTATGAACCTGTCATATGGTTCATACCCGTGCTACTAACTCTTCACCCTTGTTGTTTGACGCAGATATTGACAGGACTTTATTCAGGTTAAGGAAGGAGATTCGCAATTCCTTTCACGAGCTGCCTTTTGCTTCTGAATCTGAGTCTGACGAGATGGGTGATGGTAATCTGGATGCTGTGGCACAGACTTTGAGGCAGCTAACTGCACCGGATCTGACCCAACAACCGTTGGCGGTGCAATTCCCTAAGCTGGCCGACGGAGTCAATTTTGAGCTGAAGTCGGGGTTGATCCACCTTCTTCCCAAGTTTCATGGGTTGAGTGGAGAAGACCCTAATAAGCACCTAAGTGAGTTTCATGCAGTCTGCTCAAGCATGAAGCCTAGAGAGGTTACTGAGGATCAGATCAAGCTGAGGGCTTTTCCTTTCTCGCTCAAGGATTCAGCCAATGACTGGTTCTATTATTTGGCGCCTGGGAGTATTGACACTTGGCACAAGATGAAGAAAGCATTCTTGGAGAAATACTTCCCAGCTACAAGGTCTAATAGCATCAAGAAGAGCATCAGTAATATTGAGCAGGCACCTACTGAGACCTTGTACGAGTATTATGAGCGGTTCAAAAGGTTGATTGCTAGCTGTCCTTATCATTGTTATTCTGATGAGGATCTCATCTTGTATCTCTTTGGAGGTCTTCTGGATGATGAGAGGAGAATGGTTAATGCTACTTGTGGGGGTTACATCCTTAATAAGACCCCTGCAGGAGCATTCCAACTATTTGATGAGCTATCTGAAGGTTCACGGCAATTCAACAAGTCTACCAGATCAGTTAACTCTGCAGTTACTCAGTCCTCATTGCATGAGGAAGTTTCAGAGCTGAAAAATATGGTGAAGCAGCTCACAATGTCTGGTGGGAAGCAGCAGGTTAAGGCATGTGGAACCTGTTTAGATGTTATGCACCCAACAGATGCTTGCCCTACACTCCAGGAGCCGCAAGCTGAAGTCAATGCAATGGGTGGATATGGTCCACAAAAGCAGAGATATGATCCCTTTTCTAATAATTACAATCCTGGATGGAGGGATCATCCCAGCCTTCGATATGGAAATTCCAATCAGCAGCAGCAGTACAATCAACAAAGTGGTCAACCTGCTTACAGGCCTCCTTTCAATCCGAAGCCTCAAGCACCTGCTTCAAACTCGATGTCAACAGAGGACATGATTCGAGCTCTTGCTCAGAGTGTGACTACGATACAAGGTTCTATGACCCAATTTCAGCAAGAGACCAAGTCAAGTGTCCAAAATTTGGAGAAGCAAGTGAGCCAAATTGCTAATGCTGTAAGCAAGTTAGAGGCCAAGGATTCTGGTAAACTGCCGTCTCAAACCGAGCTCAACCTGAGGCAAAATGTGAATGCCATAACTTTACGATGTGGTAAAGTGCTTGAAGATGCCCCGGGAAAAGCTCATCATGCTACACAAGAAGAGAAGCCCTTGGAAGAAGAGGACGCAGGAGAGAACTCTAATTCGAATGTACAGCTACGAAAACTCGGGCAAGACACTGAAAACTCGCCCGCGTTCTCAAGCCCCAACCCGCGCTTTGACGCCAGAGGCGAATCTTCAGAAGCGCGGGCAGGTGCACCCCGAAGTGCGCCCGCGCTTTCATGTGACAACCCGCGCTTCTCCACCCGAGCTTCAGGTCCCGAAACGCGGCCTATGACAGGCCAAAGTGCGCCCGAGTTCTCGAGCCAGCCCGCGTTTCCGATTGCAGGGGCGAATTCTCCCAAGTCTTCTCCCGAGTCTTCACCGACACCTCTTATTTCACTTCCACCTTTTCCAGAGGCTCTCAAACGGACCCGAAAGCTTGAGAATGACAAGGAGCTCTTCGAGACATTTAGCAAGTGCGAGGTCAACATCCCGCTACTCAAACTCATCAAAAGTATTCCTTGCTATGCTAAGTTCTTGAAGGAGCTCTGCACAATCAAGAGAACTCAAAAGCTAAAGGGACAACAGAAGGTCAAAGTGAGTGAACACATCTCAGCTGTGTTTCAAAGGCGTATGCCCAAGAAATGCGGAGATCCAGGTATGTTCGCTATCCCATGTGTGATTGGTGAAACAAAAATTGATAAGGCCATGCTAGATTTGGGTGCTTCCATCAATGTTATCCCTTATTCTCTGTATAAATCTCTTGAGCTTGGACCTTTGCATGATACTAGAGTTGTGATCCAATTAGCTGATAGATCTAATGTGTATCCTAAGGGTATAGTTGAAGATGTGCTTGTTATGGTTGATAAATTGATTTTCCCTGCTGATTTCTATGTGCTAGATATGGAACATGATCAGCATGCCTCACCTATTCTTTTGGGTAGACCTTTCTTGAAGACAGCTAACACTAGGATTGATGTCTGTAGTGGATCTCTCACCATGGAATTTGATGGGGAAAGGGTAGAGTATAATATCTATGACGCTATGAAATACCCTGCTGATGTGAACTCTTTGTGTGCAATTGATGTGATTGAACCTCTTGTTCAAGAAAATTTTAATGTGAATGGCATGCATGAGTTGCAATCTTCTCTTGAAAATTCTTTGGTGAACAACATGCTAGATTTTGAGCTTAATGCTAACCTGCAGGAAATTGGGGTTGAGTTGAACACTCACTATGAGCGTCCACTCTTACCACCGGGCTCCAAGCCCATGCTACTAACCTTGCCAAGCGAGCAGCTTGTTCCTTCTGTTGTGCAGGCCCCAGTGATAGAGTTGAAGCAACTTCCGGATCATCTTAAATATGCCTTCTTAGGTGATGGAGAGACCTTACCGGTGATCATTATTAACAAACTCACGAAAGATCAAGAACACCGGTTGATTGAGGTTTTCAGGGAGCATAAAACCGCCATAGGATGGACTATTGCAGACATCAAAGGAATTAGCCCCTCTACATGTATGCATAGAATCTTAGTGGAGGAAGAAGCAAAGCCCTCAAGGCAACCTCAAAGGAGGTTGAATCCGCCAATGATGGAGGTGGTGAAGAAGGAGGTTCTCAAACTTCTCCAAGCAGGCATGATATACCCCATCTCTGACAGTCAGTGGGTGAGCCCTACCCAAGTTGTTCCCAAGAAGGGCGGTATTACAGTCAAGGAGAACGAGCAAGGTGAATTGATTCCCACCAGGATCCAAACCGGATGGCGTGTGTGTATCAATTACCGCAAGCTCAATGCGGTTACTCGGAAGGATCACTTTCCCTTGCCCTTCATTGATCAAATGCTCGAGCGACTTGCTGGTCGTCCTTTCTATTGCTTTTTGGATGGATATTCCGGATATTTCCAAATAGCCATTGCACCCGAAGATCAAGAGAAGACGACGTTCACTTGTCCGTTTGGTACTTTCGCCTACCGAAGGATGCCATTTGGGTTATGTAATGCGCCTGCCACTTTTCAAAGGTGTATGGTTAGTATCTTTCCCGAATACATAGAGCATTTCATTGAGGTTTTCATGGATGAATTCACCGTACATGGGGATGACTTTGACTCTTGTTTAAATCACTTGACACTTGTGCTTAAAAGATGTAAGGATACTAATCTTGTTCTAAATTCTGAAAAATGTCACTTCATGGTTGAACAAGGAATAGTATTAGGTCATATAGTGTCCGCTAGAGGTATTGAGGTCGATAAGGCAAAGATTGAAGTAATTCAATCCTTGCCTTATCCTACTAATGTCCGCGAAGTGCGTTCTTTTCTTGGACATGCAGGTTTCTATCGCAGGTTCATTAAAGACTTTTCAAAGACAGCTTCACCTCTATGTGATTTACTCAAGAAGGAGACCGCCTTTGATTTTGGTGATGAGTGCAAGAAGGCTTTTGATGAGCTGAAATTACGTCTCACCACCGCCCCTATTATACAAGCCCCGGATTGGTCTCTACCCTTTGAGATCATGTGTGATGCAAGTGACTACGCAGTGGGGGCGGTATTGGGGTAAAAGGTTGGGAAGGCGTCTCATGTGATCCACTATGCATCCATGACTTTGAATGAGGCGCAAAGGAACTACTACACCACCGAGAAGGAGCTATTGGCGGTGGTGTTTGCTTTGGAGAAATTTCGGTCTTACTTGCTAGGGACCAAGGTGATTGTCTACACCGATCATGCAGCCCTTCGTTACTTGTTGACGAAGAAGGAAGCTAAGCCCCGATTGATACGATGGATCTTGTTGTTGAGCGAGTTCAACATTGAGATCAAGGATAAGAAGGGGGCTGAGAATGTGGTAGCGGATCACCTTAGTCGCTTGACATGTGAAGGGGAAAGCGGTCCACAAGTTTCACCTATTCGAGAAGAGTTCCCGGATGATACCTTGTTCGCAGTGCGTGTCATTCAGCCTTGGTATGCAGATTTGGTGAATTTTCTCGCCGCGGGTGAGCTTCCATCGGTTTTGACCAAAGCCCAAAGAGACAAGCTTAAGAGTGAAGCAAGGTACTATGTGTGGGATGATCCATATCTTTGGAAGCATTGCACAGATCAGGTCATTCGTAGATGTCTTCCCGAGAATGAGGTAACCTCTGTCTTGACCTTTTGTCATTCATATGCTTGTGGGGGGCACTTTAGCGCTAGAAAGACTGCTAGGAAGGTTTTGGATGCAGGATTTTATTGGCCTACCATCTTTCGGGATGCAAACGCTTTTTGTAAATCCTGTGACCGATGCCAACGAGTCGGGAATATATCCCATAAAGATGAGATGTCCCAATCTCCCATGATTTTTTGTGAAGTTTTTGATGTTTGGGGCATTGATTTCATGGGACCTTTTCCTAACTCTTTTGGGAACTATTATATTTTGCTAGCGGTGGACTACGTTTCCAAGTGGGTGGAAGCGAAGGCCACCCGTACTGATGATTCCCGAGTTGTGGCAGATTTCTTGAAGACTCACATCTTTAACAGATTTGGGATCCCTAGAGCTTTGATTAGTGATAAAGGAACTCATTTTTGTAACAAGACGGTGAGTGCACTTTTGAGGAAGTACCATGTCACACACCGAGTCTCTACAGCGTACCACCCCCAAACAAATGGTCAAGCCGAGGTGTCCAACCGAGAGGTCAAGTCCATTCTTGAGAAGACGGTGTCACCAAACCGGAAGGATTGGAGTATCCGGTTAGATGATGCACTTTGGGCCTATAGGACAGCTTACAAAACACCAATTGGAATGTCTCCTTTTCGGGTTGTGTTTGGTAAGGCATGTCACCTTCCAGTGGAGATCCAACACAAAGCATGTTGGGCGGTAAAGCATTGTAGCATGAAATTGGATGAAGTTGGTGCATTAAGGAAGCTACAGTTGCAGGAGCTAGAGGAGCTAAGGATGGAAGCCTATGACAATACCGCCATCTACAAAGAGAAGACCAAAGCTTGGCATGACAAACATATTTGGCGCAAGCACTTCAAAGTTGGAGACAAAGTCTTGTTATATCAATCTCGTCTTAAGCTTTTCCCAGGAAAACTAAGGTCGAGATGGACGGGACCATTCGTTGTGGCGCACACATATCCACATGGAGCGGTTGACGTCTACGATAGTACTACTCACTCCACCTTCAAAGTGAATGGCCAGAGATTGAAGCCTTATTTCAATGGGTTTAGCAATGCTATACTTGACGAAACGGCTTTACAGGAACCCGAGCCAGCAACATGAGCAGTGGACCGTCGAGCTAACGACGTTAACCAAGCGCTTCTTGGGAGGCAACCCAAGCTTTAGGATAGTTGTTTTTGATTTTTAGTGGTAGATCAGTATTAGTATAGGGTAGTTTTGTTTTGTTGTTTTTCCTTTGTTGTGTATTTTTTCAGCCCGGGGTATAGGTCCAAAAACACGGGGAAGAGCCCCAGAAACGCGCCCGCGTTTCCGAAGACCAAGCCGCATTTTGCCACCCGAGACTCAGCTCCAGAAACGCGGGCCAGAAGGCAAAAACGCACCCGCGTTTCCGAAGACCAAGCTGCGTTTTGCCACCCGAGACTCAGCCTCAGAAGCGCGGGGGATTACACAGAAGCGCGGCCGCGTTCTCGAACCACACCGCGCTTCCGTTCGCTCACAGCTTGCGTTAAAACGCGGCCAGCCGCATATTTTCTTCATTCATCCTCACCAAACCGCGGCCTCCTTCATACGAACTCACCCCTCCCACCATTGTTGAGCACGAACTCCCTCTAATCAACACCAAATCAAGTGATTCTTCTCTCAAATCCACTCCTCTTCATCAATCATCAAGTAAACTCTTCTCTACTCTTCTCTTTTCCTTGATTAATTTGTGATTTTTGAGCTTGAACTTGGAAACCTAGGTTTTGCCTAATTTCACTAGATTGGTCAATTTCAACTCAAATTTGCATGATTAGTTGCTACTTGTTAGTTCCTTTGCATGATTCTAGCATGATTCATTGATTTCCTTGCTTGTTCTTGTGAAATTTGGATTGTGATTGATTTTGCCTAAACTAACCTAGGTAGTGGGGGAAGAGAGTGTTTGAGAGTTCTATTTAAATAATTGTTGGAATTGTTGTGAGATTGTCCTTGCCGGGACAATCAATTTGCTTGTGGTGTTGTTTTTGTGATTTGTGGTGCAGGAATAGGTACAGAATGCCTCCTCGTCCAACAACCCGTAGAGGCTCTTCTAAGGCCTCATCTTCTCGTGCCCGTCCACAGTCTTCCCGCCCCAGCTCATCTTCTGCTCGCCCCCAAGCCCATCTCACTCCGCCTACGGTTGTAGGGGAAGTGACCCCATCTCAGTTCGGGTTCAGTTTGAGTGACCCTGTGCACTTTGCTCGATTCAGGCTCCTCCGTTCACGACCAATACATGCTCCTCGGTACTTGGATTGGGATTTTCTGACAGAATTGGGATTGAGGGATGAGCTTAGGAAATGTGAGAATGGCCAGCACTTGAGAGCTTTTCTCCACCTACAGCAGCCTGCTTACAAGGGGCTTGTTTTGGAGTTCCTGAGTACTCTAGAGACACATATCCTTTCTGGGGCAAATTCCAGAATAGGAAAGTGCACCTTCCAGCTTGGGGGTGTGGGAAGGAGAATCGATCTAGATGAGGTCGATACAGCTTTTGGTTTCTCCAGTCCTGGTGAAAGTGTGGAGAGATGGGAAAGCCAAGCTTATTGGCTCGGTGACTCACAGTGGAGGAGTATGACGGGAAAGGCAGAATACAAGGCCTCTAGAGCAAAAGCTTCTTCTATTACCCATCCTGTGCTCCGGATACTGCAGCGTTATTATGCTCTGTGTATTACAGGAAGGGGAGAAGGAGAGGGTAATGCACCAAGGAAAGATGTGATGCTCTTGGCTGCATTCTTAGAGAAGAGGAGGGTGAACTATGGTGCAGTTCTTATGAACAATCTGGCACATATCAGTAGGAAGGGTACAGGGCCTATTACTATCGGAGCCCTTGTCACTGTTTTGGCTCTGCATTACCAGCTTGATTTGACTCGGGTTGGCGGGAGGATTGAGCCCATACCGATGGACTTTTCTTTCTTCAATAAGATGGGTGTCCTACACTTGCACTATGGTCACTATTTCTGGAGGATTGGAGATACCAGGATGGTGATGCAGCTCCCTGATGTGCAGAGAGTTGTCATAGACACTGGACGAGATGGTGCCGATACTTGGATGATTACCCCTCGAGATGGTGATCTCCCGCTTGAGGCTGTTGAGAGCCATCGGGGCAAGAGGCGTCGGGTGCAGAGGACTGTTGAGGAGTCTGAGGAGGAGGCCACAGCTGACGATGATTCTGAGGGTGATGAGGATTTTATTGCTGAGGAGGAGCTCGAGCACGAGCTTGGTGATCAGGATGAAGATGCTGTTGCAGAGGATGTTCAGGGTGTTGGTGGTTATCCTCAGGGCCAGTTTGACCAGTTGGTGAGCATGATGGGAGGGCTCACCACACAGATGACTCAGTTTAGGGCCCATGTGGATCAGCGATTTGATTATCAGGAGCAGAGGATGGACCACTACCGGCAGTACCACGACGAGCAGCTTCATCAGCTTCACGCTCGCATGGATGGTTGGACTCAGGAGGGTGGATTCCCACCTTATCAGTATTACCCATATCCAGGCTACCCACAGCAGTTCCCACCACCACCACCACCGGAGTAGATGCCACTTCCTTCCTATCTGGATGACTCGGTTAGTATTTTCTTCTTCTTTCTTTTCTTTTACGTTGGGGACAATGTAAAGTTTAAGCTTGGGGGAGGGGATTATTGGTTGAGTCATCTCATCTTTGTATTCATATAGTTGCATTTGCATGTTTAAATTATAGTTTTGCATCGATTAAAATTGAAAAAAAAATGAATGAAAAATCAATCTAAAATCACAAAAAAATTGAAAAATTGAAAAAATCACAAAAATATTGCATTGTAGGATTCAAATCTCCCTACTTGTCCTCTTGTCTCTCTAAGTTAAGAGTATTATCTAACCCATGACTAGCTTGTTGGTTAAAGTTTCCTTGGATTGAAGCATGATTCTTAAGTTATTGATCTTGATTATAGGATTGAGCATGCATAGGAAGTTGAAATTTTGAATTGTTTATGAAGTTCTAGACATATATCCCTTGTGAGACTTATTTGAGCCTTTATTGCATATTTACATATATTTTTCTTGAGTGTATCACTTTGATTGCTAACTCTAGAACTTGCGTTTAGATATCTTTTTCAAGGCTACATTATATGATTCGAATGCATGACATTAAAATGATTGATGCATTTTTATTAGCTCATTATATCCTTATCTACCTTATGCATGATCCTTTGTTTGATAGCCCTATTTTTGAGCCTATAGCCTTATTTTGTAGCTCCACAAAAACTTTCCTAGCCTATATAAGCTTGACCCTTTCCGGGAATTAGGATTTAGCTAGGGTGTTTTTGTCTAGTTGGAGATGATTTTTGGGTGAGTTGGGTGAAAAGAAAGGATTTGTGTTGAGTTGAAAGAAAGAAAAAAAAGAGATAAGGAGTTGAAAAAAAATGAATGATGAAAAAGAAAAGTGTTTGATTGAGGTGAAATAAAAATGTGAAATCAAGTTGAAAAGCCTCAAGAGAGTTGAAAAAGAAGAAAAAATGAGCAAAAGTGTAGAAACAAAAGTGATGGAGAAAAGGTGAAGCAAGTTGGTGAACATAAGAAGTGCAGTGGTTAAAGTTTGGGTATTTAGCTAGTTCTAGTTCCCGGTTTTAGCATCACATAACCAAATATTTTCCTACCTACTTGTGTATACCTTGGCCCCATTACAACCCTTTGAAAAGTCCTCATGATTTTTTTTGTGTGTTTAATCATTCGTAGTGGAGATTTAGAACACTGATGCAAGCCTATGGTAGTCTAGTTTTCAAGGTTGATTTTGAGTGAAACACATTGCCTTGGTGAGGTCTAGAATGGATGAATGATTTGATTTTGAAAGCTTCTCATACATGTGTGCAATGATATCTTGGTCAAGGTTTAGCTTATTTGATGAAGTGTGGATTGATATTGAGATGGACGCTCTAACTTGCTAGTTGTGGTGTGATCTTGATTTTATTTCTTACTTGAGGACAAGCAAGGTTCAAGCTTGGGGGAATTTGATAGAGCATATAGGTTGTAGTATTTAGGACATGTTTTGATTAGTTTTTCATGCATTTTTAGGTAGATTTTCCTTTATTTCATAGTTTAGCTTTAGTGTTGGAAGTTTCGGAATCTACACTCGTTCGGTTGATATATGCAGATATGAGTGATCGAGTGCCGGATCATGGTGACGGTGGACGTGGAAGTGAGCTTGAAGGTGCCAAAGGAGTGTGCAAGAACGAAGGCTAAGGAAGAATTCAAGTGCCCGAAGTGTTCAAGTGTCTCGTTGGAAATGCCCGGAAACGCGGGCAAGGATGGCAGAAGCGCGCCCGCGCTTCAGAGGGTTAGGCCGCGTTTCTACGACAGAGCCTCTGGCTTGAAAACGCGGGCAAGGCTACCAAAGCGCGACCGCGGTTCCATGGATCTGCCCGCACTTTCACTCGCGTGTCCGAAAACGTGATATTTTGTATGGGCTTGGGCTTTTGGGATGAAACTTGTTTTGGATAATATTTTTAGAAACCTCTTAGATATATTTTTGGATATTGGTTTCTAGTTTATATTCCATAACTCTTGACTTTGAGGATCAATTATTGTTAGAGCTTTGAGAAGAACAAGAATCTTTTTGGAAGAATTGTAAGCTTTTCAATGTCTTTGAACAACTAAACCTCTTTTGCTTAACTAGTTAATTGAAGTTGTGAATTAAGTATTATTGTGAGATTTGATCATTCTTAATTTCCCTTGACTAGATTGTTTTCTCTATGCTTGATTGAATAAGTTTGATTTAGGGTTTTGTTAGATTGGCCATGTAATTAAATCTCTAGGACGAATTACAACTAGATCTTTCTAATTACCGGTTGGTGTTAATTAGATCAAAAGTAGAACCTTTAATCAATCTAGGACTGGTAGGACTAGTTGGTTAAAGAAGAGAATTCAATCGCATGTTATTTGGATGTCTGGTTGCTCTGAATGCATGTTTCTATTGATGCTTGGATCTTAATGCTGTTGTCAAGTTGAATTTAGGAGGTCTCTTAGGTTATTTGATAATTAGGGTTGTTAGTACCGGTCGCGCTAATAACTAGAATTGAAGTAGGATTAATAATGCCATGAAGTTGGGTTATTAGCATTCCGCAATAGAGTAGTCAAGGTAAAAAGAGAATTTTGATAATCAATGATCAATAATCGAATTCGCAATGGATATTAACTGGTTAAGTATACTTCTCTCTTATTTGATAAATCATCTTTAGTTTTGCATGTTTAACTTCTTAGTTCATAGGATCATACTCAAAAACCCCCGTTTTATATTCATTCGAGTATCCAAATTAAATACATAAAAACACAAGTCTCTGTGGGATTGACCCTTACTTCCCTACTACGTTAGTTGGGTTGTTAGGTTTACTTTGATAGGTATTAAAGGCGACTAAAATACCTCTATCAAAATCATCATTAAGACACTAATGCATTAATAATAAAGATGCATATTGATTACATAATGATATTCATATTACACAAAGTCTATTACATAAAATATTGGAAATGATAATTAAGACATCATACGACATGCGAAAATAAAAGACATGACAAACAACATGTGAGTAGTAAAGATAATTAGGGGCTAGTACTTTTGCTTAAACCCCTAAGGCAAATTCATCATTATTGTCAAGATTGAGAAAATCATTGACATCTAGACTGGTCACGGGAGATTTATTCACATCTCCATTTTCGATGTAATTGATCTCGGTAGCCTTTTCTTTATTCTTATCAGCTTGGTACAGCTTCACAAGATGCGGAGCTGTACGGCATACCTTTGACCAGTGATCAGCCATGCCACATCTATAGCATATAGATTTGGGCTTTTGGGAGGACCTTGATGGATCCGTCTGGACCTTTTGCTTGCCATTCCCCTTGTTGCCATTGTTCACGCGGTCATAAGGTTTGTTGTAACCTTGACCACGACCACGACCGCGACCACGTCCGCGGTTACGTCCACGACCATTATAGAATCGTGATTGTTGCCCACGTTGATGGGTATTTCCATCATAAAACGCCTTTTCAATAGCGTTTGCTTCCGGGACTATTGTTGAGCCAGTAGGCCTGAGGTTGTGGTTTTTCATCAATAGCTCATTGTTCTTTTCGGCAACCAACAACACTTTCAACAAGTCAAAATACCTCTCAAAGCCTCTTTCTCTATACTGTTGTTGTAACAACACATTAGAGGCATGCATTGTGGAGAAAGTTTTCTCCAACATTTCCTGCTGGGTAACCATGTGCCCACATAATCTCAATTGAGAGGTGATTATATGAATAACACTATTGTATTCAGTGATAGACTTGAAGTCTTGGAACCTTATATTGTTCCATTCATGGCGTGCTTGTGGGTACAAGATTTCATTTTGATGGCCATAACGCTCATTCAAGCTTTCCCACAATTCAACAGGGTCATCCACAAACATGTATTCAGTCTTTAGACTTTCATGTATGTGGTGATGTAGGAACACAATGGCTTTTGCCTTTTCTTGTGGGGTGGTCTCATTTTCCGCCTCAATTGTTCTTTCAAGGCCATTTGCCTTTAAGCTAGTTAAAGCATCAACCCTCCTTTCGAGGTATTTTTGGCCCGACAAGTCAAGGATTTCAAACTCCCTTTTGGTGATGCTTGCCATTTTAGTTACTACAAGGAAATTATAAATTAACAAAACAAAGGCAATTAGGAATGCATATATAACTCGTAAACATATACGGTATGATGAGATTAAATAATTTAGTCATGACTCATGATGACTGTTATTATTATGTCAACATATATAAGCATGTGATTAGTATGTGTATAACATATGAATGATAACTTTATATAAAGAATGCTTATAAGATGTAAATAAATGACAAGAATTAAAGAAGTAAATAAATGATAAAGATTAAGGAACTAAACAAATAGAATAAGCATCAAAGCGGTAAATAAATAATGTATGTATGAGATATATAAGATAAATGCGAAAGTATACTAGAACGTAAAATTAGAGGGAACAGTTGTAAATCCGGTTTCCTTTTAATCCTTTTATCCTCATCCATCCATTTTCACTTTTACCACTTCCACCTTATCTCCTCCATCTCGTCTTCCTCCTCTCCAGTTTCCATTTTCATGTCCATGGCCGACGACGACAATTTGCGTCGTATTAAGGCCGGTAATGATCGGTTTTTAACCGAGCTTTTCTTTTATCTTGTTCTATTGTGATTATCTATATTGCGCTCATAATCATTTGGGTAAGATAATTCTCACAATCCACTTGGTGAAATCAAACATTTCCGAAAGGGGATTTGAGTACAAACGCCAAATAAGGTAAGTAAATCTTGTATTTTGTTTGTATCTTAGTAGATCTAAATAAACATGCTTCCATATTTAATTTATACCATTTTAGATCTAGAATTTTCAAAATGATTTTCTGATGTAGAAGATCCTAAATTAGGCGACTACAGAGCATACTCCTCAAAACGATTTTATAAACTCTTTGCATGAATTTAGTTAAGAAGAAGTAAATTCGTAGATGTAAAGAGGTAGAAGTGATTAAGTATAATGAAGAAGAATTTACCAAATTCCTTTAGTAAAACCTACGAACTTATGCATAAAGCTCAAATCAAAATTATATCTTTATAGATATAAAAGTTACGAACAAGATTAGGAAAATTTTTAGAACTTTAGTTTAATGAAAGAAAATTTTTGCAAAGCTTCGTAGAACACATATAACTTTAAACCATGATCCAATATACTTAAGTTTATATATACATAGTTCCATCATATAGAATAAAACAAAGTAATTTATTCTAATGAAAGCTATGTTTTCAAAAGCTATGAAATTAAGTACACATGTATATATAATTAAAGAAAGATCAGTTGGTGATTAGAGACTCGTGCTGATAATGTGTTATATAATAAAGAATTAGAAAAAGATTATTGGAACTTTACTTACGAACTTTTACTTAAGAAAACCACTTTAGAATGATAATGACATTAGAAGAGAGAGAGAAAGAGTAAGCACCTTATAGGTTGTATTCTTACTCTTTGTTGGTGCAAGTGATTCGCTCTACTTTGTATAGGATAACTCTTGTATTTTAGAGCTATATTGAGAGTGTTTAGGTTAGTTTTGAGCGTTATTGTAATATCAAGACCGAAGACACAAGACATGAAGAATCAAGAGTTAAAGAGCTTAAAGACGAAGATTCGCCATTGCATGGATATCGCGATCGCGTTGTCTATGACGCGGGCGCGGTGGCGTGGAGGAGCGAGCCAACCAAGACCATGAAGGCCGCGGTCGCGCTGTCTGTGGCGCGGTCGCGGTAGAAGCTGACTCGGATTTGACCGAGTGAAGGCCTCCGCGGGCGCGGTTCTGGTGCCGCGGTCGCGGTGGTAGCCGACCTTGGAGCGGACGAAATCTTGGCGTTTCTATCTTGTTTCCTTTCCTATCTTTCGGTTTCCTATCTTGTTTAGTCCGAAAAGGTTGATCTTTGGGGCTATATAAGGGGAACCTTTCTAGGTTTTTAGGATATCCAATACTTGTCAATCAATTGTAATTCAATAAAGATTAGAGTTTTCTTTGTAATGGAGAACTAACTCTCCTCTGGAGTTTATTCAATCAAGGAAGCTTTATTATGAAGTTGTGAAATTCTGGTAATCTCTTTATCCTTAGGTCTTTATTGATACTCTTGTGCTTCATCCCATGATCTATGTTTGATTTTATGAGCCTGATCAACTTGTTTGATTGACTTAGATCTATTGTTTGATTTAGGATTGGTTGTTGTCTATGCATCTTTCCTATTCTCGAAACAACTCTATTCTAGGACCGTGGACTAGTTTAGGGAAGAGTATTCAATGGTTAAATTGTGCATGAGACTCGTAGCTTGATTGCATGATTTGATTTCCTATTATCCCTGTGCTCTATGCTAATTCTAGGTTAAGCGTCCTTGCCTAGGGTTATAGAATTGCTTGGACCGTGGACTTGCGATTTCTAATGATTGGGATTGGAACTGACCTAAGCATATAAAGAGGTGGATGAATTCATGATCAACGGATTAATAAAGTGGAATTGATTGGATGAACTCTGCTTGATAACTTTGATTGAAACCAACTTTCAAAACCCCCCTTTTGATTACTTGCATGAAAACCATAAAATCTAAATAAAACTGATTCCTTTGGGTTCGACCCCTTGCTTGCCTACTATACTTGTGTTTGCATGTTTGGGATTTATTTTTGATAAGGGAACAACGACTTTGCCCGAGTCAGCAAGTTTTACAATGGGTGATGCCTCTATTTATAGGACCAAAGTTAGGCAAGAGTTACCACAAAAGTCAAGATTAGGAGGTGAATAATTCACACTTTTCTACCTAGGGTAATTAACCATTCACATGTGTTTCTTATGGTTCTTCTAGATGGATAACAAAATGTGTTCATAACACATCTTCTAGATGAACACATATTAATGTATTCATAACACAGATATGTCCCTTAAAAACTTCATTTTTTGGACAAAGAGGGACAGGTCCCTCGCAGAGTAAACAAGGCCTTAGGCGTCTAATACGGCGAGGGGTGGCCATAGCTCGAACATCGTCGCTCATAGGGTATTTTTCTTGGTCAAATCGCTAATAGGGTCATTGATACAATGGTGTGGGTCTCCAAGAATGTGGATCCCTAAAGGGAAAGACAAAGCAAACGAGGTAAGAGAATCGGCGATACGGTTCGCTTCACTGAGGACATGGCGGAGCCAGAGGGTTCAATTCCGACGGATGAAGTCCGGATATTTCCAACCAATGACTTAGAAGTTAGAACAAGCTTTTTTTTAAAAATTTATTATGTACACCAAACAAGCTTCTGTTGGGCTTTTAATATCTTCTTGGGCTTCTTTATCTACGTGGGCTTACCTAGGTTTTGTTAGAAGCCTCTCAAGCTAGCTAGTTGAATATAAAAACTCCTTTTTTGTAAAGCTGCACTTTTCACTCACTGAAATCAACACAAAAGTTTACAGAGCAAATTCCTTTCTTGTTTGTTTAGCTTGCTTGCCAAGCATATCCTTCCGCTTATGTCAATATGGTATCAGAGCACGGACTTTGAATCCACGCTAGTATCTTCCTTTTGCTTGCTGATTTCCCGTTCGATTTCAACACAAGAATAGAGCTCATTCAAAAAGGAGCTTCCTTTCTTCAAAAATGACAAACAGTGGAGGAGAAGCATTGGACAAAAATGATCCTCTTTTCTTGGCCTCCAACGACAGTCCAGGTCTGAACTTGGTCTCTCAAACCTTTAATGGTTCTGGATTTGGAGAGTGGAGGGTTTCTCTGAAAACAACCCTGTCGGCGAAGAACAAGACATGCTTCATCGATGGGAGCTACAAAAAACCAGCAAACACAGATGCAAAGCTCAAGCGATGGGTCCGATGCAACGACATGGTCAAGTCATGGATTCTCAACTCGCTCAGCCTGGAAATCCGTCGAAGCATTCTTTACGTCGAGACTGCGTAGAGCATTTAGGAGGAACTTGTGACACGCTACAATCAGGTGAGTGGAGCTCAACTTTATTTCGTTAGACAAGAACTTCACTTGCTCACCCAAGGTTCGAATGTCGTCTCGACCTACTGTTTGAGCCGAATTTTACCAAAGGAAACTTCGGCCTAGATCGGGCCTGACCGAGATGAATCACGAAGAACAAGTTCGATGCAAAAAGCTGTGATATGTATTGATTACACGATAAGAATGCCAAGAATAATCTCCCTTCATCTAGGGTTTACAATCAGTTTATATAGTACCCTAGAAAATCAATCTATCTTATGAAGAAGATAGAATAATACAAGATTTTGTCCGATCTCAATCCTAACGACATGATTTAACCGAAGCTCTATCTTATATCTTTAACTCTATCTTGTTCGACCGACTTGCCTTTCCGTCATTCCTCGCTGTGCTTCGAAGAGGTACCAAAGAAGTACTAATCAGGTCTCAATACTTCTTTGAAGAAAAAGCGGATCCAACAATACCCCTAAATGTAGCGTCCGGAATTTGAACTTCAAATTTTGAACGGTGCATTTATGTGATTTGACGTTAGGGTCAATCTTGATTTTCGGGATTTTGCAGAACCCTTTCTTAAACCCCTTTCTTCATCATTGCCCCGTCTCTTCGTTCCTATCTTCATTTTCTTTCTCCTTCTTCCCCATCCGTCTCTCGCTCTTGAACTCTCCAGGTATTTCCTTCTCTCCTCTGTTTCTCACTTCTCTTTCTTGCTTATCATGGCTCCGAGATCCCCTTTTACCTCCTCAAAATCCCTCGGCGAGGAAGACCTCCTTCCTTGCTCGATGATGCGAGACGAAATCGCAGAGTGGGTCGATTTTGGGGGTTTCCCCAGAGGAACCCGATTCCATGCCCCAACAATCGAAAAGATCGATTGGGTCCGCAAGGGTTGGGTTTGTTTCCTGGATTACCCATTTACCGTAGGCTTGAAGTTCCCTTTTTCCGATTTCATTCGTGAATTCATTAGCTCCTTAAAATTCCCTCCTTGCCAAATCCTTCCCACAACGTGGCGCACGCTCGCTCGAATTGATGAGCTTCTGCACAACGAGGGCTTAAGATGACCATGGGTGAACTCCTTCTTGCTTACAAGATCGTTCCACAAAGAGCCGGTTGCAGTACCTTCACGATAGGGATGTCAAAAACCCTTTCTAAAACCAAAATGCCTTCCCGGAGTTTGCAAGCCCGATTCTTCTTCATTGAATTAGAGTCTTTAAGGGGCCTAGATGAGGATGTATTATCGCTCTTTCGAGATGGATGGAATACGTCTCGTAAGACTCTAAGCTTTCACTTGCTGTTATTGTATATTTTTTCTGTTTACGCAAAGCTTAGTTCCAATCGGGATAAACTCCAGGCGCACTGATACCGGTGTTTGTAGACGGTTGCTAAGGATCAAAGCTGAGAAACGCAAACCCAAGAAGATACGTCCTGAACCCGAAGTCTCTGCAGAGGAAGCGGGGGAATCGGATCCTGACGAGGACGAAACCGAGACGGACAAGACCCCAACATCTTCTGATATGGCAAGCTCTTCCGGAAAGAAATCAGGTTTGATTTCGCTTTTTGTGTTTTTCAGCCTCTGCTCTGCTGGGGTTTGGTGTCGCTGATTTTGAGTTACATGTAGGTTGCAAGATCGACACATCCGCCGCCGGGATGGTTAAGAGACTGAGATCGAGTGGTATTAAAGCAATGACCTCTCCGACCCCTTCTGTGGATTCCAAGAAGTCCCATTCTTTGAAGCGAAAAAGAATTGAAGATACACCGACCCCTGTTACCGAGAAGAGAGGACCAAAAGACCTCCTAAGCGTTTTTGGCGATAAACTGTCTCCCAACGTTAAGTCAGAGTTCCAGTCCCTGACCCTCGACGCCGCCTTCAGTCATGTGGGCACCACTCTCAGGCTGGTAAGTCAATCATTTCTTAACGATACCTCTGCGTCGGTTCTTTCCCCCTTTTTTTTTGTGTCATATCCTATCGCGTTGTCTTTACTCATCAGGTCGTGTTCGTCATAGGCTTTCCAAGAGCTGATGGCGACCAACAGCCGATCTCATGACGAGTTGTCGAGGCTGGAAGCCGAGGCTAAGAGTGCTAGGGATGCGGCCGCCGCGTCTGAGAGGAAAGTTCGTAAGCTCCAGTCTTCCATCGACGCTCAGTCGGTCCAAATGGAAGACCTTCAAGCCGAGAAGGCTTCATTGGAGTCTTGGATGCACGAGGCGAAGAAGTCGGCCAAGCATTTCGCGGAAGTAGTGACCCAAGTGGCTGGGTATTATACGCTGAAGGCGCGAGTGGAACTTCTTCAAGATCAGGCGGAAGGGAGAGGCGCAAACTGGGTGCTCGCCACGGAGCAGGAGTCCTTAGAAGAATATTTTCCATCCTGCAATCCTCCTCCTGGTCAGGAATTCTTGGAAGTTGCCGAGCAGGTGGCCGAGAAAGAGGATTTAGAGAAGACCAAGGAGGCCGGGACTCCTGGAACTGCTGTCGAGGATGCCGGTGCTGAAGATGACGCTGTGGTCAAGGGCGGCATGGAGGGTGCCAAGGATGGCGATGATGATGCAAAGGCTGAAGAGGAGGCGAGCCTGAAAGAGGACTAACAACCCCTGCCCCGCTATCATGCCCGTTTCTATATTTTCCTATTGCTGTTTTAACCATTCGGATATTTAAGACTTCTTTGCTACTTCTACGGCCGGGGGGCTGGTACTTCTTTAATATTTTGGCCGTAGGCCGAAAAATATTACTCTTAATCGTTTTGACGCCCGTTGTATGGCGCATTTTGGTATTTGCTTCGTGATGTCTTTACCTTTTCAGTTTGCGTACAGTTTGCAATTGTTAGCAATGGTTTCTGGCTTTGGCTCAACGCCGTGTTCATGGTGATTGTGGATGCGTTAGTAGTTCAGCATCCGGGGAAAGCGTTATATGACTTTCTCCCTGGCGCATATTTACAGCGAAATACGGTTTTGGCTTTTCGCGCCTAGTTTGCTGCAAAGGTCCGTGCATAATGGTTTATGGTTAGGCATCCTTTGGATCCATAAGTTTAGTCCTTAGGATGTATTGTTTTCACGGCGTCCCGCGAAGTGTGGCCTTGGGTTTATCGTTGCTATAGCTTTCCCCTTCCGATACTAATCCAATGTGACTACATTGGTTGGACTTAGATGGGGGGTAACCAACTTATGGGTTACTTCATCACGTTGTATGCGTGACGACATCGTCATTTTTAGACGGCACAACCATGCGAATATACAGTGCTTGGTTAAGTAATGTGCTTTAGTTGCGCATATGTTTCGAACGTAAAGATGTTTCAAAAGAAAAGACGTGCAAGGTGATTTTGAGTTGTGGGAGAGTTGCTATCTCGCGAAACATTCCAAATCATTAACGAAGACAAATTCTATACGGCGTACTAAAAAATGATGCGTCGACATTGGGGGTGGCGACCCCAGCGTCTTTTATTGAAAAGGAAACAACTAGGTCCTAAAGAAGTCTTAAAAACTAACACTAAATGATGACTGAAACTTTAACGAAAACCAACCGAGTTCAGAAGTAATACTTCTTTAGGTGTGTTGCATTCCAGCTTCGGGGAACTGGTTCGCCGTCTTTGGACTCCAACTGGTATGCTCCATTCCCAGCTATCTTGGTGATCTTGTAAGGCCCTTCCCAAGTTGGTCCCAATTTACCGACGTTGGCTTCCGTGGTGTTCTGAAAGACCTTACGCAAGACCCAGTCTCCCACTTGGAAGCTCTTAACACGAACATTCTTGTTGTAACTCCTCGCGACTTGTTGTTGATATTTTGAGATGCGTGCGTGTGCTACCTCTCTGAGCTCTTGGACCGTATCTAGGTCTGCTTCCAATTCTTCTTTGCTGCTTGTGGATGTAGCGAGCCCGTATCGGGCGGTGGGCATCGTGACCTCAGCTGGTATGACGGTTTCGCATCCGTGCACCAAGGAAAAAGGTGTTTGGCCGGTTGCGCCTTTGGGTGTAGTGCGATCAGACCATAGCATGAAAGGTAGTTCCTCTGCCCACTTTCCTTTGGACTTTGCTAACCGTTTCTTCAAATTGTTGATGATGACCTTATTGCTTGCCTCGGCCTGACCATTAGCTTATGGATACCTGGGTGTGGATGTGACCAAATCAATGTTCCATGCCTTGCAGAAGTCGCGCATCCTTTTGCTTATGAATTGGGAGCCGTTGTCGCAAGTAATCTCTGCTGGTACTCCGAATCTGCTCAAGATATTTCTCTTTATGAAAGAGATGACCTGCTTGTCTTTGATCTCCCGGAAAGCCTCTGCCTCGATCCATTTAGGGAAGTAGTCTGTCATTGCCAGGAAAAATACCTTTTGTCCCGTGGAAGGGGGTAGTTTCCCTACGATATCCATTTCCCATCTCATGAAAGGCCAGGGTGGAGGACTTCTGCCGGCTGGTGAGGTACCGGGGTGTGGCGTTGGCACGCGTCGCAAGCCTGGGCGTATCTGTTAGAATCTTGACGGATAGTAGGCCAATACCACCCTTGCCTGAGAATTTTGTTGGCCAAGCTCCGACCCCCAGTATGGTTGCCGCAATCTCCACTGTGGATTTCTCTCATGACTTCTTCAGCGTCTTCTTTCTCAATGCATCGTTGTAAGAAACCCGAGGCGGATTTATGGAATAGGAGTCCGTCGACGATGGCGAAACGTGTCGCTTTTGATCTCAGGGCCTTGGCTTCGTCTTTATTCTTGGGCGCTTCTCCTCTGATGAGCCAGTCGAAGTATGGTTTAGTCCAGCTTGATTCGGTTTTTCTTTCCGCCTTGTTGGAACTTTGATACTTTTCTGATACCTCTATCTTAGATGGAGACTCCCTGGCCTGTGCCGTTGAACATTCAGTAATGGCCGAATGTAGTAAGTGGACAAGTGGCACACTGTTGAATTCTCGAGGGTCCAAGGTTGATCCTAGCCCCGCCAGGGCGTCAGCCGAAGCGTTTTGTTCGCGTGGGATTTGCTCTAACTCGATTTGATCAAATTTTCCGGACAGCGTTTTGACTACCCCGAGGTAGCTGATCATCCTGTCGTCTTTGGCTTCGAAGACTCCTAGGATCTGGTTGATAATGAGCAGGGAGTCGGCACGTACCTTGATCCTTTTGATGGACAAGTCGGCGGCTAGCTCTAGGCCTAAGATAAGGGCTTCATATTCCGCTTCATTGTTGGTTGCTTCGAAATCGCACCTGACTGCCTGGGCTATCGTATCCCCCTTTGTCGACTTTAGCACAACCCCTAGGCCTGCCCCTTTTATGTTTGAGGCCCCGTCGGTGTGTAACAACCACTTTTCCTGGGCGTCATCGTTAGAGGTAGCTAAGACTTCTTTAATTGCACTTTCTTCAAGGGTTGGGGTGAAGTCGGCAACGAAGTCGGCCAGGACTTGTGATTTGATTCCTCTCCTGGGCTCGTACCTGATGTCGTATCCGCTTAAATGGATTGCCCATTTTGCCATTTTCCCCGAAAATTCAGGCTTTTACATGATCTGCCGGAGCGGGTAGTTTGTTAGGACTACAATAGAGTGAGACTCGATGTAGGGACGCAGTTTGTTCGAGCACATTACCACCGCCAGGACCAGCTTCTCCGTCGGGGAGTAGCGCGTTTCTGCCGGGACCATGGTCCTACTCACAAAATAGACTGGGACTTGTTGGCCCTCTTCGTCTTTGACAAGTACCCCACTTAAGGCGTTTTCTGATACTGCCACATAGAGTTGTAAGACTTCTTTAGGGACTGGTTTGGCTAACAGCAAGGGGTTAGCGAAATACTTCTTTAATTCCTCAAAAGCAGCTTCATGTTTTTCAGTCCACTGGAAACTCTTGTTCTTCTTCAGGACTTCATAGAACAAACGGCACTTATCTGAGGATCTGCAGATAAAACGGTTCAGAGCGGCTATTTTTCTAGTCAACTTCTGTACGTCTTTCACGCTCCGGGGGATTTCAGGGAGGCAATTGCTCGCACTTGATCAGGGCTAGCCTCAATCCCCCGCTTGGTCACAACGTGCCCCAGATAGGTACCAGATTGTACCCCAAAGATGCACTTTTGCGGGTTTAGTTTCATGTTGTATTTCTCCAGAATTTTGAAGGTTTCTTCGAGGTGACCCTTGTGTAAGGATCTGGTCCTTGAACATCCGGTTGACCAGTCGCTGGTACGTTGCCCCGGCGTTCCTGAGACCGAAGGGCATTACTTGGTAACAGTAGATACCCTGCCCTGTGATAAAGGAGGTTTTCTCCTGGTCTTGCGGCTCCATCTGAATTTGATAATACCCGCTGAAAGCGTCCATAAAGGTCAAGAGTTCGTACCCGGCCGTCGCGTCTACCATCGTGTCAATGTGGGGTAGAGGGAAAGAGTCCTTAGGGCAAGCTTTGTTGAGGTCGGTAAAGTCTACACATACCCTCCACTTCCCGTTTTTCTTTGGTACCACCACTACGTTGGCCAGCCACTCCGGGTACTTCACCTCTCTGATCTTCCGTGTTCCTAACAACTTCTTTACTTCCTCTTCGACCGCTTGGACCCGATCCAGCGCGAACCTTCGCCTTTTTTGCTTGACTGGTGGGTGTTTGGGGTCGACATTGAGTTTGTGTGTGATGATGGAGGGATCGATCCCTGTCATATCTTCGTGGCTCCAAGCAAAGCAATCTTTGTGACTTTTCAAGAACTTTATCAATTCTTCTCTGATTGCGGGCTCCAACTTTTCTCCAATCTTGACCACCTTGCCTTCTTCGAGAGTCACCTCCTCCGCTTTTTCTTCAGTTTCGATTTGTGCTGGTGGAGGGGTGACGCTTTGTAATTGCTATGTTTCTGGTCTTAGGGTAGTTGGCTTGAGGGCTGCTTGGTAGCATTCCCTGGCCAATCTTTGATCCCCGCGGATCTCCTTTACTCCCCATGGTGTTGGAAACTTCACAGTTTGGTGGTAAGTGGACGCGACGGCCTTCATATCGTGCAGCCACGGGTGTCCTAGAATGATGTTGTAGCATGACGGACAGTCCATCACGAGGAAGTTGACTTGCTTGTTGACCTCTTTGGCGAAGGTGGTGAGGGCAATGTCCCCCACTGTGTGCTTGACTTCGCCGCTGAAACCTACCAGCGGCACCGGGTGTTTGTGTATGTCGCTCTCGGACAACCCCATCTCCTTCAGGGCATCGAGCGTGATTAAGTTGGTAGAACTCCCGGTGTCAATCAGGACTCTTTTCATCAGCACGTTTCCCATATGCAGGGATATCACCAGGCCGTCGTGGTGGGGTTCAGCGGAGAAGCACGCGTCGCTGTCGTCGAAGACAATAGCGGGTCCCGACGATCCACCAGCGGCGCGCCTAGGCTGGTGCGGACGACCGAAGTTGCCTTCTCGCGCGTGACGTTTCGCGGCTGAATATGTGAGACTGCAGATGTTTGATCCTCCTGAGATGACATTGACGACCCTGTCGGGCGTCGCTAGATCTCTCCTTCTTCTCGGCTCGGGTTGGAGATTCTTTGCTATATCTTTGGGTACTTGGGCATCAGGTGCTACATCCTTGATCCTTCCCTCCGCGATGAAGCGGGATAACTCCTTCTTGAGCATGATGCAATCTCGGGTCCAGTGGCCGTGGTACTCATGGTAGTCACACCACTTGGTGGTGTCCCTGTCAGCTTTCGGGGCCTTATCTCTCCGCGGCCACCTCACGTACTCTCCTTGTTTCGCCATATTTCGTAGGAGCTTGTCCGTGGAAATATTGAGCTTCAGAGAGTCCAGCGATGCTGGTGGTGGGTCTCGGTTCTGATCGTCCGTCTGCCGCGACCTGGTCGTGTTAACCTGTACGTGGTTAGGGCGCGAGTACGGGTGTGCTCGGCGATCTCTCCTCTGATCGACCGACCCTATGCGGCTATCAACTGGACCCCTCCTTTCATACTTCTCAACCTCCGAAGTTCTTTTCCGCAAAGTCCTATCTTCCTCAAGCCTGACGTGTGCTAGGGCTCTGGCTTGGACTTCTTCAAAAGTGTAGCATGGATGTTTGGTGAGCTCTTTGTATAGGCCGCCATCGGGGGTGATCCCCTGCCTAAACGCTTCGACCGCGGTAGTAACGTCACAAGACTGAATTTAGACTTTTTCACGGTTGAATCGTTCTAGAAATTCTCTGGTAGTTTCTTGGTGCCTTTGACGGATCCAATAGAGGTCGCTGGATTGCTTCTCGAATTTGCGGCTACTGGCAAACTGGGTGCGAAAGGAGTCAGATAGTTCAGCAAAAGAACCGACGCTGCCGCGTGGTAGTTTTATGAACCAAGTCAGCGCTGGACCCGTTAGAGTCGTGCCAAACCCTTTGCACATCACCGCTTCCTTGGAGTACGATGGGTCTGCGCTCTTCATCCTCTTCTGTTTATAGATCGCTACGTGCTCGTCAGGGTCGGATGTGCCATTGTATGGAGTCATGTTCGGCACGGTAAATTTCTTTGGTATCTCTACCCTGGTGATGCGGCGAGAGAAAGGAGACTCGTCGAAGCCATCAGGGGCTTTAGGTTCCAGAGGCTGGAAACTTTTCCGACCGACTCGGAGTTGATCGGCGATGACCCCGATTTGCTCTGTCACTTTCCTCCGTATGGCTGCGTCAAGGTTCAAGGGCCTTCGCCTTTCAAGATCCTCCTCGTCAGTTTCTTCCCCATCCAGCCAGGTATCTCGAGGTGGTGTTCGGCGTCTCCTAGCCTCTGACCGGAGATTCCTTGGTGGATCCTCGTCAAGGAGAACTTCTTCAGGGCGGTGCCGGGGGAGGGAGCCAGGGGCGTCCTCTTGTAGCACCGGCGTCCTGTCTCGCGCGTTCGGAGCTTCGCCTTCCTTCGATGTTCCTTCTCCTCCATCAAAACCGAGTCTTCTAACTATGCCCTCAGTGCGGCGATTAACGTGAAGCGATCGACGGCCTGTAGCCATGACCTCATACTGTTGCTTCAACTGGTTGTTTTCCCGTGTGAGGCGTGCTACATGGGCGTCGTAGAAGCCCTTTTGGTCGCTTAGCTCCTTCTGGAGTAGTTGCATTCGCTCCTGTAGGTCGTTCATCTCCTCGTCCTGCGACCGGTTTCCGGGGAGTTCGGGATCTTTGCCGTGGTCGGCAAGGGGGGTCTTTGGAGTTTCGTTTCCGTCGCCTGACATTGCGATTGGGAAGTTTGAGATGGTGTTTTGAACGGTATGTTCTCGTGTGATTGTACCGATCACGGCCCCACGGTGGGCGCCACATTGTTTGAGCTGAATTTTACCAAAGGAAACTTCGGCCTAGATCGGGCCTGACCGAGATGAATCACGAAGAACAAGTTCGATGCAAAAAGCTGTGAATTGTATTGATTACACGATAAGAATGCCAAGAATAATCTCCCTTCATCTAGGGTTTACAATCAGTTTATATAGTACCCTAGAAAATCAATCTATCTTATGAAGAAGATAGAATAATACAAGATTTTGTCCGATCTCAATCCTAACGACATGATTTAACCGAAGCTCTATCTTATATCTTTAACTCTATCTTGTTCGACCGACTTGCCTTTCCGTCATTCCTCGCTGTGCTTCGAAGAGGTACTAAAGAAGTACTAATCAGGTCTCAATACTTCTTTGAAGAAAAAGCGGATCCAACACCTACTGTACAAAGTTGAAGGCTTTGTGGGATGAAATGGACAACTTTCACCGGTTTCCAAACTACACATGTGGGTCTGTCAAAGAAATGATGAAATATGAAGAAGAACAGAGATTGATTGACTTTCTCATGGGGTTAAACGAACAGTACACTGTTATTAGGGGCTCGATTCTGATGATGAAACCCCTTCCAGATATAAATCAAGCCTATATGATGGTGTCGCAAGAGGAAAAGCAACGGGAAATCCAGAATTCTTCACAAATCTTCCATGAGGCGGCATCGATGAGTGCTAGCTCCAGAAGTTCACAAACTTCTCAAGGTCAGCAGCGAGGTGATGGTGAGAAGAAGAACCTTTTTTACACAAATTGCAAGAAGACCAATCACAATGTTGATAGGTGCTACTTTTTGATTGGGTTCCCTCCCAACTACAGCGAGAACAAGAAGAAAAAACAGGGAAAAAATGAAAAGTTTGATGGGAATGTTTAAGGTTCAAGCTCTTCTAATGGAGCTGGAAGTAAAGAATTAAGTGCTGACCAAATTGCTAGACTTCTAAGTCTCCTAGACACCAAGAATGGGAGAGGAAAAGAGGCTACCACTGATGACTTTGCCGGCTTTGCAGGTACCTCACTCACCTCAAAACTTTTTCAAAAGGCCACATGGATCATCGACAGTGGCGCGAGCTGTCATATGTGCTGCAACATTACTTTATTTCAGAGTTACCAAAAATTACCCAAGCCCTTTATTATAACCCTGCCAAATCAGTCCACTGTTATAGTGGAAATTGCTAGAACTGTGCAACTTTTGCCTCAGTTGACACTCAAGAATGTTCTACTTATTCCAACATTTAAATGCAATCTCATTTCCATTGCAAAGATGATTAAAGATCTCAAGTGCAAAGCGATATTCACAGATTCTAAATGTATGTTGCAGGCTCCTTCCATGGGGACGCCTGTGGAGGTTGGTAAGGCTGATCGGGACCTATATTTTGCAGTTCCCAATCCTCAATGGGAACCAAAACAGATTGAGGAAAATAAAGTGGGAGGTGATTTCTTCTCTAGCAATGTTGGGCTGTAGTTATGGCATTCTAGGATGGGTCACCTACCATACTACAAGTTGCAGGTTTTACCTTTTGCCAAGTCCCTTATCTTAAATAAAAATGTTGAGCCTTGTACTGTATGTGCAAAGGCAAGACAGACCCGACTTCCATTCCCTTCTAGTAGCATTTCTTCATCATACCCCTTTCAGATGATACACGTCGATGTCTGGGGCCCTTGCCACACTTTGACACATGATGGTCACAAATACTTCATTACCATAGTTGATCATTTGACCAGGGGAACCTGGGTTCATTTGATGTCTGCAAAAAGCAATGCTTTTACCTTGATCACGTCCTTCATTGCCATGGTAGAGAGGCAGTTTGAAAAATCAGTCCAAGTGTTGAGGTCAAACAACGCCGCCTTAGAGTTGGGATCAAGTCAAGAAGATGCTGAATTTCTAAAATCCAAGGGTATCCTCCATCAGACTTCGTGTGTGGCCACACCTCAGCAGAACGGAGTGGTTGAGAGGAAGCATAGACACATCCTTGAAATTGCCAGATCCATCATGTTCCAGTCAAAACTTCCCATCAAGTTCTGGGGAGAGAGTATCCTACCTTTTAAACCGACTACCCTACAAACTTCTCAAAAACAAGACACCTTATGAGCTTCTACATGACAAAACTCCCTCATACAACCACATTAGAACCTTTGGATGTCTCTGCTTTGTTTCAACTCTAAAGCATGGTAGAGACAAGTTCCAAAAGTGAGCCTGTCCATGTGTTTTCTAGGGTATCCATTTGGGAAAAAAGGCCTATAAAGTCTATGACCTTGAAGCTCACAAAGTTATACTTTCAAGGGATGTGGTTTTCCATGAGAGCATCTTTCCTTACCATGACCCAAACTTTCAAAATCCATCGTCGTCACTCT
Organism: Polygonum maritimum; assembly: GCA_963924305.1. NCBI lineage: Eukaryota > Viridiplantae > Streptophyta > Magnoliopsida > Caryophyllales > Polygonaceae > Polygonum > Polygonum maritimum. The sequence goes on from OZ002733.1 coordinate 22,567,606, forward strand.
TCCTTTCTTATCCTGATCACATCGAGGATGATTTTGAGCCATTTTCATATGCTCACGCCTAGGAAACTGATGAAATTAATGCAGAGAATAATGTGAACGATGATCCCCCGATCAGGAGGTCGACAAGAGAGCATCAACCCCCTGCATACCTTTCAGAATACGTTTGCTCAACTGCACTTGATACCGGGATGTTTTGTGGTCACACATTGACGTCAACAATAGTTGTTCCTGCTCATACAGAGGACTCAAAGCTGCAGCCAGACTTTGAACCTGTCACTTATGATGAAGCATGCAAATATTCAGCTTGGAGAGTTGCTATGATGGATGAGTTTGCTGCTCTACCATTGAACAATACCTGGGAGATTGTGAAGCTACCACCGGGAAAAAAGGCTATCAGCTGTAAATGGGTATATAAGGTGAAGAGGAAAGTAGATGGGACAATAGAACGACACAAAGCTAGGCTGGTTGTACGAGGGTTCACACAAAAAGAAGGGGTGGACTATAATGAAACTTTAAAAACCAGTTATTAAGATGACGACCGTAAGAACATTGATCTCTGTTGCTTTAAAGAAAGATTGGCCGATCTTTCAATTAGACGTCAACAACGCTTTCTTGCACGTAGATTTGGATGAGGAGGTATACATGAAAATACCATCCGGTCTTACAGTGGAGGATACCTCTATGGTTTGTCGTCTCAAGAAATCCTTGTATGGGCTCAAACAAGCCTCTAAGCAATGGTATGCCAAGTTGTCCTCATTCCTAAGATTGAAAGGATATGTGTAGTCGCTCAATGAATACTCGCTCTTCTCGAAGAAAACCTCCAACCCAGTGATTTTTGTGGCGGTTTACGTTGATGATGTTTTGATAACTGGAAATGACATCAAAGCGATGAAATTGCTTAATGAGGAGCTCCATTCTGAGTTCAAGAATAAAGACCTCGGCTCCTTGAGTTTCTTCTTGGGAATAGAATTTATTCCAATCCCAGAAGGGCTTCTCATGAGCCAGAGAAAGTTCATAGCTGAGTTGTTGAATGAGTTTCCTATGAAATCAGCTTTTACAACATCGAGTCCTCTTGATCCACGAGTCAGGTTATTTCCAACAGATGGAGAGCTCCTTCCAGATCCAACAGTGTATAGAAGATTGGTGGGAAAATTGAATTTGTTGGTGAATACCAGGCCAGACCTAGCTTATTCAGTCTAAGTTCTTAGTCAGTTTAATCAGTCTCCAAGAGAGCCCCATCTTCGTGTAGCTTATCATTTTCTGTCATAGTTAAAGGGCACTCATTCAAAGGCCTTGTTGTTGACTCGACATTCAGATTTGACAATGCAGGCCTACTGTGACGCTGATTGAGCCACATGCCCACACTCTCGCAAATTTGTCAGCGGCTTCGTAATCTTCTTAGGAGGAAGCCTGATTTCTTGGAAATCTAAGAAACAACAATGCGTTTCATTGTCTTAAGCTGAGGCAGAGTACCGATCCTTACGAAGAGTATGTGCAAAGTTGTCTTGGCTTAGTCTCCTTCTTCACGAGCTGATAGTAGAAGATATCAATCCTATACCGGTGAACTATGACAACCAGGCGGCAATCTATATAGCCAAGAACCCGGTATTTCACGAAAGAACGAAACACATCGAATTGGATTGTCATTTCACGCGAGAGAAATTGCTGGAGGGCCTCATATCCTTGCAACACTGCTCAACTCACCACCAGCTGGCTGATTCCCTCACCAAAAATGTTCCAGGCACTCATCTACGATCGAATCTGTTCAAGATGGGAATGCTAGATACGCCTCCATCTTGAGGGGGGATGTTGGGCTTTTAATATATTCTTGGAATTCTTTATCTACGTGGGCTTACCTAGGTTTTGTTGGAAGCCTCTCAAGTTAGCTAGCTGAATATAAAAACTCGTTTTTTATAAAGCTGCACTTTTCACTCACCGAAATCAGCACAAAAGTTTACAGAGCAAAATCCTTTCTTGTTTGTTTAGCTTGCTTGCCAAGCATATCCTTCCGCTTATGTCAATAGCTTCATTATTCTTTTCTGTTAGAATGCATCTATATTCGTGTTCTTTGCTTTCCACTTAGATATATCTAAGGCCCTGTTTGGTTCCATTCCTATGGAATGAGGAATGGGAATGGGAATGGGTCATTCCAAGTTTTGTGTTTGGTTAGAGAAAAAATTGGATTTAGATTCATTCCATGGATTGGGCCATTCCAAGCCCAAAGAACAATTTGATTCCACCAAAAAAGCTAGGGTATCACCCATTCCAATACAAGTTACGTATTCCATCTATGCCTCCCTCCCACTACAACCATTTCACCATTTTCAATTCATGTTCCACCTTCCAGCGCTCGAGTCCGACTGGTGTCTCCGACGTCTTCTCCCCGACTTTCTGGCACCACCACTTTTGCCTTCTTTCTCGTCCTCCCCTCCCAAGTAAAGTGACTTGAAATTTTTTCGGATCCAAACCTCTTGCTAGCAAAATTTGTAGATATTAAAACCCAAAAGTGGTGTAGATCTAGATATGGCATGTTTACTGATTCATCTACTCTTGTTTATGCCAGCTTAGTGCATGTGTATATGTATCCTTGAATATGTATTTCTTTCATATTCTTTTCAATTTTACATACCATCTGTACGTACTTGTGACTTGTGAGTACTTGGTGTTTGGGTTGATTTTTATTAGTCTCTTCATTGTGATGCTTACAGTATATATTGTCCTTATGCTTATTTGGATTAACTATGACTTGTGTTTGTTTTCACTGACTTGTGTTTGTCTACAACGTGAAGCCCAAATGACGAGTTGCCCAAATGACGAGTGGAAGGCTCGTTACATCATGAATCTTCTTCATTGAGTTGGAGGTTAATGTGCACTTATGGTGGAAGTCATATTTTGTGGTGATTGTAAGTCATTTTGATAAGTTGCTATTTTATAAGTTACATATCACATGACCATATATGTCGGTTAGCCTTTGTAATTATATGTCAAACATTTATAATTTGTTAGCCTTTGTAATTTTATGTCAAACATTTATAATTTGTTGGCCTTTGTAATTTTTTGGGTTATAGGCTTACAATGTTGATGTATTAGGATGTGATATTAAATCACTTGCAAAACACTTTGATAATTATTAGTTATTTTAATACATTTAACATGCAAAATTCCAATTAAAATACTATTCAGAATTTAATTTTTCATTCTAGCCTTTATAATCATACCAAACGACAGTTTTTAAGAATCATTGATTCCGACAACATACCAAACAACACACCTCAGGATTGACTCATTCCGATTCCTGATTCCATTCTGATTCCTGATTCCATTCCGATTCTATAATGTATACCAAACGGGGCCTAAGATCTTTGGAGTAGTTTAGTTCTTACTTACATTGTACATTTGGTAATTAAAAATGTCAATGTTGATAATTGACTCTTTGTGAAGAAATGTAGTAGTGTCATCAATTGTTTTCCATACTACAGTATTTGCAAGTGGTTTGGTTCAATGGCTTGTGCAAATGCAAGCCTTTCCGAGTTTGAGCAAGTGAAAAGCCTTTCCTAGTTTCTTGACTGCCAAAGTGGTGAATTTACGCAATTATCTCGACTAGCTGGTGCTTTTGTGTAATGTTCAACTTGTGTTGATGTTGTTAGTCTGTAGTCCCCACTGGCAACTGCTTTCTTCTGAAGCTGGATCTCTAGACGCTCTTCTTCCAGAGCTTCACTTGCTCATCTCCGGCGTCCCGAGAATCCGATCCCTAATCCCCGTCTTCCCATGGCCAACGCCTGGAGAAGAGACAAGTCCTTCAAATTCCTGACCCCCAAATCTCGCCTACTCATCTCTCTCCCATTCCTAGCCCTCATCCTCTTCTTCGTCTCCTTCCACCCTTTCACCCCAAACCCTAACCCTAATAATCCCACCTTCCTCCTCAAATCGCAACTCCCCCAATTCAACGGGATCGAGCCCTTCGACTGCTTCAAGTGCCCGCAAGTCCACCCGGTCATCGCCAGCGTCGTCGAAGGGGTCAAGTACCCCTTCCTCTACGCCCTCTCCGATCTGGGCTTCCTGCCCGATAAACCCCACAAGAACATTGTCAGGCTGCTCAAGAACAAGCCTTTCCGCAAGCCCGACATCTCTGTCACCATTCAGGGCCTTTTGGAGAGGATTAAGGCTGAAGAGCGGGAGAAGATCGCGAATGGGGTTGTGATCGATGTCGGTGCCAATGTGGGTATGGCCACTTTTGCTGCCGCTGTCATGGGTTTTAGGGTTCTTGCGTTCGAGCCCATCTTTGAGAACTTGCAGAGGATTTGTGATGGGATTTACTTCAATCGAGTTGGGGAGCTCGTCACTGTTTTTGACGCCGCTGCTTCTGATCGGTTGGGGAATATCACGGTTCATAAGGTATGTGATTTCAGGCTGTTGTTAATTGTTCATGTTCATAGATTAGGGTTTTCAAGATCGGTGATTTTAGATGATCCTTGTTTGAATGGCTTGTTGTGAAGTAACTCAAAGATGCTCAGTTTGGATGGGTGATTTGTATGATGAGTAGTAACTAGCAGAGTTAAGTGAGAATAGTCCTAACTAAGAGTAGGATTTTGACTCTCAATTTGTTTGTTTGCTACCTGGGTTTACTGATATGTAGTGATTTGACTTTGTGATCAGGATCATGAATGCAATTGAGCTGAATTTTAACGGATCTCTCTACATTTATAGTGAACCTGGTAAATAGGGCATGCTATTTGTATGTCATGGTTTCATGATCATGTGTTGGACTGGTTAACTCGCTTGTTCTGAATTTGAGATATAGAAGTGATGAATATTAGCTATTTGGAACTCTTGTCATGAATTTTTCGGTGTGATCTGTTTCTAAACAAGTTGTTCTTGAAGTTTAGTTTTCAAAGTGAGAAGGGTCTACAGAAAGTTTGAGACATAATTCCCGGTGTAGAACTTCGATTTTGGATTTGGTAAATTCAGTTCCATATATTGATACTCAGTCTCTCTCTTGCTATAGCTGGTTGGCCGGCTTGACAACAGTGCGGTCTCTGCTGCCGGAGCAAAGTTGGCATTTAAATCAAACGAGGAGGTGGCAATACAGATCAAGTCCATACCTCTTGACGAGGTCGTCCCAGAATCCGAGCGAGTCTTTCTGATAAAAGTAGACGTTCAAGGATGGGAACACCACGTGCTCAAAGGAGCTTCAAAACTGCTATCGAGAAAACCGGGCCAAGCTCCTTATCTAATCTATGAAGAAGACGAGCGGTTGTTGCAGGCCAGCAACAGCACTGCCAAGGAGATCCGTTCGTTTCTTGAGAGTGTCGGTTATAACCACTGTGAACGGGTTGGAACCGACGCACACTGCACGAAAAAGGCTTGAAAATGGCTAGCACTCACAAAACCCTGATTAACAGTCTCTGAGAAATACAGAAAAGAGTTCCTTTGTTCCAAGTGCACATAATTCTACATCAAGATGAGGGTTTTCCAGATACACGGTTGGATGAACGATGTTCTGTATGGCTTTTGGTATATGTGTATTCTTTTTCAGATGTATTCAGTAATTGTTTCATTGTAGCTTTACTTGTGTAGCAATTACTTAGCTTCATGGTAAGAGAGAATGTTATGGTCTGAGTGACACAGCGTTCTTTTCTGTTAATACATGAAAGTTTTTTGAGTGCTTGATCAGGCAGTAGTACACCCTGCAAAAACACAGATGAAACCCTAACTTCTAACTGACTAAAAGACGACTACATACTTAGGGTTGTGAATTAACAAATGTAAGTTGGAGTTAGGAGATGAAAGTGATACCACTTCTAATCATGAGGCATGACTCATGGAGCCATTTCTTTTAGTGGCAGCATTACAAAAAGCGCACCCAATCTTTTAGTGGCAAACAAAAGTTGCAACCGTTGAGATTAAGTATCTATCCCACGTCGGGAATTAGATTATATACCACCCACTATATAAGTACATGGGCTACTCCTCCTATCGCCAATTGGTTTTAGGGTGGAACCTCATGTGCTTATGTGTCGGGCTTACTGCGCATATGCGCACGAACCGAGCCTGTTCGGTCCGACTATCCTGGTCTAATGGGCTGGCCGGCCTTAAGGCATGAGTCGTCAAGCGCAACTGGCATATTGCGGGGCCAGGCAGTTGCACTTGAGGGGGCGTGTTGAGATTAAGTATCTATCCCACATCGGGAATTAGATTATATACCACACACCATACCGCGCATATGCGCACGAACCGACGTGTGTACCCCACGTCATATATGGCCCACCGAAATTTAACAACTCCTTAAATAACCTTTAGTACTATGTTTGGCAAATGAAGAGAATGTTTAATGCTACTATTTATAACAAATGGAGAATGAGAGCTACCATTTTCATTTTCTACCTCAAACTCGCTGACTATACAAGTGCTAGGACTATTCTTAGGATTCAAATTTTACTCTACACTAGGTAGTGTCTCTCCACCTGGTGCGCCTAACAGTAGAGGTAAAGGGAATTCGAAAAATTAAGTCCTATCATCCTTCTATTAGTTGGATCAAATCGGTCAACGTAAGCCTTCAGGTATTTAGTTCGACAATTAAGTTTTTAGGTGTAGTATCCTAAGATCACCATTTCGAATCTCACAGGTAACCGGTCAACCTAAGTCATTCTATCACGAGCATGAGAATTGCCACCAACGTAGTTTACCATCAAAGCTGGATTGTCGCTAAAAATAGGAGGGTAGTGTCGTCAAAATAAAAGGACCATAAAGGTAAAAAAGAAACGGCGAAATTTTGCGCACTCTGAAATTTCGGTTGCGCACCCTTATATGGACAGATTCAGAACCCGTACATGATTTTTCAAAAAAAACGGATTTAATATGGACAGATTCAGAACCCGTCCATAATTTGAGAAAAAAACCCGGTCCCGTGTGCAGGTTTAGGAAATGTAGATATGGACCGGAATTTGCCTGGACGAGTTTTGGACAGGTTTAGAACCCGTACAAGTATGGACCGTTTTAGAACCCGTCCATACTTTTGACTCTTTAGGTCAAAAATATGGACAGTTTTAGAACCCGTTCATAAGTTTTATAACCCTCAAAATTCATTCGCCGTCATTTATCCGCCTCATTCATCGTCATTCAACAACATCGTCATTCATCCGCCGTCCATGGATCGAGCGAGAGAGGAGGAGGAAGGCCGAGTCTCGACGGCGGCCGCGGTTCCGGGTGGCTCGGAGGAGGTTGCAACCGCCCAATTTTCGACCGGTGTGGATCCCGCACAAGCTTCTTCAACGGGTCTCCAAACCGTTCAAGGGTCGTCGGCAGAGGACGACAATCTCGACGGGTCCAGTATCGCAGAGGAGCGGGGAGGGGCGGTGGTCCGGAGCGGGGAGGGAGGTGCGGCGGTGGAGAGTGCGGAGGGTAACCGAGCGGCTGTGGGGAGCGGGGAGGGAGATGCGGTGGTGGGCAGCAGCGACGGACCGGATGGTGGTCCGGCGGCGGCATCAAAGGGGCAGGTTTTAAAATTTCCCATGAACGAGTTACGGATCCGTCCATAGGGCATTACACATACCCTGAGCCCTAAACCCTAAACCCTATGGACGGTTTCTGGACTAGTACATGGGGGTTTTACCCTAATGGGCGTTTTCTGGATTTTTTTGAAATAATTATATCCCTTTTTACAACAATTCAACGTTTTATCATTTAAAACATAAAAAAATCTAATTAAGTTACAAATCGGATGCCACATATAACTTATATCGATCATGAAGAACTTCACCGTTAAGTGCTAGCCACTAGGTTAGGACCTCTTATGTTTTATATTGATCTTGATGATGGTTCAACCCGCCATGAACCATGAAGTGCTTTACAAGGTTGAACTCGTGTTATACCTTGAAGTCTTGCACGATGGTTGAACTCGTCTTATACCATGAAGTCTTGCACAATGGTTGAACTCGTAATGTGCCATGAAGACCTTTATGATGGTTCAACTCGTCAAGTACCTGAGGACTTCTTGTGAGGCGTTTGCTAGTTGAATATGTGAGATTAATCATACTCGTAATATATGTAAGTGTACGTTTATAGACGATGTGACCGGCAGATGGATAGGTTACGAATCCGTTCAAGAGGATTTGTAACCGGCATATGGACGGGTTACGAATCCGTTCATGGACGGGCTACGAATAGTGAAACGTACGAGATCTGTCGGCGGCATAACTGGATTAATGGACGGGTTCGTGGGATGAATTAACAATTGAAAAGTGAATAGTGAAACGCACGAGGCCGCATTAAAAGCCGATATCTGTCGGCGGCATAACTGGATTTATGGACGGGTTCAGAATCTGTCCATAGGAGCCGTTCAAAAACCCTAACTTGGACGGGTTCAGAATCTGTCCATAGGAGCCGTTTTTTTCAAAATTCAAAATCTGTATTTCTGCGGGTTCTAACCTGCCCATAGAAGCTGGTTTTTTAAAAAAACTTGAACATTTTCAGAACCCGTCCATATGGGCCTTTTTTAAGCTAATCGGATGTTCGTTTATGGACGGGTTCTGAAATTATTCAAGATTTCCAGAAAACCGGGTTCAGCTTCGACAGTTTCATAACCCGTCCACAGTGAAGTACGCGACCGAATTTGAGGAGTGCGCAAACGAGCGGCCAAAACAAATCACAAAGTTCACTCCACTTGTCCGTTTAGCGTGTGAAACGGGCTAACCCGTCGTATTCGGATCATTATCAATTTCCTACATACCCGAACTTTGATGATAATCTCCAACCCATGGCTCCATTCCACCATACACAGTGTGAAACATTGACTTGTTTGGTTTTGTTAGGCGACTTTCTTGCACTCATCCTCCTCTCATTATACACAACAGGCGAAATCCAAACCAACCACTACTACTCCCATAGCCCGCCTTAACGGCATAAATCACCACCTTCGCGAACTCTCCTCCGCCTATGGCGGTAGCAGACCTTCTCGCCGGCGAGATCACCAACGAGCTCCTCCGACTACTCTTCTCCATCGCTCAGAAGTCCTCCCTCTGCAGAGAGAGCGCCGAGGGGCTAATCAGCCATGTCAACGAGCTTTTCCCTATAATCCAAGAGATCCGGAAGACCGGCGTCGAGATCCCCCAATTCCGCCATTTCCAGCTCGAGCGGCTCTCGAAACTCCTCGTCGAAGGCCGCGATCTCTCCGAGGAGATCCTCAACTCCGGCCGATGGAACGTCTACAAGAACCTGCAATTGGCCAGGAAGATGGAGAAATTGGAGCAGAGAGTCTCCGCTTTCGTACAAGGCCCCTTGCAAGCGCACCTCTTGGCCGATGTCCATCACTTGAGGTTCGACACCGCCGAGCGATTCGATCGCCTCGAGGAGTCCGCTCGCCGGATCGAGCACCGCCTTGGCGCCGTCCAGGTCGGGGTGGCCGTTGGGGCCGTGGCCGGTGGGGGAGGGGGCTGGTTGGAGGACGAGATCAAGAGAATGGAGGAATTAGGGCAGAAATCTGAAGTCGATTCCGGAAATATAGGCGCTGCTCTTGAGGTTGGGTTGAAGAAGGTGAAACAAAGTCTGACAGGGAAAGAAGACGGAGTTGTTGGTGTTTGTGGAATTGGAGGGATTGGGAAGACTACTTTGGTCAAGCAGATTTGCAAGGATGATGATGTTAAGAGTAAGTCTTCAATTACACATACTGTTGTTTACTTACCAATTAGGGTTGTATGGTTTTGTTGCTGATTTGGGGCATTTGTGTGCTTTGGCAGGCTACTTTGAGAACAAGATCTTGTACCTGACAGTTTCACAATCTCCCAATGTGGAGGCATTGAGAATGAGGATATGGGGGTTTTTGTCAGGGACTGAGTTCATGGGTGCACCAGCTATGGTTCCACAGTGGACCGTCCAACGTGAGTGGAAGCTTGGACTTCGAAAACTCGTCGTATTGGACGACGTTTGGTCCCTCTCAGCGTTGGAGCAATTGGTTTTCAGAGTGCCTGGTTGTAAAACTCTGGTTGTCTCGAGATTTAAGTTCCCTAACGTCTTTAACCAGACCCATGAGGTTGAGTTGTTGAAAGAAGATGAGGCTTTGGGTCTGTTTTGCCTCTCTGTTTTTGGTCAGAGAGAAATTCCCTTCTCTGCTAATGAAAGTTTGGTTAAGCAGGTAAAAAACTACTCAATCATCTATTGTTGTTTGTCTACGGTTAAGCCTATAGAAAGCTTATATTGTTTTGTTTGTGTATTTAGATTGTAAGTGAATGCAAGGGGCTTCCTTTGGCTCTTAAAGTAGTAGGAGCCTCATTAAAAAATCAGCCTCCTATGTTTTGGATGAGCGCCAAGAACAGATTGTTGCGCGGTGAGCCTATTTCCGAGTCTCACGAGGTCAATTTGCTGGAACGTATGAAAGTAAGCATTAGTTATTTGGGGGACAAGGTCAGGGAGTGTTTCTTGGACACAGCTGCCTTTCCTGAGGATAAGAAGATTTCCCTGGATGCTCTTATTAACATTTGGGTTGAGGTTCATGATATCGATGAGGTAGAAGCATTCCACATTCTCAAGGAGCTTTCAGAGAAAAATCTCATTACTTTAGTAAAAGATTCAGGGTATGTTGTTGTCTAACTGATTCTTCCTTGAAACCCAAAAGAAATCATTGTGCTATTGATAGTGTATGTTTAATTGATTCCCATTTTGTTACCTTTGTTTTCACAGGGATGGTGATATGTATAGTAGTTACTCTGAGATATATGTGACCCAACATGATGTGTTGAGAGATCTTGCTCTCCATTTGAGCTGTCAAGGCAATGTCAATCAGAGAAGAAGACTCTTGATGCCTAAAAGAGAGGAAAGGCTACCCAAGGAATGGGAGAGGAGCAATGATGAACCATTCAGTGCTCAGATTGTTTCACTCCAAATAGGTATCCTTTTATAGGGAAATTGAATAGAATTAAGTAGCCATTGTTTTGGGGAATTACTAAATTCAATCTCTTGTTATATGAAGGGAAAATGGAGGAAAAGGACTGGTTCTCCATGCAGTTTCCGAAGGCTGAAGTGCTAATCTTGAACTTCTCATCTAGCGAGTTTTTCTTGCCGCCATTCATAAACAACATGCCAAAGCTCGGAGCACTCATATTAATCAATCATGGCACCTCCCACGCTACCCTCCACAACCTTTCGGTATTCACTCAAATGCACAACCTGAGAAGCCTTTGGTTAGAAGGCATTTGTGTTCCTCAGTTACCCAAATCCACCATATTACTAGACCAAACACAAAAACTCTCCTTAATCCTCTGCAAAATGGATTCCAACTCAGATCCTTCAGTTGTGGACCTACCTTGGGTTTTCCCTAATCTCACCCAGCTCACAATTGATCACTGCATTGATCTCAAACGCCTCCCGGAAAGCATCTGCTGGCTAAACTCTCTATCAAGCCTGAGCGTCACAAACTGCCATAGCTTACTAGAGCTACCACCTGACTTGGGCATGCTAGATTCCTTGAAAAGTCTCAGGCTTTGCGCTTGCCCTAAACTAAAATCCCTCCCACCCGGGATTTCTCAGCTCGTTTGGCTAAATTACCTCAACATATCTCAATGCCTGAACTTAACAAGCTTGCCGGAAGGAATTGGCAGGCTGATGAGCTTGGAGAAGCTTGACATGAGAGAATGTGCCCGTATAGGAAGCTTGCCCAAATCTGTGGCATCTTTGAAGGCGCTATGCCACGTGGTCTGTGACGAGGAGATTTCTTGGATGTGGAGGGAATTTGAGAAGTCTCTTACAAAGCTTCAAATTGAGGTTCCAGAAGAGTCTTTTACACTAGACTGGCTAACAGACTGAACCATACTCAGAGAAGCGGTTCTGGGGCCGTTTTGGTCCAATCTGATAATCCATTGGTTCTTGCTGTAAATATCTCATACTACTATAATTTTACTGTTAACTTAATTATAGGATATATATATATAGATATACAAGTAGAAGATGTTCAGGAGCATCTGAACTCTTGTTGTAGAATGTATCAGCTGAATGCTGAAGTAAACTAGCAAAAGTTAGTGTTATGTTATGTAATGAGTCCACTAAATGAATGATAATAATAGAGCTTCCAGAAGTTGAGTATTGTTTGGTTGAGAGTTTGAGTGGCTGCTCTTATTAGATGAGGTGGGCCCAAGAAACCGCGTTAGGGGTAGTTGGTAATTTTGGTGGTGGTTGACCGTTGACGGGGAATTTCGTGCTTCAACGATTCCCGAAAATGAAATATCTTGATTAATCATCGCTTGTTGACCTACAAATATATCTTTGAATTTGGGCCTGTTGACTTGAAGATGTGGTTGTAGTGTGGCAGATTTTTGAAGCTTTGCTTAATGACGTTAAATTTGTTTTAATGGTAAGCCCTGTGACATAGTTTAAGTGTGTGTGAATCGTAGCTAACTTACAAGGCAATAATGCCAAGGCCTTGTTTAAAGTATGCCCTAACTCAAAAGTATGCATACGTATGGGCGAATTAGCATACATGCCCCAAAAAAAGTTTGTAATGTTAAAAATGTCCTCATTTAGGCTAAATAGTACGGGTGCCCTTTTGGGAATTTTTTTAAAAAAAAAAAATTCTATATTTTACTTTTTCTTCAAACTAAAAAAAAAAAAATTCATTCTTGTGTCAATAATAATTCAATTTAATCTTATTTAACATACAAAACAAATAAAAAGATTGAAAATAATATCTGGAGTCCTTTTCTGTACAGATGCTTTGCTTGAATATCTTTTTTTTGGTCAAATCTAAAATTTTTTTTGCTTGAATATCTTAACAAATTCATTTACTGTTAATGAGCATCGGTGTTCAAATTCATTTACTCTTAACAAATTTTTTTGCTTGAATATCTTAACAAATTCTTTGTTTATGATGCAATGAATTACGTACTACTTGTTCTTCCACTCTCACTGAGCATCGGTGTTCAAACGAACTTCTTGCTTTGTGTTCAAACCATATGGCCGAGTAATAAATTGTGTTTTGTGCTCAAAAAAAAAAGAGCATCGGTGGTCATTAAATTAGCTTACAATGAAAAAAAACCCAGTTTCATTCCATAAGAATTGAACGTACAAGAGCTTTCGACCAAAAAAATATTGAACAATAGATAGTTAAACATCTTGTTTCCATGAAAACAGAGACCTAACTCAGCACTAATTCAAGGAAACGTGGAAATTTTAATTTATTAGGGTTCTTGGATGGTTTATTTCAGAAATTTGATCGAAGGAGAAAAGTAATGAAATTAAAATTTATTATTACGTAGAATTGTTTTTTTGATGTACATAAAGTGTTTTTTAGTTTCTTTTTTATTTATTAACTTTATCTTCTAAATAGGAAAAACTTAATATAACTATAATTTTTTTAAAAAGAGAATATTATTTGAAAATTTGGGCATTGTTATAATATTTTTGGGTATTTTTTTAAATTATTTGGGCATTGACGCAAATGTTTAAAAATAGGGGCATTGTTACTATTATGAACTTTTTTTGGGGTACCAGTCACTATAAACACTTTATTAATTGTCTCAAAAAGAGTTGCTTGTCTGATAATTGTTTTGATCATTGCCAGTTTGTTTCGTTAAGAAAAGAGACAACCCAAGACGTGATTCTAACGTTTGCCCTTTTCCGCCACCCACCTGCCATAGTAAAATCTTTATTATATACTCCTATTGTAGTTTTTGTGGGCACACAAGTGATTAATTGTAGCAAGTATAGGAATCGAGATCACATAAGAATATACATTAGAGTGTAAAATAAGAACAAATTCAGACCATTGGATCTAGGAAATCAATGGCTTTAAAGGAGGCGCGCTACCTTTCTTATTTTTTTAAACGCAGGGGTATTTTCGTACTTACACGCTCAAAATTAATAAAAAAAACAGCAGCTCATCTTTCTTACACCGCTGAATTGAAGACAAGTGTTTAGTCCCATCTTCTCCATACTCATTACTCTTTCATTCTTCAAATTGGGATCGATTTTTTTTGTTGATAACCCTAATGTATGCTATTTTTCATGGATTTCATATGCTTTCTTACCTATGCCTTCCATTTCACACTTAAGGTTTATTCAAAGTTGTGAGTTTGATACTTCAAACTACAGGTATTTGGCCATGGTTTGTGTTATTTCGAGTGAATTTTGTTGCTTTTCTTGAAGTTTATGAAGATTTGTACAAGTTTTGCATTGCAATTTGAAGTTTTGGATTGAAAACAAAGGCTAATGGTCAATGCTTCTACGAGTGCCCACCATGTGTTCGATAAAATGACCAAATGATCAACCTTAGAATTTTGCCTCTTTTTATGTTTTTAAAATTTCTCTAATTTTGTTGCTTATTCTTTGATACAATGACACGAACCATATTTGACACTCGACACATGTGTTTCAATTGCAATGACATGAGCCATATTGACACGTACTACGAACCTTAACATTCAAATTCATGAACCTATAGCCAAAAATTCATGAACCATAAAAATACTTGTTGTGAACCTTAACATTCAAACTTATCAACCCACAAAATACCATTTATATATGAGCTAGAAACATGGCATAGATATCAAGTAGTGTGAATTCAATTTCATGACCATTGTTGAAAATTGTTATGAATATAATATTGTAAAGACATGAATTCCTAAAATACTATTTGTGAAATAGGATACATGACACAAACAACAAGTGTTGTGAATCTAATTTCATGAACTTTATTGACATTGTTATGAACTTAACCATAGAAAGACATGAACTAGTAGAATACCATTTATGAACTTATAGACGACACATAAGTAATAATTATTGCGAATTAAATTTATGAACCTTAATGACAAATATTTTGAACCTAACCATATGAAGACATGAACCAATAGACCTCAATTTTATGAGCTAAAAGACATGAACCAATAGGCCGAATTTTTATGAACTAAAAGACATGAGCCATAAGATGATGAAATATCAATAACCCATCTTTATAAAAACATGAACAAAAGAACAAATGTCATGGACCAAAGTAATAACTAGTATGAATTAAATATGTGAATCATAAGAAGATTAGCCTATGTGGGATTTGAACCCACATCTATGTGCATAAGCACATTGCTCTACCATTTGAGCTAATAGGCTATCAAATAAGTTTCCAAATCATACATATAGGCTACCAAATAACTTCAACACGCAAACAATGGACATAGTAAAGGCACGAACCGTAAGAACTCTTATAATGAACCTTATCATACACAGTTATGAACTAACAAAACATATGTCATGAGCGCCCTAATAAACGACGCAAATAAGCAACATGGTAACATTGACAAAAGAAATAAATCTAATTATGATGGATAATTGAGTTGAACGGACATTGTTTATAGTCAGTAAGCATCACTCTAGATTCATAAGAACAACTGAAATATACCAAAAGCATGAACTATAAGAAAAATTAGCCTATGTGGGATTTGAATCCTTATCTATGTACATATGCACATTGCTCTACCCTTTGAGCTAATAAACTATGTAATGGCATAAATCATATGTCACTTATTTTGAACCTAAGAATACAAAATCAATGACCAATAGAGAAATTATTATGAGCTTGAGTCATCATGACAATAACTATTATGAAATAGTATATAAGAACCATAACAATAATTTTAATGAACTTTATCATATAAATCTATGAACCATCAAAATACCTATTGTGAACCATATCATAAGAACCCTTTAATAAGAAAATAATCATGCACATAATGTCCACTTTCTTTAACACACCTAATAATTCAAATCATTTATCCCAACACAACATAATACATAACCCATCAATAAGGTCGCGAAAAACGAAGATGAAATTTCAATTGACAAAGCATGAACCCTTGTGTCAATAGATATGAACTTATACGTACAACAATATGAACCCACCAATAAGAATTATGACCTCCTATCTAAATTCAGCTATTACTAGAAAAAAAAAAGTTAGAAACTCCTATCTATCAAATTGGAGGAAACAAGAAAAATTATCTAGAAAAAGGAATGAACCGTAGAGTTGGAATGGACAATTCATTTTTCACAATTTTTTTAAGGAAAAATGTATTATTGCCTATTACTGTATTACAACACAATTTAGTTACAAGGGCTTTCGCATATGTTAAGTTTCACATAAAAGCTAGGGCTGTACAGTATGGTTGGAATTGCACAAAAAAGGCTAAAACTTCATCTTTCATCAATCAGAAAGTCAAACCATAGAATCAGTAATAGAAATTAACTCGAGATTCAATTAAGAAATCAGAGTAGGACAAGAAGAGGGAAAAAGAGCACCATGAACTCTCGGCGTCGAAAATCCCGAAATCAACCTTCTAGGATTTAATTGCAAACGCCATGATATATTTCAACTTCCATAGATCGGAAACAAAATATCGAGATCTAGCAGCACTATGAACTGTCGGCGCTATGGAGGCGGTGCAGAGGAGCAAAATCCTCAAAATCATGAATGAGTAATGTTGCTCAAGCCTCCACGAGCAAATATCCTTAGCCATTGCAATCGATCTCGATTCTTCCGTCTTCGTTTGTCTTGAGATGGCTGGCTATGGGGTATAAGAGAGAGAAGATCGAGATATGCAAGGAGAGGGAAGAGCCAAAGAGACGCATCTGAAATGAAAAGGGTTTCGGATGGAAGAAGGATATTTTCGGATAAAGATAGAAATTTTAGATTATTTACTCTCCTGGCCATTTTAAATGACTCAACTGTTTTAAAAAACATCTTTTGAACAAAATTTGTTTTAATCTAGACCGTTCATATTCTTTATCCAACGATTCTGAGTTGTTCCCATTTTACACTATAAGTTTTGTTTTCACTGGAACCCTACTCGCAAGTATAGAGATACTATTTGATGAGAAAGAGTCATGTAGGAAGGATTGTTGGGGTGAGAAATAGGAATAGATCTCCACCGTCCAATCTAACGGATCCAATGACTCAGATTTAATCAAATTTAACAATTAAAATCTCCCCCGCGCGTCCTTTTGTGGGCCCCCAAAAAACTGTATTTTCGGATTTCTTTTTTGGAAAAAAAAAAAGAAAACAGAAAAAGCTGAAAACAAAGAAGACGACGCTCCCATTCTCCCCCTCCCCAAATCTTCCCATAGATCTTCGACCAACCCTAGCTTCTTCCAGCACCGCCAGATCTTGGACACGACGAAGACGACGCTCACCTCCGCCGCTGAGATTCCCAATCCTCCGACAATGGACGTTCTCCGCCGTCAGACGCCTCCGCCACTTTCATCGACGTTGAATCCGAACGCTCCGGCGTTCATTTCGGTGGCCTTCTACGACGCCGTGGAGGACTTCTCTTCGGAGTGGTGGAGCCTCGTCCAATCCTCCCCGGAAGGCTCGCGGAAAAGCGGAGACTCCGACCTCTTCGAGCGCTAGGGCTTTGAGGATGATCGAGGCGGCATCGGTCGGATCGAGGCTGACGGCGGCCTCGGCCTCGGTGGATCTGGCTTGCGAGTGACGAAGTGGCGTTTGGCTTCGAACCTGTGGAGGTCCTGCCATTGCGGGAACTTGGCGAGCGCTGTGCTTGGAGGATCATCGCTGCCTGGAGGATTGTGTCGAACCGCATCTTCTTCGATTATGTGGATGATTTTCTGCTGGTTTTGGTTTTAGGAGGATGGAAGAGTATAAAAGGGGAGAGATGAGGAAGAGGAGGTTTGACTAATTCCAATTCCTCCATTCTTATCAATCTTTCTTTCGTTTTACTAATTTCCTCCAGTAATCCATCTTTCTTTCTCTGGATTCCACAATTTCTTTTTGTCTCCTGGTATTGAGTTTCTCATACTGAGTTTCTGGCTTCCTCCAATTATAGAACTACTTTTGTTCATGTTTTTGTTACTAATCGGTCTGAGCTTTCGATGTGTAGTTGAGGTTAGGGAGTCAATTTTGTGTGAGAAATTACCATATGAGTTTATTAGAAGACAAGATCGTCCTTGTACTTGTAGTCAGAAAACTGTTACTACTAGAGCAGATGAACTTGTTTTAACTCAATTCTTTCTCAGCAAACTAATTGCATCTTGTCTAATTTAGTATGCAAAGCTTGATTGTCTAGACCGCTAATCCTAAATTATCTCTACTACCTTTCTTGTCAAAGATGCTCTGTTAGTCTGTTCAATGGTATAATCAATGCGGATTCCAGGAAGCTTTGGAGTGACAAACACAGTTCTTTGTGATTTTATTTCCATCTTGTGTAGTTTTACAAGGCTGTAAATCGGAAACAGTGAGTTGATGATGATTGATAGGGGGGAATCATGCAAACCTGTTAAAAAAAATTGAACAAATATTAATGAACAAATTGACCATTGAGTTGCACAAATTTGACCATTGAATTGCACAAATATTGACGAACAAATTGACCATAGAATTCAACACATTGGCAATAGAGTTGAACAAATATGAATGAACAAATTGACCATTGAGTTGCACAAACGTGACCATTGAGTTGCACAAATAGAATTCAACACATTGACAATAGAGTTGAAGAACAAATTGAGTTGCACAAAGGGACTACTGAGTTGCACAAACGTGACCACTGAGTTGCACAAACGTGACCATTGAGTTGCACAAATAGAATTCAACACATTGGCAATAGAGTTGAAGAACAAATTGAGCTACACAAAGTGACCACTGAGTTGCACAAACGTGACCATTGAGTTGCACAAACGTGACCATTGAGTTGCACAAATAGAATTCAAACATTGGCAATAGAGTTGAAGAACAAATCCATTGAGTTGCACAAACGTGACCATTGAGTTGCACAAACGTGACCATTGAGTTGCACAAGCGTGACCATTGAGTTGCACAAATAGAATTCAAACATTGGTAATAGAGTTGAAGAACAAATTCATTGAGTTGCACAAACGTGACCATTGAGTTGCACAAACGTGACCATTGAGTTGCACAAATGAAAAAAAAATCAAAAAAAATCAAAAACAAATCGGAAAAAAAACAAAAAAACGAAAAAAAACGTGACCATTGAGTTGCACAAACTTGACCATTGAGTTACACAAACGTGACTATTGAGTTGCACAAACGTGACCATTGAGTTGCACAAACGAAAAAAAAATCAAAAACAAATCGGAGAAAAAAACGAAAAAAAACGAAAAAAAACGTGACCATTGAGTTGCACAAACGTGACAATTGAGTTGCACAAACGTGACCATTGAGTTGCACAAACGTGACCATTGAGTTGCACAAACGAAAAAAAAATCAAAAACAAATCGGAAAAAAAAAACAAAAAAAACGGAAAAAAGACGTGACCACTGAGTTGCACAAACGTGACCATTGAGTTGCACAAACGTGACCATTGAGTTGCACAAACGAAAAAAAAATCAAAAAAAAACAAAAAAAACGGGAAAAAACGAAAACGGAAAAAAACGAAAAAAACGTGTATAATTCGCGTATTATACGCGAATTATACGCGTATTATACGCCCGTGCGGCTTGTTGGGCTGTTTTCCCTCCGCGTGATGGACGGCCGAGATTCATTCCTATTTCCTACCATAATAATCATTCCTACCGGATCCGGACCCCTATTTGATTGTCTCGTTTACCGCGTTAAGTCATTGGGCAATGATCACCGTTTTGAATCGGGTGTTTGCCTTTTCTTTTTAAAACTGTTTAGTAAACACTAATTGTAAGGACCCTAATCCTTCTCCCATAAAAAAATTGTAGTGAGGAAAGAAATTTTCTTATAGATATACTAGTATTTCCGGCCCCTGCCTACGGCAGGGAGCAGCGCTCTTTTTATACGGCCTTTATGTAATTTGAATTAAATGTACAAACACATTTGATAGAGTTATAGTGCGTCTTAACTCTTAAGCTTTTCTTATTACGGTACATTATATGTATGTATGGAAGCCATTCAAAAATAATAACTAACGGGTCAACGGGTACCTTGCATGTACTCATTATTTTACCGAGAATTCGTTTTGATATATAAGTAAGAAAGTATGTAGCACCGTAAGTAATTTTCGATGATGATAAAATATTTTACTTGAGATTTCATATAGTATCACGTATGATTTTTTAATTGATCAAATATATTTTGAAATAAAACGATAGTATTTGATCGATATTTTTTATTTAATTCATAGTATATAAAATTCAAATTCAAATGTGTTTTTAACATCAAATCACGCTTTTGGATTAACAAAATATTGTAATGATTTTGAATAAAAAAGACGATATCAATGTCTAATTCCTAATAATATTATTATACATTTCTTTATCAATTGAATAATACATTGAAAAAATACTACAGATCGTGTCCCATACGGGGTACTGGCAATAATCTAATTTTTTTTATGCATACTATGGATGTGTGAATATCAATATATAATAGAAGACTAATAATCATTTTTGTGAAATATCAAAACAAATTTGAACATTTTTAATACTAATTGTATCAAATAATTTTGAAGAGTTTTCTAACGTCTATAGGAAGAAAGTGCATTGAAGCTTTGCATCAATTATTTGGGGTGTGGGCAATCATTTAATTAGCATGAAGCTTGAGATTTATGTGTTAGATGATTTTTTTTATACGTACTATGGATGTGTGAATATCAATAGAAGACAAATTCCAGAATATCACATTTTATTCTTATTTTTGTGATATATATATATATATATATATATATTTGTTTTTTTAGGTGATATATCGAAAGAGATGTGAACATTTTCAATGCTAGTTGGATTAATTAAATAATTTTGATAAGTTTTTGTAGGAAGAAAGTGTATTTTGAATTTCTTTTATTTTTTTATCTTTCATCTTTGAACTTTGTGGTATTGGATTTTATTTAGTGTGTCACCCCTACATATTAGTTTATGAAAACAAATACTCAACGAAAGATAATTAGCGATATACTAAGAATTATCGTTATTATCTTAAGAACATATAGAGAAAATGTGATCTTTGGAGAATATGTAGTAAGAAAAATAAAACTTAAAACCCTTATGCGTGGAACATTTAGAAAAAAGAACTCCTTAAAAAAAGTGAGAGAGCAGTTAATTGGTAATAGTAATCTTTATATGTTAGAGAAAATTTGCTATGACTTTAGATAAGAGAAAAAATAGCTTGAAATTTTGATATGATTGATCACTTAAAATTTTGTTATAATATAATCATCTTAATTAAAATGAACGTGGTATGCTTAGCATTCATTACGCCTAGTTTTCTGGAAAAAAAATGTAAATGCTTAAAGTATGTCCTAGAAAGAGACGTGTCATATACTCATATGTATATCAACCCTTTTTTATAGCTACCATTAATTCTTAATCATTTATCCATGGAGTGATTGCAAATAAACATAAATAATGAAATTTTGCATTATATTTTAAATTAAATTAAATTGTAACTCCGTGTACAAAACCATAGAGTAATTGCAAATTAACATAAATAATGAAATTTTGTACTATATTTTAAATTGAATTAGATTGTAACTCCGTGTACAAAATTTTGTGCAGTTTAAAGAAATAAACAGGCATTAAATGAAGATGAGAGCATGATGATTGATCAAAAAATGAGAGTCATTAGAGAGCTAATTGGGCCTTTAAACCATAGATTTAGTAGCCTAGTAGCCGAGTATAATCTGAGCCATTTTTCGAACAAAAAAAACTACTCCGTATAATGTGAGCCTTGCTAAACCAGCTGTAACGAAAGAAGACCTAGGATCGAGCGATTCTGATTTAAATATCTTCCTCAACTAATAGTCAACACTAACCTACTCTTATAATAAGATCAATGTATTAATTTGTTTATGAACATCGAACTATAGCATAACTAATTCTGAAAGCCTGACATGTAAAATAGTGAGCTACCGTGAATCAGAGACGTGTAATTAAATATTTCAACCAACACTAAAAGGCAGGCAGTTCATTGAAAACATGAGTACAGTAGTCAGGACTTGCTGATTTATACCTCTAATATAAGTAAAGAGTTCTTGAACTACCATCCATAATCTCACCTAACAATCAAATCTTTATGATAATCTGAAAGTTATCACTGATTTATAAGATCTTCAACATCAGTATTTGCCAATGAATAAGGCTACAGCTAGGGCTGATCATAGGTACTTGTAGTTGATGAAGGCACAAATCTTTATGAATAACTCTTTACTTATGAAGGCACAATGTGATCAACCTGAAACACTTTCTCATTATGCTGAGCCATTAAAAACCAGAACCGCGCCGAATGGGCCACCATGTCCGTGATCAACTACTTTGTAGGCTTCCTCAACCGTCTTTGTCAAGAACTTGTGATCTCTATCTTGCAAAACTGCTCAAATTGGTTACCTCATATTGGAATAAGCTTGAAATCAGTTAGTTGACAACTGTAATGGCAATTATTCTGCTGTATTGCAGGAATGTTTGTTATGTGTGAACCTGACCTTCTTGATGCTCAACAAATGCAGAGGCTACAGAAATGTTTCCCGTCTCGGACATTGAAATTTAGAGGGAGAGATAGCAAGAGAGCAAAATGATCTACTTTTCCGTAGATTTATGCATTTTTTGATCAAGTTTCTGTGTATTTATTTAATACGTAGTAGTAACCAGATGTAGAGTTCAAAATGTCTTTCAAATAATTTTACATTTTAAATATACTGTAATTGATTAGCATCATTTTTTTGAATTTTTTTTAGCAGCATTTTTTTAATTATTAGATCATTTTTTATGATTTAATCTCTGAAACGTAACCTTGACTTAGAATGGCTTAAGGGCACATTTCACGTAATAACATTTTTGGGCTCTGTGTTGCAAATTGCAATGCCTTCATCAGGAAAAAAAAAAGGGTATATGATTCTCCAAGTTCAGTCGGAGCCAACTCATGTTATTACGCCTGCAACTTTTCACCACGATCTCCTTTCACCTTTGTAGCGTGTCAAAAACTATTCGTGAAAGGCCCAAATCATCTACCTTTCTTCCATTTAACATTGCGATTTCAAGCTCAAATTTTCAACTGCTGTAAAGATTTTCTCAGATAGAACGTTGGTGAGGGTCCTGAAAAACGAAATAGAAGAAGAATGCTAACTGAAAGTGATCTTAAATCGAAAATGCGAGAAGAATTCGGAAGTGGATACTTTGGATTGTGTGCAATTGGTGGGGTTTTGAGCGCGGGTACCTCCCATCTCGCCATTACTCCTCTTGATGTCCTCAAAGTCAATATGCAAGTGCGTCTCTCTCTAGCGTTTTATTCTTTTTTTTAATCAATCTGAACTGATCTCTGTGATTTATTTGAAGTTTAATGAAGATGAATAGACGATCATGGCCACAAAGGCCCATAATTTGTGCTTTCTGAGAAAAAATTCCATGATCATTGTAGTAGAGTTGGCCGGTTGGGCATTGCCAATGTTTCATTGGACTATTGGCCATTCGGTTTGAAGTGCACACCTTCTGTTCGATAAAATCCCAAGTTCATGTTCCAACCTGTACTTGTATTTTGACATCCATAAATATTGTAGTTATTCCTGACTATACTTACTTTAAACTGAAAAAATGATCTCAACTTGGAAGCAAAAGAGGATGGGATAACCATTTCACAATCAAATATGATCTTGCCTAATTCCTGATTTCCAGAGTGAAAAAATCAGTTTGATTACAGAAACCCATTGTTTTCAGGTGAATCCGGTCAAGTATTATAGCATTTCATCCTGCTTCAGGACATTGTTAAGGGAGCAAGGGCCTTCTGTCCTTCTCTGCAACTTGATCTACAACGTCCATTCTAGAACATATATCCACAAAAGCATTTCAATTCAATGTAGAATCTGTCATGAACAATGTTTCATGCAAACATTCACATCTATATTGGGGCATCCACCAGATACCTCATCCACAGAAGGTGAAGAATGTTTCTGGACTATAACATCAGCAAAATAATCTGATTTAACATTTTTCGAACATAGCAAACATTATAAAATACTAAAAAAGACTGACTTGCACATTTCATAGCAAAGTTAAAACTATGGCAACATAGCTAATTAATCATATATGATGCAAAGAATTCAAAACCTTTACCTGTTTTGATATCAAGTTCAAATTATGGCAACATAGCTAATCATACATGTTATTCACATTGTACTTCAAGATGATTCGCTCTTCGTTTAATAGTAAATAACAGAAAGAATCAACAAAAACTTGTATTAAACAAAATTCATTATGGTGATCAGAGAGCAACAAAGAATTCCACCTATAACTCAAGGTAAAAATTGAGATACAAATATGATAGTTATTCTTTAGCAATTTAACCTGAATCTTGAAAGCATTGCCAATTGCTGACATTATTTGGCTACACACCCCCAGAACTCCATGTCGCCCTTTAGCTGATGCAGTCTCAAATGAAATTTTTAGCCTTATTTCTGACACCGTCTATGAAATTGCAAAAATAGGCAAAACTGTCACACTTTCTCATTTTCAAAGAAGTTGTTAACAAAATGATAACTGCATTTAAGCTTGCATGATTTGACCAAACCTCAGCTTCCTACATTTAAGCTTGCACTTTTTACATGCCCAAAGATCAACCTTTACATCGACAATCCTATAATCTAGCAACTTGATACGCTTATCAAATCATTAAGGTAGATGTTGTACAGAGTAAAGAGTTTAACACAAACCAGCTTGAACCCAAGTAACACATTCAGAACTTTGAAGACCCAAAGTGATCAGCCAGCAGCAGTAAATTAAAATGGAAAAAATCAACAGGTTAGGTCGCTTATCAGGCCAATCTAGCAACTACGAAACTAAGTGATACATTTAGAACTTGAAGACCCAAAGTGATCAGCCTCCAACCGAAGGCGGTGGCAGTCTACGGAGAGTACCAGAACTGGCGCAAAATCATCCAACTTGGAAATTAGAAGAGCAAAGCAATGAAATTCAGATATTAACAATATCAGAACTTTTAGACATCAATGAAGTATGAGAATGAACATGAAACAGATCATTAATTATAAAACTACCAAGCCTCCATTACTATATAATCATGATTGCAATTCCAAAGCTAGCTATCAAGTAACCTTGTTCATTATACCTTCTAACAAAGAAATCAAAGCAGCTGAAAGAGGTAGCCGTTCACTTTGTTCATCATTCAATCCAGTTTCGGAATCCAAATTCTCCTCCAGGAAAAGACGGAAACTTGCACAGCTAGCAAGAGCCTGAAGCAAAACACCACAAACAATTAAACCACTTGTTGCCAGCGTTAGACAATCAAATAAAGCAACTTCCAGAAACTGATTTATTACCTACAAAACTACAGGCGAACATTGTCTTTTACTACTTTGTTGAAGCTGAAAAAGAGCCTCTCAAGACCCCCTTTAGTCTCTGGCTCAATGGAGGTAGAATTATTCTTACTCCTGTGTTCTCAATTGCAAATTTTGATTGGTATACTACATTATTGTTCGCGCACCAGTGTGCGTGATCCGAGCGATGGCACCACAGAGTCTTGATCGCCACTGTTTTTTCATTTGCATCATAGTTAGTGAATGGATTAGGCCACAGTTTGAACAGATGTAAAAGAGTTGAGAAAGTATCCAAGATGACCTGAAAATCCAGACAGGTATGTGACTGTGGATGATCCTTTCGAGCAAGGGAAGGATGTTTATGTCGCCATCAGTGCCGTTGTAGTCAATCAATCTGGCAAAACCGGAAAAACCCAAACGTGAAAGTCAAATTTTGGTAAATGGTATTGCAAAAGTGCAAGATAAAACACAGAGATGATAATTGGTGATTACCCACTGCACATTCAAGATTATCGGAAGAAATCAAATTACAAAATAATTCAAATCTTTCCCACATGATTATATAGTAACAAACTGAAGCTCCGAATGAATCATGAACAAATGAAAGCTAGATGAAAGATCATATTTTCCATACAGCATGTAATTTCCTCTTCCCAAATTCATTTATTGTTAATTTGTCAACAACAAAGGCGTTTTTGGGCTGATGGTCATCAGTTGAGATTAGTTACCTGACGGAGAGTAGCATCACGCACCAAGAGTGGTGGTGTCTGCAGCAAAATTTCCAGCACCATCCTCTTGATCAGCAGGATGGTGCTGTTGAGGCATCTCCTAGATTAACAATAGCGAGACAATTCCAGGATTATCAATGACCTACAAAACCATAAGCACTCTTCTTCTTTTTTTTTACTGTCTGAAACACAGATTCTAAATTGATAAATGGAAGAGGGGAACGATGAGGCTTACCGTGTTGTAGAGAAGTGGCTGGCCGGCGAGCTGGTGTTCGGCGACGATGACGGGAGCATGTTGGTGAGATGGAGGGTTAGGGTTTTAGGAAGACGGCTCAGAGGAGTAGAAATTCTTTTTGTATATTTATAGGTTCAACAATTAGGATTGGTATGCCTTTCGCCATGGAAGACCTAGACACGAAGAAGCTTAATCAAAAGAAAATAAACAACCTATAACTACACAAAACCTAATCAATCGGTTCATCAAATTAAACCGATGAACAAAGTGGAGAAACAAAGTGATCAATTGAGAGGGAGAGAGAACCAGGGCATGTCGTTTGCTGCATTGAAAGGAGCCTCATGGTGGTGTTGCTGGGGACGTGCGTGAAGGCCTCGGCTCTCGATTCTAGCAAGCCTGTGTTCAAGTCTCGGCTCCGGCGGCTCTTCGATCGGCAACTCCCTGGCGTCCTCCGCGTCTCCACCGTCGAGAAGCAGATCGTCGCCAACGGCGAACCTCACATTTCCAAGGATTGTGCTGCCAACGCTGAATTCGAGCCGAGCTCCTTGTGCCTGGCGAATATGATTCAGAATTTCATCGAGGACAGCAACGACAACGAAATGCGGCCGGAATCGCTGCAATTGTTTCAACGGGAACAACAACGACAGCGACGAACTCGTCGGCGCACGCTCACGCCACCGACGCCGTCACCGAGGATGATTGAGCCGTCGGCCTTGGGACCGGTGAAAACGGTCTCCGACGGGATGAAGAGGATGGTGAGGATAAGGGGGAGAGAGAATCTGAAAGCTATTGTTGAGAGAAATTGGAAGGAAGGAGAAATTGGGAGGAAGGGATTGGAGAAGTTGGAAGATACCAGTTCTCAATTTATGTACAAACGTTTCTGCACAGAGAAGAAGGCCAAACACTTCTCGTTTTTTTTTTTTTTTCGGTAAAAGAAACACAAGGGCTAGAGCCCCAGGAGACTAGATCCTAACGGACCGGGAAATCGGCCTCCCACAAAGGTCAAATTCAAGTGCAGCACAAGAACTTGAAGGGGGCTCGATAAGAATGTGAAAACCGAGAGAAAAGGCATGGGCATGCCTGGCGAGGGAGTCCGCGACCTCGTTCGCTTCCCTGAAGACGTGGTTGAGACGAGTACACCACTCTCGTCTAAGCAAATTCCGGCACCGGTGAACAAGGCCCGAAAGCGGGTGACTTGGCTCCACCCCATTATCCACAAGCTGGACCGCTAAGGAGGAGTCCGTCTCGAGCCAGACGTGGCGGAACCCCGAGTCCCAGGCCAATTTCAGGGCGTCAAAAAGTCCCCATAACTCAGCCGCAATAACCGAGCAAGAGCCAATCTTATGCGCGAAACCCATAATCCAAGCTCCATCAGCATCTCTGGCCACCCCGCCCGCCGTGGCAACACCATCGTTCCTCACCGAGCCATCACAATTAAACTTAATCCAAGGGCTGTTCGGTTTGGTCCAGGCCACGTTGACATCACGGGTAAGACCATGGCTGGAAACAAGACCTCTAGCCGTCCACGAACGATCATAATCCAAGGCCTGGGCGTAGACAAAGTTGGCGCCAGCGATCACTCTTCTCGTGCTCCCAAAAGCCACCTCGTTCCTCCACTTCCAAGTCCACCAAAGGGCCGTTGCGAAGATGGCAGACCACTCCACCCCGTCCGTCGACCGCCAGTCAGCCATCACATTCTCCCGGAACCACCCTGCGAAAGGAAGAATATGGAAATTAGAAATTACGTTTGGAATACCAATGTCACCCCAAAAAGGAGCAATGACAGGGCAATCCCGGAAAAGATGCTCGAGCGTTTCCGGGCTAGACTTGCACAGCGGGCACAAGTCCGAATTGGCAATATGCCGTCTCCTCCTTTCGTTGTTGGTGAGAATGCAGCCCTTCATGGCAAGCCACGCAAAGGACCTGACCCTCTCCTGGACTCGCAAACGCCACACTTTCCTGTAAACAATACCATCAGCCCAACAAAGATTCCCGGCACCAGAAATGAGGTTGTAGGCCGATTTGATGGAGAAGCCTCCGTCGGACGAAGCTTTCCACGTCATCGAATCATCCAACTCTCCCACATTAGTAAGAGTGATAGAGGCCAACACCCGAAGCAATTACTCAGGCAACAGTAACTCCAACCGCTCCCAATCCCAACCGTCTTCATTTCTCCAGTAATGACCCAAACACTTCTCGTTTAATAGGCCAAACAATTGCCTATTTATGTAGTTGGGCAAATGCGTTACGGTTTTAATGACTAAACGGTTTAACACCGAATTAATTAAAGATCGGTTTTATTTTTAGCATTGGTTGCATAGGACGATTAATAGGTTGTGAAGAGGGAGGAAAAACTATACAAATTTGTATAAAATGCTTAGCATTCATTACTCTCCAATTCCTTTCTTTATAGGTTTTATGATGATGATTATAGGATTTTTCTACCATGTGTCCAAGGGTGTATAAAAGGTTAATAATGGAAAGATTTTATAAATTTTTGATTTTTGATTTTTAATTTTTTTTGTAAATTAGTAGTGTTGAAATTAAGATTTTTGTAAGAGGTTCACTATTTCTATTTTAGGGTTTTAGTTTTTATTTTTGATATGTTTATCATATGCTATTAGGAAACCGTATATTATAAGGCAATAACTTTTTGCACACAATTATTTTACTTTTTGCATCACGCCTCTAAACGGCGACGCCATTAAATACCGTAGATTATAAAATTTTTAAAAACTAGTGATCGGGCCCGTGCATACGCACGGGTTCATATTAAGAAAAGTGTTATTTGTTATTAAACATAATTTAGACATATTGAATTATTTCATATATAAGCTTTTTGAATTTTGTTTCTCAAAAAATCCTTCTAATATTTTTTAGTAGGTTTATATCACACATCAACTTTTTTATTCTAAATTTTCAACAACTATTTTAAAGCTATTTTAGCTTATGTATTCTTTATTAGATATTTTATAGGATACAACGTTAGTACTTTTTTTTTTCAACATAATATTTTATTCATTTTCTAACACGAAATTGCTCAAGTAGTCTCCTTTCTAGATATAGATAGCATGTACTATTAGTATTTCGTAGATGTGTTACATATTTTAGGAATACCTTCAATTAATTTGTTATAACTAAAATAGAGCATTAAATAATAGAACATCCAGATACTTTTATTTTATAAATTTGTTAAGAAGGGTAACAACTAATTTTATAGGTTTAATAAAACTCCAATTTAATTATTGGAATGCCAAAAGACTTTGTGTCTTTGAATAATATTTGCATCTTTAATGCCTTAGAATAAAATGTCTTTGAATAATGGTCATTATTCTTATTCTTTGTAAAAATATAACGGCCCTTATTAATTAGGTTACGGTTTCAAATTATGCATATATATGGACATTGATAGTCAACAGTTGTTTCTCTCCATTAAATGCTTATAAAAATGAGATATTATGTATTTGATTGGAGCATTTTTTTAGCTTAAATATTTATCTAGTAGAATCATAAGTATAGGTTTTATTATATTTACTAGAATTCATGACCCGTGCTACGCACGGGGTTAAAAACTATTTTGAAGCTTTATTAATCAACTTTAATTGAAAAATTGCATAAAATTGCATGAATGTAAAAAATGGACCAAGGTATGATAATATAAAATATAATAGATTATATTAAGTATAAAATAAATAAATATTCCATAAGAAATAAATCAATTGAAAATATAATTCACTTGCGAGAGAAGCACTTCTTATTTGCATCTAAATGCAATTACGTACATATGAAGGATATAGAAAACTATAGAAAGCATATGAGAGATTTAAATAATATTGTTGGCTATTCAAAATATTTTTACATAAATGAAAACTATAGAAGTTTAAAGAAAAAATACTCATATTTTATGATTTAGGGTATAAATACATTATGTGATTTTCGTTAAAAAAATACAAATATTTTATGATTTATGGTATTCACATATATTGTTAAAAAAACATTCATATATACACATAATTCAACAAATACCCACATAACACGTTTAAAAAAATACACATATTTTATGATTTAGGGTATAAACATATTTTGTGATTTATGTTAAAAAATATAAATTATTGATTTATTTATATACTTAAATCATATATACAAATAATACAACAAATACACACAAAACACGTTTAAAAAACTTCACATATTTTATGATTAAGGGTATAAATATATTTTGTGATTTACGTTAAAAAAAATACCCATATTTTATGATTTATGGTATTCACATATTTTGTGATTACGTTAAAAAAATACACATTAAGAAAATATATAAACAACACAAAAATGTTGCTAGTGAGGCTTACCCCAAACCTTTAGGTAATTAGAGGAATAGTTTACCACTATGCTATTGTGGTTTGTTTGATTATGATTGCATTGTGTTTATTATATAGTGATGATTGCAACCAATACTAAATGGATCATTTAATGGGGACACCACCTAACTTTTTTATATATATAGATTTATTTATTTATTGTGTTTACAGTTTGCAATGCACATACTCAATGCTTTTAATGTATTACAATGAGATTAATTGAAGTTTATATAGATTGAAACATTTTTAATTTATTAGATTTGTATAATAGATTTGAGGCTTGAATTATTTACATGTAATGCTAAATTTGTAGTTTATGTGCATATATATCTTAATAGATTTAATTAGATTTTTGATTTATATTTTTATAATGAATTTGTATTTTTATTATGTGCTCATATATTTTTATTTATATGTGCATATTTATTTGAATTATGAAAGCTATTTTATTAATTAACTACATGTGCACTCAATATGCTTATAATATATGTATTTGAGTTTTATAGCTAAAATGAAAAATGTTTTTATAATATCAACATTTTTATCTAACTAAGCACGTAAAGGTAAAGGAGATTGTTTGAAATGGAAAAATCATTTTTATTCGATCTCGTTTGTTTCTTCATTTTTTTAATGTATTTTAGGATAGCATATCATTTTTATCTGCAAATTAATTAAACTAATATTAGTGAAATTAATAAAAGTGAATTGAGATGAAAAAAGAAGATATATAGGTATCCTTTGTAGAGAGGGAGGTGGTAGCTTGTGATTACCTTTTAGAAGCTCTCCAAGTCTTCAAATAAATCTCGAAAATAAAAACCCGTTAAATAAAGCTCGAAAATAGCAACCCACTGATTTGATTAAAAAGGGGGAGGAGCTAAATTACCATATAGCGCAACATGAATTCTTTTTGTAACCAATCGTCAAGCGCAAACGTCAGTCGATCAGAACTCTCGCAACTTTAATATCTTTTGTTTATCACACGACAAATAGGAGAAACTCAAATTTTTAGTAATAAACCTTGAATACTAAATCATAAATCAATGATCAATTACACAAAAAAAAATTATATATAATTATTCACAATCCAAATGAAAATCATAGAGTAACAAATAATAAAGAGATAAATTTGTTATTAGAAAGGAAAATCCAATGAAATTTAGTGACCATTTGGGTTTAAATCCTCTCTGCATATAAAGAGAAGGTGGTAGCTTTCAATTAAAATTCAAAAAAAATACACTATCTTACACTGCTGATCTTCTAAAAGAAAATTTCATGTTCAGGACTATTTGATTTTTTGAGAGATGAGAGTTTTGTGATAGTGAAAAGTAGTTATGTAGTAGTTTGATGGAATTGAGTAATTCTAGGTGAAAGTAGTTCTTCTTCTTATTAATAATTATAATAATAGGTGTAACCGTTTTCTATTATTACCTTGCCTTGGATTCTAAGCATTTGAATTAGGATTAATGGAGTTTAATTCTATGTATTTAGGTTGGTACGTATTTAATAGTACTAATTGAGTGTATTTGTCACCGTTTTCTATTGCCTTGGATTCTAAGCATTTGAATTAGGACTAATGGAGTTTAATTCTAGAGTATTTAGGTTGGTATTTAATAGTACAAATTGAGTGTATTTGTAACCGTTTTCTATCACCTTCAATTCTAAGCATTTGAATTTGGATTAATGGAGTTTAATTCTATGTACTAAATTAGTATGCAAATTGGTAGTGTTCTTTTCAAACGTTACCAAGCTTCTTCCTTTCACCTTACATCATTAATTTAACTTTAAATTATTAATAAAATGTATTGTTATATAATTTGTTTTATGTAATAGAGTATAAATTTGACTTTTCTTAGAAATGTCTAATTAAAGTAGAATTATTGTTACATGAACACAAAAGTATAATACTATACTTTTTTTTATAACAAAAGTATATATTTGAATTCTATGTGGTTAATATAACAAAAGTAACAAAAGTATAATTTTTTTTATAATATGAAATTATTATTTGAATTCTATTTGGACACAAAACACTAATTGTTATACATTTCTAATACAAATATACAATATTTTTTATAAGAAAAAAAATATATTTTTCAATATAAATATAGTTTTCAAATGATCACTTTTTTATATTCACTTTTTAGTTTTTTGTGGAAAACAATATACTAAGTGTTATACAATTCTAATACTATAATTTATTCTTCAAATGATCACTTTTTGACAAAAACTATAGTTTTTAAATATAAATATAATTTTCAAATGATCACTTTTTTGTATTCAACTTTTAGTTTTATGTGGGAAACAAAATACCAAGTGTTATACATTGCTAATATAACAATTTCTTCTTTCAAATGATCACTTTTTGACAAAAAAATATAGTTTTCAATATATATATATATATATATAATTTTTAAATGCTCACCTTTTGTATTTACTTTTTAGTTTCCTATAGGAAACAAAATACTAATTTTATATATTTCTAATATAATAGTTTATTCTTTTAACTAATTACTCTTTATACTCATTAATGTGTCATAAGGGCATTAAGTATCCCCCATGTACACAAAATTATATGATAATATAGATAGATATAGATATAGAGGTAAAAAAGTGACTGGCGTCCTCAAACGCCACTAGATAGCGTGACCGGACGCCACTAGACGGCGTACCCGGATGCCTTTCAAAGGCGTTGCATGGCGCCATTAAGAGGCGTACGTGAATGTCTCTTGAGCTTGTACATTAATTTAAGTAATGGTTCATATAATAATTATAAAACTCCATATAGTCAATACAGATATGATTCTTCTCTATTTCACTCAATTTCTGTAGCTATTTTACGTATGATAATTAAGCAACTAGTTTACCCTCCGCATTATATACGAGTAATGTGATTATAAACCCAATTTAACATAGATATGTTTCTTGATCTTCTTCGATAGAAATAATATAGGAATATTGTTAAATAAAAATTAATCTTATAGATATAGATATAGATAAGTTCAAATATTATTATAATAAAAATCCAAAATTTATTTCAAAGTTATTAAAAAAATCCAAAAAAATAACCTCATAATTGTATTTTCCGATTTTATCTTAATCTTTATTAAATAATAATAATTATATATATATTACTATAATATAAAGCGGAGTTAATGTCTTCACAAAAATTTGCACCACATGTCATTTCTATAATAAAATAATCAACTGGTCCCTCCTTTATATAATAAGCCCAAGTTTAAATATAGATTTATATGATTATATTTCATTACTAAATAATTTAAAATATTATATTTAATTAATATAGATTAGAAATTACTTTTTGATATTGTCTTGATTTTTTGTTTGCATAAAAATAACATATATACCTTATTAAATAATAATAACTATTAGAAGATTATAAATGATTCTTGGTAAGGGATAATTCATAATTTTCAAGATAATTCATAATTTTCGTTTATTTTTAAGCAATTTTTATGGTATAAGATTATATAAGCCTCTAACTTCCTAATTTGTATGAAGGAAGGTTTAATTGATTATTTTATTATAGAAATGACACGTAACGCAAATTTTTGTGAAAACATTGACTCTACTTTATATTATAGTAGTATATGTGGTCCATATATATCAACCAAAAAAGTATAAAGGGCCATATTTATTTGGCTGTATCAAGGGGGCTATATACATGTTTATATAACTAGTGTAATTACTAGATCTTGTATGATATTTGAATAAAAATATAAAATTATAATGAACCCGATTAGTATGATTTAAATTTTTATATATGGTATTTAGAATCTGCATATATATATATAGGTAGGTTTTATAGTGAACAACCTTCTATAGAGAACAAGTGAACAAATCTCATCCGTAGGATGAGATTTGTAATGGACGGTGGGATTAGTGTCTATAATATCTATTAATAAGAAAATAGAAAAAAAAACAATATAGGAGAGATTCTCTCCCATGATCCTTGTAACCACCAACAATATAATTATAGAAAATAATAAATTGTCATTCTAGAAATTACGCATATAAAAAAAAACGCAAATCCTCCATTGCCAGAAACCATTCGGAGAATTACGCAGATCCTCCATCGTCGCTCAACCTCCCGCCCTAGCGCCACCACTCCATGGAGTTTTCCGGCGACCACCCGTCGCCACCTGCCTTGCACCCCGCCCGACCGGATCCCCCCTCCAGATTCGGGGTTTCGCCCGTCCCCCGGATTGCGCCCCAGATCTGGTGCCCGACGTTGGTCGCTTCCCGATTCCGCCCGTCGCCAGTGCTCGTCCGTAGGTTCGGGTCTCCTCCCGCCGGCCTCTCGTAGCCCCCAGTCGAACCGCGTCGGAGTTTCGCCCCCCACCACGTTGCCAATTAGTTGCTGGATTGCTTCCGTGACCTATTTCTACGGATGTACATATGTACGGTAACATTGTATATAACAACCTGAGAGATGTATACACGAAATTTGTTCCGGCTAGATACTAATTGCATTATTGTATATATGTACATTAATATTGTATATAACCACTTCGCCGGTGTAACCACTTCCCCGGCCACCACCATTGCGCTGACAACATCGAACCACCATTGCGCCGGCCGTCGGAACCACCAATTCGCTGGAAGGCCCCGTCGGAACCACCACGTCGCCAAAGACACCACGAACCACCACGTTGCCAATCATTGTATATATGTACAGTAATCGTGTATATGACAACCAGAGGAATGTATATACGGAATTTGTTGTGCTTCGATTGTTTATGTGACCTATTTCTTCAGATCAAGATGTATATATGTACAATAATATTGTATATGACAACCTAAGGCATGTATATACGAAATTTCTTAAGGTTGGATTGTTTAATTATGTGACCTATTTCTACAGATCAAGATGTATATATGTACAGTAATATTGTATATAACAACCTAAGGAATGTATATACGAAATTTGTTGTGGCTGAATTGTTTATGTGACCTAAGCCTACAGAATAAGATGTATATATGTATAGTATATTGTATATGACAACCTGAGGAATGTATATACGAAATCGAGTGGGTGAGCGGAGGAAGTGAGAGGCCGAGCGAGGGGCGGGTTGTCGTCGGGTTCTTGGTGGCCGACGGTGTCGAGGTTACAGATCTGGAACGAGAGGTAAAGGAGAGGAAGAGAGAGAGTGGTTTTTCCAAAATTCCTATAATTAAGTGGTTTAATTTTGAAATTCCAAAATTCCTATTATCAATCATCACTTCCTATAATTAAGGGATTCATTTAAATTTGAAATTGTGTCAAATTTGTAAGGATAAGCTGAGCCATCCATTTCATTATCATCCAAAGGTCTACAATTGTTCACTTGTTCTCTAATACTTATGTGTTCACTATTGAACTTTAATATATATATATGTAGTATAATTTAAATTTTTATATATGGTATTTAGAATCTAAATTATACCGAACCCGATTAATCCGAATCCGATTGGATTGAAACCCAAAACCGATCCGATCGACCCGATATTTATTCTACATATATATAAAATATCGGGTCGGTCGGGTCGGTTTTAGGTTTTGGGTCAGTTTTTTATTATTATTTTAATTACACGCTTTTAGATCGCGACGTCGTTTAATGGCGTGGTGTAAAAAGTCAAAATTTTGTGTGGAAAAAACGGGGCGTATTATAACTGTATATGCGATACGCACAAAAGTTGAATTATGGTCCCAAAAAAAGTGCACCCAATGTGATTAACCAAATTAATTATTTTATTACATTAAAAAATTTTATTTTACTATATGTAGTTTTTGTGGGGCCCTAGAGGATAATGATGGATTAAGGCTTCTGGTTTCGTATAAGGCGGATAATTAAAATGACACACGTTTTAAATCTTAATCATCCCCTCCAATTTTGAATTTTCAACCAAAAAAATCACATCTCTCCAATTGCAGGCGACGGGCCCCATCACTATTTTTCGTTTGCTTGCAAAAAGCCGAAGAGAGAAAAAGAGTGAAGAACGCGTCAGGTAGTGGTCGAACCTACGACCTTCTGCTTAGGAAACAGACGCTCTATCCACTGAGCTACAGACGCTTCTTGTTCTTGCTTCTCATAACATTGGTCTCGTATAATAGCTACATTAGAATGCAATTGCTAATCCAAAACACATTAACTAAAAATTGATTTGTTCCAGCTAATTTTCTGAAAGTTCTACCAAAATAGGATGCAAATCATTTTTTACCCACAGCTACAAGAAAGTATTGTAACTTTTTTTTCAAAATAGCAAGGCCAGATTAATGTAAAGTTTCAAGAAAGAAATATTAAAAATATGTATTGAATATCTCAGAAGTCACATGGGACTAGCAACCAAATGAACCAATGGCAATACAAGCCTTCAAATGGCTTCACAGTTTTTCAGTTGTGTATCAATTCCCATTCCTCTCTTTTAACCTCTCATCAGAAACTCCACTCTAGCAAAGCAAACAAGAGCACCACTAGGCTCACTGCAGTTATGCTCAACTGAGGCTTCTTAAATCCCTGAGAGGAAGTTCCTGCATTTCACCAACACCATCCAAATACAATATCAGAACTAGTTTTGTTGGGCATTATAATATAGTTCCTAGAGACAGCATCCATCACCAGTTTACCTACTCTGACATTATACAAAACAGGCAGACTTTTCACAACCCAATACAAGCCAATCTTCTCAATATATAATTCAAAAGACCACATCAGATCTATCTCAGTATTCAATTAACCCAATAACTAATTCAGATGAATCCAAAATCTACCATGCCCAAAACTGGCCCAAACCACATGCATTTCATATTTTTCAAGCATCTAATAAGAATAAACAACATTTGAGCAGCCCAATTTGACCCATTTAAGAATATGTATTAACTCCAAGTCCAAGATTCAAAGATGTGTTTATTTGAATCTCTTACAATACAAATCATAGATGTCTGCATTAATACAGACAAATACAAATGCAATGATGAACCAAAAACACAAGAGGCATGATCACACCCATTCTTTTATTGCCAAAAGCCACTTATGTGACAGATCCAATCCAAGGGCTCACAAGCGCCAGCATAAATAAACACCCACCAACCCATCACAAGATCTTATCCTAAGACCTCACTAGAAAACTGGCATTTAATCAAATTTGCCCAGGTCTACATAATTGGAGAGGCAGCTAACGCACCAGAGCAATAGTTGAAGCCCCACCACACATTGTTTGGGAGGTAGTCATTGTACTTGAAGGTCACGGTTCTCGAATATGTGCCGTATATTTGCATGCTCCCGACTTTCCACCCGTCGTTTCCCCTCCTCAGGAGATACGCGTAGCATACGTCGTACGTACAAGGACCGTATATTTGGAAGGTGTCTGTTGAGCACCGCTCGAATGTGCCAGAAGACGGGTCATCTAGCCTTGCCACATATACCTTGTGTTTTCCAAGAAGTACACTTATTAGACAAAACAGACCCAGAAGAAAGAAATTTCCCTATGATAGTGATAGTTTTGAGCTTATCTAATGGCTAAAGGGTTTTGTTTATCCTGTTTGACCTTAACTAAATTACTGCAATTTTTATGGATATGGGAGTGCAAGAGACTAGTAACCCACCTTGGCTGGTCAGAGAAAAAGTTAAGCTCCCAATTTAACATCTTTTTTTTTTTGGTTGAATCCAATTTAACATCTTTTTTTTTTTTGGTAGAAATCCAATTTAACATCTTTTGACTTGTTATTGTTAACTAAATGTCATATTTTATTCTTAATGCAAAATTCACTACATTCAGATTGCCTAAACCCTGAAATTCCGGATCCTAGTTGATCAACCAAACTACTCAACCAGATTTATAGCTACAAATACAAGTAAAGTCACATGAAACCGACCAGAGTAAAATCTAAGAGGTGCCCATTAATCCAAATTTGTTCTTATGTGATGGATGCTGAAAAATTTTCAGAATCTAACTCATCTGAAATTGAAGACCTACCGACTATAATTCACAAATACGTATCTGTTTTCACTTTTCATATCATACATCTACGCTTACTTTTTGAAAGCATATCTTAGGGTTTCCTAAATCTTCCAACTTTACTGATCAGAAGTATCCAAATCAATCAGGCAAGAGAAAAACATAACAAAATTACCTGGTTTCCGTAAGCATCACCAAAAGAGAGACTGACACTGTCTCTGGTGTAGGAAGGCGACGAGCAACTGGTTGTGATCCTCACACTATACGTGCAACTAGACGCCGTCTACAAATCGATCGCAAGGAAACCCAAAATAAAAGGAAAATAAAGTTCAAACCTTTAGGGCTCAAATCACACTCTCAAATAAAATTAGGGCTTAATTGTAGGATTTGGGAGAGAACAGAGAAGAGCAAAGAAAGTACCTTGTTGGGTTTGATCCTGAGCGAGAGAAGGGGAAGTGGGTTTGTAGGACGCTGAGAGTCGAGAGAGTAAGCTTCCGAGAAGATGAGGGGCAACAACAAAAGAAGAAAGCCCATGGAAATGTGTTTCACCATTTTCGATTCTGGTTTGGGTGAATTCTTCTGGCTGTGGTGAGGCTGTATGTGAATGTGATTATTTATAGCCTTTCATTGACTTTCAAACAAAAATCATTAACGCCGCCCCTATCTCAATGTATACGAATACGGTTGATTGTAGACAGGCGGGTTAAGGCCCGTTTTGGAATGGGCCTAACTCAGAATTGAGACCTGGTTTAAGCTTTAGGCCATAGAAGGAGAACCAAAACATGTCAACAGAGGAGATGATCAATAAAGCAATTTTGAGCCAGAAGCCATCTTGATGTCTCAAGATGTGGGAGCTAGATACTACGTTCATCTTGAAAGTAT
Organism: Polygonum maritimum; assembly: GCA_963924305.1. NCBI lineage: Eukaryota > Viridiplantae > Streptophyta > Magnoliopsida > Caryophyllales > Polygonaceae > Polygonum > Polygonum maritimum. The sequence continues at coordinate 22,606,997 of OZ002733.1, forward strand.
CAAGGAACAAGTTTAATCTCACTAATAAGCATCTTAGGGTGTGTTCGATAAGCTTGGGCTGTGTTCGGCAGCCTTCAACTTATCAAAAATAATCCATTATAATATATTATATGTAGCTTGGGCTGTGTTCGAGCCTTGGGAATGCAGCTGTGTTAAATCTTGGGAGGGAGAGCTTTGCCACCATAAATGGTCTTGCCTGGCTCGGAGTGGTTGCTCACTTGCCACCATTTTCTTGACCAAAAAAAATATATTATATGTAGTAGTACATGTTCGGATGACAAGGAGAAATAAGCTATATTTTAGAAACAAATCAACGTTAAAGTCAAATCAATAACATCTCTCGCTAACCAGTTTTTCCCAATTCCAATAAGAGCTTCTTTAAAACAAGCCATTATAATACATAATATGTTGCAAACGAACGGACCCTTGAAGGCCTTGTTCGGTGCAACCACATTATTGTAAATAATAGATTATTTTCAGCTTTTAAAAAAAAAAGAGATTACTCAAATGTAAAGAAAAGTGTAGAAGTTTAGAGAGATAAAAGCTTGCACTAACGAACACAATTTTTATAAAAAAAGCTCTTGTAACATATTATTTTTAATAAGCTGGTTGCACCGAACAAGGCAGAAATAAGTCACTTATTTGTTAAAATAAGTTAGATGATATTTATAAGTATCCGAGAGAGGTGTTCAGCTTAAAATTTTAGATACTTATTGTTGGGACGATATTAAGGACGCCGGTCATTAATATCTAAACCAATAATGATCGTCCCTTATTTTGATAATGACAAACTCAAAGGTATTTGATAAGTTGTCCAAGTGTTGATCTCAGGTAAGTCCAGAGGACGCACATGAGCGAAAAGGACAACAAGTGAACGAGAGTCCCTAAGCTATAGGGACGCAGTTCATCAGAACTTCCGAAGCTGAATGTAATTGGCGAAGTCCCTACGCAGATAGGACGGCGTCCTCATCAAGAAGGGACGCGCGCCAAAATACGGACGAAGTTCAAATTCAAATCAAGGCCGCCCCAACATGATTACATCACATTTGGCCGTAGTCCTCATAAGGAAGCTTCCCTTGTCTGGGCGCGTGTAGACAATTCCAAAGATGTCGCTTTCCCAGCAATGGTCCCCTATCCACGCGGAGGCTTCCCAAGCGTCAACAGAGTTGACTTCCTCAAGATACACATCGCACCGTTGATGGAAGATCAAGGATCCTGCTAAGTCTCATAGGATGCTAGAGGACAAGAACCACTTCCGCTATAAATACCCTCCAAGGGGTATGCATAGCGGTGTGGACTTTGAAGACTCTCTCAAGCTCTCCCGAAGCATTCAAGTTCAAGAACGAAGAACAAGGAGACCAAGTGAGCTTGAAGCAAGAGAAAGAAGGTCCAACCACATCAAATCCAAAACCAAACCACAAAATAGTTAGAAAGTAGTTTGTCTCTCACAACGGACCGTGAGAGACGTGAGTGATAGCTTCCTTATAAGCTAAGAGAGTTAGGTTACTTGTTAGGTGGAGAGGAGTGTTACTAGTGAGACTAAGGACGGACGCTTAGCTCAGTGAAGTGTAACGACTCGCCTAAGTTGTAAGGACTCGCTCTTAATAAGATAAGGGACGGCTATTAAAAATCCTCCAACGGAGGTAGAGGTTTACCCATAAGACTAGTTGGTCTTAGTGGGGTTCCTCTATAAATACTCGTGTCCATTATCGCATTCTGTTTTCTTGTTAAGTCTATATTCCGCTGCACTTAAGGACGCCCTTAACCCAGTTAAGGACGTCCATTCTAACAGACTTACGATCCAACAATTAATATCAAACCAGGCGCTCTAGATTAAGTTTGAGTTGTAGGAAACATGGAGATGGAACCTATAGGTATCTCAAGTGCGAAGCCACCCCGCCTCACGGACGGGAACTTCAACCGGTTGAAAACAAGGTTTGAGTGCTTCGTGCGAAGTCAAAACTACCAATGCTGGCTGGTGATAAAGAACGGCGACCTCGAAGTCCCTGTTGCTAAGAAGGACAAAGAAGGAGAATGGGGTCCCGATGAGTTTAAACTCATGGAGGCAAACGCCAAAGCTATCTGCTTTCTACAGACGTCCCTCTGCGAAAGGGACGCCACCCGTGTGAGCAATCTTCCAACTGCCAAGCTCCAATGGGAAGCTCTAGAGAAGTACCATGTTGGGACGCCCGAGATGAAAGAGGACGTCCAGCTTGAAGCTAAGAGGGACTTCTACAAGTTCAAGATGTTCACAAATGAGACCATCACCGACTACTCCTTCCGCTTTGAGGCCTTACTAACCAAGTTGAAAAACTTGGGTGTCAAAGAAACGGAGATCACTTAAAGGATGAAGGTTCAAGTCTTGATTGATGGACTCACGGGACCATGGAACTTCGACAGGATGACGTTCAAGGAAAACCAAGCCAACAAAGGACTGTCCATGGAAGAAATTTATGGAAAGCTTAAGGGGTACGAAGCAAGGAGAAATCAAGATCTGCTGGAAATGGGAAAGAGTTCCCAAAATGAGCTGGCTTTAACTCTTGCGGCAAGAACGCCAGAGTATGAGCAATATTATCAAAGGCAAAGAGAGTTGAACTCAATGCTAGAAGCCAAAACTCAAGAGCACCAAGAGAATCTTCGTCTTCAGGCTTTAGTAGAACGAAAAGGGAAGACTGAAGAACAAATATCTGAAGAAGATGAGCTAGCCCTATTGCACAAAACTCTTCATACATTATACAAAAGAGGCAAAGTCCCAAGAATGAAGATGCCTTACAAGAAAGAAGGTCGCAAACCTACAGATGCTGAAATGAAAGAAATAGTCTGCTACAAATGCAACAGGAAGGGACACATGGCTAAGAAATGTACCACAGGGTTAACATGAAAAGAAATGAAGGAAAAGGCTCTGGTCGGTGCATTTGAGGGCGCATGGGACGACCTCGACTCAAGTGATGAGGAACCAGAAAATCAAGTGGCTTACATGGCCATGGAATTCGTTCCAGCTCCTCTAGAGGACGCATCTGAAACTGAGCAAGAGGTAACTCATGAATCTATGCTAAGCTCACTTGAAAAATGCTCAAAGCCCAAGCTCATCAAACTAATCACTCAGATCATGCAAGAAAGCTATGCCATGAAACAAAGTTTTGATGAACTTGAATCGGAGAATATTGTTGTGGAATGTGAAAATTGCAATACCATGTATTTTCATCTAGAATCCTCTCAGGAAGAAGTCAAGTCCCTCAAGAGTCAGCTTGTGTGCCTAAAACTTGAAAATGCAAATCTTAGGAACGAGGTGAAAGTCCTAGGAAAGAGTCCCATAACTGAAACCGTGAATCCGATAGTCTTTGTTCCAGCAAGGAAAGGACTAGGGTATGAATCAGACTCAAAGAACTCTCTCCCTAGTGACTTCGAAGCTAGCAAAACCACTGAACTAGAACTTGAGAGGGAAAAGACAAAGAACCTAGAGGAACATATAAGAGTCCTTGAGAGTGGTGAGAAAGGAAAGAAGGACTACTACACAAATTCCACTAGCCATAAAATCTACAAAAAGATTGCAAAGGGAGAAGGATCTAAGGTAGTTAATCTTGAGAAAATGAAAGAGAATAGAATTCAACGTCCTAACAAGAAGTACTACCTTGGAAACTACTATAGGACGTGCTGGCATTGTGGCAAAGATGATCACTACCAGTATGAGTGTCTTAAGCTGAAACAGGATCTTGAGAGTGGAAGAAAGGCTAGAAGTGGCAGTAAGAACGCCAAGCCTAAATCTGCTGATAGGACTCATGCTAGTGTGCCAAATGATAAAAATCAATCTCCTAGGACGCATGCTAGAAGGACAAATGATGTGAATGTGTATGATTACTTGCCCATGAAAGAGTTGTACCCATGTAACGAACCAGGTAAGGGCCACCTTGCCTGGGTCGCAAAGAACTAACTCTTCTTTTCAGGTGGAAGTAAGAGGAAGCTCGTGGATCATTGATAGTGGCGCCTCAAATCACATGACTAGAAGCCAGATCCATCTCACTTCTATCCAATCAAATGCCACGGGAGGAATTGTCTCGTTTGGCAATAAGGGCAAGGGAAGAATCAAAGGGACGGGCACCGCAAAGCTAAATCAATCCATCTATGCGTCCAAAGTTAGTCTTGTCGAGGGACTAGGATTTAATCTCCTTAGTGTCTCTCAAATTTGTGATCAAGGTGAAAACCTAGTCACATTTGACTTTAAGGAGTGCCTGGTCATCAACAAGAAAACAAATCAAGTCATTCTCAGAGGGACTCGCGAGAACAACGTCTACATATTCAATCAAAAGTTCAAGCCTGCATCCAAGTTGTGCCTATCCGTCTCTGCTGTGGACGTCGATCTCTGGCATAGACGTCTTGGACATGTCGGACCTAGCACAATCTTCAAGCTTCATCAAAAGGATCTTGTAAGAGGACTTCCCCGAATTGATCATGAACAAATTGAGCAACGTGAAGTGTGTATCAAAGGGAAGCAGACAAGATCGTCCTTCAAATCCAAGAATGAAGTGAGCACAAAGAAGCCTTTAGAACTTCTTCACATGGATCTGTGTGGACCTATGCAGACCCAAAGCTATGGTGGAAAGAGGTACATGTACGTTATTGTAGATGATTATTCAAGATTCACTTGGGTTCTCTTCTTGGTGTCAAAAGTAGAAGCCTTCCAAATGTTCAAAATTTTCATCAAGCAAGTAGAAGTTGCTCTTGGGACGAGTTTGAAAGCATTAAGGTCAGATCATGGAACGGAGTTCAAAAACTCAGAGTTCCTTGACTTCTGTGACCAACAAGGAGTCTCCCACAACTTCTCTTGTCCTCGAACTCCTCAGCAAAATGGCGTTGTTGAAAGAAAGAATAGGACGCTGGAAGATATGGCAAGGGCGATGCTCCTGGTAAGCGGCGTCCCCAAACACTTTTGGGCTGAAGCCGTGGCCACAGCTACCTACATCATCAATCGAGCAATGATTCGTCCTTTGCTCAAAAAGACGTCCTATGAGCTTCTAAATGGAAGAAAGCCAAACATTTCGCACCTCAAAGTCTTTGGGTGTAAGTGTTTCATTCACAACAACGGCAAAGACAACATCGGCAAATTTGATGCTAAGAGTGATGAAGGAATATTCCTTGGATACTCCCTCACAAGCAAAGCCTATAGAGTCTTCAACAAACGGACTCTTAAGCTTGAGGAAAGTATCCATGTGGTGTTCAAAGAAAATGCTTCTCACAAGAAAGAACCAAGTAAGAAAGAACGTCGTTCCTCCCCAAGGGACGATGATGAAGACGATGAAGAAGAACCCAGAGGCTCCTCCGACAAATACTACGTTCCTAGGAACACCCCTGAAACTCGCGATGAGGTTTCAATGGGAGTCCCTAGCAAACAGCAAGAGCCCTCTCAAACTTGGTCGCTAAACCAAGTAGATGCTACTGAATCAAGTCAACAAGGAGAAGAAAGGCACAGTGTGGACGCTCATTCTGAGGGGGAACACACTGAGCCTGTCAATGAAGAAGATGGTTTTGACTCCGATGACTCTGACTGGACGGACCCTAGGTGTACTCCTGCAAGGGACGCTACTCATAGGGGATCCAACATTTCTAGACTTCACTCAACAGATCAGATCATCTCAGACATCTCAAAAGGAGTCCAAACAAGATCAGCTGTGAATCAGTCCCATAGCACCAACATAGCGTTCTGTGCTTTCAACGCCTTTGTGTCCTTAATTGAACCTAAGAACATAAAGGAGGCACTTCAGGACGTTGATTGGATTCAAGCCATGCAAGAAGAACTCAATCAATTTGAAAGAAACAAAGTTTGGACCCTCGTCCCTCGTCCGAAAAACAAAAACATAATAGGGACGAGGTGGGTCTACAGGAACAAGCTTGATGAGAGTGGCAGAGTCTCAAGGAACAAAGCAAGGCTTGTGGCTCAAGGCTATAGGCAAGAGGAAGGAATTGACTATGATGAGACCTTCGCTCCTGTGGCCAGAATTGAAGCTATTCGCCTTCTCATTGCCTATGCCGCTCACAAAAGATTCAAGCTCTTTCAAATGGATGTCAAGACTGCCTTCCTAAATGGCAAGCTAAAGGAAGAGGTGTACGTTGCTCAACCCCCAGGATTTGAGGACGCTGATCACCCCAATCATGTGTACTTCTTGGACAAAGCACTCTATGGACTCAAGCAAGCCCCTCGTGCCTGGTACGATAGGTTTGCGTCCTTTCTTTTGTCCAACGGGTATACTCGAGGTAACATTGACAAAACCCTGTTCTTAAAGAAAGTCCTTAAAGATGTTTTGATTGTCCAAGTCTATGTCGATGACATAGTATTTGGAAGCACTAACATGAAACTTGTAGAGGAATTCAAGAACTTGATGAGTAGTGAGTTTGAGATGTCCCTCATAGGAGAACTCAACTTTTTCTTGGGACTCCAAATCACACAGCTCAAAGATGGGACGCGCATTCACCAACAGAAGTACATTCGTGAAATGCTCGAGAAGTATGGGATGAACTCATCAAAGTCCATTGATACTCCCATCTCTCCCAACACTCGCCTTTATGCTGATGAAGAAGGCAAGAGTGTAGATCAAAAGCTCTACAGAGGAATGATAGGGTCCTTGCTATACCTAACGGCAAGTGGTCCCGACATCATGTTCGTTGTATGCTTGTGCGCCCGCTTCCAAGCAAATCCAAAGGAGTCCCACATGCAAGAGGTCAAAAGAATCTTCAGATACCTCAAGGGACGGGACGATTTATGCCTATGGTATCCCAAAAGGACGTCCCTGAACCTAGTGGCGTACTCTGACGCAGACTATGCTGGCCATGTGGTAGATAGGAAGAGCACATCCGGAATGGCACAATTCCTAGGCTCTTGCCTTGTATCTTGGGGATCCAAAAAGCAAAACTACGTGGCCCTCTCAACCGCGGAAGCTGAGTATGTTGCTGCTGCTTCGTGCTGCTCCCAAGTCCTTTGGATCAAGTACCAACTTGAAGACTATGGTACGTTCCTTAACACAGTCCCTATCTTGTGTGATAACACCAGTGCAACAAGTATTGCCAAGAATCCTGTTCATCATTCTAGGACGAAGCATATTCATATAAGACATCATTTTCTTCGTGATAATGTTGAACTTGGATTAATTAGAGTGGATCATGTTAGACTGAGGACCAAGTGGCCGATATTTTCGCAAAAGCACTCGATAGACGTCCCTATGAGCACCTCAGATTGCTCTTGGGGATGATAACTTTCAAATAATCAAGTCCCGTTCTATTATTCCCTCTATGATTGGCTATGTTTTGTTGAGAACTTGTTTTAAAGTGTGTCATGCATTAAAGTCATCTTTAAAGGACGCTAGTCTAAGACATGTGTTTTGCTTGTGTTTTGAACGCTATTCACTTCGCTTTTCATCTCAAGAGTATCCCTGATCACCCTACCCTCATTACAAGCCGAAATGATGGGAACTCTAAACTTACCTAAGTCGAGAATCTTGCAAACGCGTCCTATGAGCGTTCTTTGTTTTATCTTTACGGGACGTACTTGCTTGATTTTCAAAACTGGTGCTAAGTGATCAAAGGGACGCTTGTTAAGAGTTGAAAAATGTCAGGACAGAGTCCTAAGAATCAGAGGTTATGATCAGTTTTTTTGGGACGCCGTGGTTCAATTCTGAGTACAACAGTATTGTGTGTTGAAAGGACGCCGAGATAGAATCCTTTGCAGTTTGAAATTTGAAAATGGGAAGGTAAACCGTCGCGGGGATTTCGGGCGCAAATCTCGGGATACGCGCTAACAGTGCTCAACAGCTGTGTTTCTTAGTAGAGAAGAAAGCCACGTGTGGGAACGTGGGTGGAGGAAGCCAAGTGAAAGGACCCGGTTACCCCTGCCCTTTCCACTTCGTCTTCTACCTATAAATCCACCCCTACTACCTCTGAAAACTCTCTTCGCCCACATTATTTGTTTGCCCAAATCCGGAAATTGCTCTCAAATCTCCCCAAATCCCCATTACAGATCTCGAAATCTTCTTCCCTCAACCCTAATCTCTCCTATAAAACCTCTCAAATCTCAAACATGACCAACACAAGATCCTCAAAGAACCAACAGCCCTCTTCGTCGTCTTCTTTGGCGGCGAGAAACCCTAATCCGGCGAGATCCTCAACTCCGATAAAAGGCCGGTCGCTGATGGACTCGAGAGGCCGACCCGCTGGGCGCCAAAAACCTTCTCGCCACCAGCATTCCTCTCAATCCACCCAGCGCCACCCTTCCACCACCCCTCCAAAGCCACAAAGAACCCAACCTCCTCCACAAAAATCCCAATCTTCTCGATCCAAATCCAAACATCGCTTCCAATTCCTCGCCAAACCCTTCGTCCCCGAGCCAGAGCAAGGGAGCCCCAAAAAGTCCCAGTTTATGGGACTCCCTGCTCAACCCAAACGCCGTCCTCAACTTGACCCACTGGTCGAGGACTGGCTTGAAAGGGAGCTGAGCCCAAAACCCTTGCAAACATTTTCCATAGGGCGTCCATCCAAGACTACCCACCTAAAATCCAACGCCTCATGCACTACTTTATGGTGACGTATGTCAAGCCCCGTCTCCAAGAAACCGACTTCAAAAACCCTCCTTTCATGGGACCGGCCATTATCTCTGAAATGTTCAAAGGGACGGTGGACGATCTTGCCAAAATCCTCCCCGATATAATGGAGTTCCTTGTGGCTCCTACGGGCTCCGTCCCTAGCCAGAAGAGAAAGCGCTAATCCCCTCCCCCTACCTCTCAAAAGCCCAAAGGCCCTTCCTCTTCCCAACCTAAACCAGTCCCATCCTCCCCTCCACCCGCTCCCAAAAGAAGGCTGAAGACGTCTGCTGAGCTCGAGGGCGTCACTGAACAGCAGATGGCAGCCATCCGCCTCTCCGGGCTGCAAATAGAAAAAGAGGAGAAGGCGAGACAAGAACAAGTGGAAAAGGACGCCATTGCTGCGGCGATTCAGCAGAGCCTGCAGGAAGTTCCTTTGCTCCCTCCTCCACCACCAAGGATAGAGGACGTGACTCCTGCTTCTGCGGCTGCTGCGGACCCGCTTGAGGTGGAGATGGAGGCGGACCTGGCAAAACCTATGCCTAAGGTCCAAAGGGACGCTCCTCCTACACAGGTCCAGGCCAAGGACGCTGTGCCAACAGTTATTCAGCTAGAGGACTCCCCCGTCAAGCCTCCTCCTCCTTCTCCTCCCGCTCCGCTCAAGGTCAAGCCCATCTCAGTGGCTCCGCCCAGCACCTCCTCTGGTCCCGCCCCCAAGGCCAAGATAAGAACTCCCACTCCCTCTCCTCCTAGAGCAACGAATCCTCCTCCTCCTCCTCCTCCGCCTGCTCCGGTCGTCGAGGAAAATGTACAAGTCCAGGGGACGGCTTCTGCTGAAGTCCCTATAGAGTCCTTGGCAAGGACTCCAGTTATGGACGCGCCTCCTCCAGCACAGGCGTCCACTGTTGAGGACCAGGAGATGGCCGAGTCCCATGATCAAGGGGACGAGGCCTCAGATGAAGATGATGCTCCTCACCAGGATGAGGATCATGAGGACGAGGAGGGAGATGGTGAAGAAGAAGATGCCGGTGACGAGATCATTGTGAGCAACGGCAGCAAGCAGAAAAGGCTCAAGAAGATTCTGTCGCCGCTCCTGTTTTCTGCTCAGTTTTTGGAAGAAAACGGCCGCACAGAATTCTTGGAACTGCTTGAGTTCCAGGGTTGGACGCACCTAGGTGCTGAGGCTGCTAAGGTCGACCCCGAACAGGTTCTCCGCTTTTACTCTAAATTTGAAATATCTGAAGTAAAAAGGAAGCCTCAAGGGACATTTGAGATCGATGGGGATGAGTACTCAATTGCTGAGGGTACCGTTCGTAACATGCTCGGCCTGCTCCCTTCTCCACCTGATGCTCTGCACGACCTACCCTGCAAAAAATTTGGCCGCTTCTCTCAAGAAGAGATCTTCAACCACATATTCAATGGGAGGCAGCCAGTTACTAGGGATCGAACCGCTCATTGCCTTTCCAAGACGAGTGTCCTTGCGCACCACTTCATCGTGCGCATGGTCGTCCCCCGCCAAGAGAAGAAGTCCATTGTCCAAATCACTGATAGCATCATATTGGACGCCTTCTTGCAACGCAAGCCCATCAACTTGTCGCGGGTCATCTTGGAGCATATGGGCAAATGCACAGGAGGACGCCACTCGCTCTCCTTCCCTGGCTTGGTTAAGCAGATTCTCAAGCAGCAAGGTCTCTATGTCCCCAAAGAAGAAAAGACTTTTGGCATTCATTGGGACGTTAGACAGATCACAGCCCCTCCGGTCGGTAAACTGAGGTGTGATGAGCCGCTACTCTCCGTGAAAAGGCAATTAGCCAAAGAGAAGAAAGAGGCTGAAGGAAGAGCCAAGGCCGCTGCTGCTGCTGCTAAAGATGGGGAAGGCGAGCCTGAGGAAAATTTGCAAGTGGTAGGGACGCCTGTTGAGGACGCTGACGCTAAAGATGAAGAAGATGAAATTGATCGCATGAGCGTCCCTCATGAGGCTGAGAAGCATTCCCAGAAGTATCTGCTTGGGATGATGATCGAGAACCAATGCATGATGATCGATCTCATCCAACAGGTCCATGACACTCTCCATCAACACACTGAACTTCTGGAACGCAACAATGAGCTCCTAGCGCAGAACAACCATCTTCAGGAGCAGAATCTCAAAGCCCTTGGCAAGCGTCCTCGCAAATGATCGCTCCTCCCTCTCTCAACCCTAAAAAAGTTTATCTTTTCTTTGTGTTTTTGTTAAGACTTTGGGACGATGTCCCCGCTTTGAACAATTTTTGTGAATGTCTGTAATGTTCGTACTCTACTCTCTTTGAATGGCGTTCATTACATTGCAATCTATTATGCCTAAGCGTTCTTTTCTTTAGTTATGACCTTGTGTATGGATGCTTTTTCAACTTGTTCTCCTTTTCGATGATGCCAAAAGGGGGAAGTATAGTTTTGCAGAGATGCGATCGTTTTTAAGTTATCATAGAAACCATGTGTTTAGGGGGAATTCCGGCCAAGTCCAAAGGACGCTAGTGTAAAATTAAATAGGACGCACTTAAAAAGAATGTGTTGCATGCCAACCTAAGCTAAAAAGAAAATCAAAGTGTAGTCCCTCATGCTAAAAGCTTTACTTCTGTGCGCATTGTTTAAAGGAGTTTGTCATCATCAAAAAGGGGGAAATTGTTGGGACGATATTAAGGACGCCAGTCATTTGTATCTAAACCAATAATGATCGTCCCTTATTTTGATAATGATAAACTCAAAGGTATTTGATAAGTTGTCCAAGTGTTGATCTCAGGTAAGTCCAGAGGACGCACATGAGCGAAAAGGACAACAAGTGAACGAGAGTCCCTAAGCTATAGGGACGCAGTTCATCAAAACTTACGAAGCTGAATGTAATTGGCGAAGTCCCTGCGTAGATAGGACGGTGTCCTCATCAAGAAGGGACGCGCGCCAAAATACGGACGAAGTTCAAATTCAAATCAAGGCCGCCCCAACATGATTACATCACATTCGGCCGTAGTCCTCAGAAGGAAGCTTCCCTTGTCTGGGCACGTGTAGACAATTCCAAAGATGTCGCTTTCCCAACAATGGTCCCCTATCCACGCGGAGGCTTCCCAAGCGTCAACAAAGTTGACTTCCTCAAGATGCACATCGCACCGTTCATGGAAGATCAAGGATCATGCCAAGTCTCAGAGGACACTAGAGGACAAGAACCACTTCCGCTATAAATACCCTCCAAGGGGTATGCATAGCGGTGTGGACTTTGAAGACTTTCTCTCAAGCTCTCCCGAAGCATTCAAGTTCAAGAACGAAGAACAAGGAGACCAAGTAAGCTTGAAGCAAGAGAAAGAAAGTCCAACCACATCAAATCCAAAACCAAACCACAAAATAGTTAGAAAGTACTTTGTCTCTCACAACGGACCATGAGAGACGTGAGTGATAGCTTCCTTATAAGCAAAGAGAGTTAGGTTACTTGTTAGGTGGAGAGGAGTGTTACTAGTGAGACTAAGGACGGACGCTTAGCTCAGTAAAGTGTAACGACTCACCTAAGTTGTAAGGACTCGCTCTTAATAAGATAAGGGACGGTTATTGAAAATCCTCCAACGGAGGTAGAGGTTTACCCATAAGACTAGTTGGTCTTAGTGGGGTTCCTCTATAAATACTCGTGTCCATTATCGCATTCTGTTTTCCTGTTAAGTCTATATTCCGCTGCACTTAAGGACGCCCTTAACCCAGTTAAGGACGCCCATTCTAACAGACTTACGATCCAACACTTATTTGCCCAAATAGTATTCTGTCACTTATAAGCACCTAAAAAAAAAAAAAGTTAAGGGTTGCGTTCGGCAAATAAGGTAAGATACTTATAAGTTAAATGATATTGATGTTGATACTGATTTTAGGTATTGATGCTGATACTGATTTAAGGTACTGATAAGTTAAAAGATATTGATGTTGAAAGTGAGTGTTCAGTAGAAAGGTTTGCTGATTAGTTGTTTTTTTCAGAAAATAAGTATAGTTATTTTCAAATAAGATGGAGGTAACTTTTATTTTTTTAGGTGCTTATAAGTAATATAATATTTATTTGGACAAATAAGTATCTAAAATATTAAATTGTCGAACACCTCTCTTAAATACTTATAAGCAATGTTATCAGGATCGGGATACTTGGATCGGATCGGTAAGGGTAGTATGATCGATCGGATCGTTAGGATCGTAAGATCCTACTAAATTAATGAAATTATGGAAGGTTTAATGGTAATATGTTATGTATCAACCAAATATTAGAGTAAATCATTCAAAATACATACATATTATTTATGAAATACTCCATATTAATTACATTTCTAAAGACAATAAATCTATACATAACATGAATTCTACACAAAGCGAATAACAATAATCGAGTCCAATTTTATTGAATAGCTACATTCTTAAGAGTCATATTTGTTGAATCAATAAAATAATAATATTTTATCAATGATAAAAAGCAATCAATTGTTACGACCAAAAATAAAAGCAATCGGTTGTTTTCTCAATATTTAGATATATTTATTTTAGCATGAGGTAGGAAGAATAAAAAATTTATATTTTTGACCAAAAAATAAAATAAAAATTTTACATTATAAATTAATTTTTAAATAATAAATGGAATCAATTAGGAACAATCTAAATGTATAAGTTTAATGAGTTTAGGGGTGAAAATGATCCAAAATATTTATAATAATGACTAACGATCCCACTGACGATATGTAATTTAGCAGGATCTTACGATCCCACTGACGATCCTACGATCCCACTGACGATCCTACGATCCTATCCCGATCCTACTACGATCCTATTTGTTACGATTCACTACGTACGATTTGAGTCGTTTTGTGAAAATTGGATCGTAGGATCGTACAACTAGGATCGCGATTTTAATAACCTTGCTTATAAGTATCATTTAACTTATTTTAACAAATTAGTTACTTATATGAAGTTTGACAAACCCCATTTAATTGAAAATAAGCATGCTTATGCTTATTTCTCATGGACAGTTTTATTTACGGTTGATATAACATTGATGAGATAAGGATGGTCGCGCTCTAATTAACACTGATGACATAAAACGACACTTTTTAGTTTTTATGTCGTACAAGTGCCCAACCGAATTTTAGAAAAGAAATCTCGAATGGAAAATAATAGACCCATTATAAAAGAACTAGTTTAGTCCATCGTATATATGGATGCTCGTTTGTGCATGATCGTAAAAAAATTGGTTACACTATGTATTGTTTTAAAGATAGATATTAGAGGATAAGATAAAAAATAAAATTATAGATTTGATAATTAAGAAAATTTTAAGATAAATAGTATGATCTTAAAGATAGATATTAAAATTAAAAATTAGATAATTAAGGAAAATAAAAGATATAAAGTTGTTATTATCTTTTTGAGTTGAAAAAGAAAATTAAAATCAAGCGGGGCCAAAATCAACGTGGTGGCTCGAAAACGTTCGGCTTTTATATTATACTAGTACAAACCCCGTACCATGTACGGGTAATGTAAATATAAAACCGAATTAACCGATTTGAGATCGAATTTTGATACAAATACGTTTTTAACTCGGGAACTTATAATCCAAATCCGATAGACCAAAGTCCGAACCTGTCGACCTATATATGTACTTTTATTCATACAATTTTAATTCTAAAATAGTTCTTTTCAAATTTATATTATTAATGAATATACTATTGACACATGTGAATTTTTTTCACTATTCTTCAATATTCAATAATAACAAAAATGTATACTAATTAATAAGAATTTTTTTTAAAGAATATAAAAGAAAATCACTTGAATTTCCTTATGCGTATAAGGATATATAATTGAGTAAGATATTAAGTATACATAAGGAAATTGGATAAGATATCAAGAAGATATATAAGTTACTAGCTTAACCTGTCGTACCTTGTACGACTATGCGTTCATTAAAATTATTTTTGTAGATACGTTATAATACGGATTTTATACACCTTTTTGCACATTAATAAAATCCAACTCAATGATTATTGTATAACTTTATCATAATTAATGTAGAAGTTAAAAGCTTTAAAATTTAAATAATTTAAATTTCAATATTTTTTTATCTAAATCAATTTGAGTTCATCAATATAGTGGATGTTCTTTATTTTTATGATTGGTAAGGAAAATCATTAGTACTAATGCATCTATATACTATAATTAATAACAATAAAAATATATCAATATGAGATGAAACTACCTTGAACTATGATGAAATATTGAAAATATGCATGAGTAAGAAAAACAATTGTAGATGAAATGTATATATAAATTCTAACAAAATCAATATTCCCCCAAAATCAATATGATTTTTCTAAGCATACTACTTAGTGAAACTGAATTAATAAACCATACAAATTTTAACGTATGCCTATAGAAAAATTACTATACACAAAGCCTCATTCATAATAAGTTACTTTTAGTAGATTAAAATATTTTTGTGATCTTACTTGTTAAAAAAGATAACATTGGTGGCTAACACTAAATCTTAGTGCGTACATGTATAACAAAATCTTAGTGTATACGTGTATATTTAATGATAATATAAATTTAGGAGTTTCTTATACTTGACAAAGCTAAGTTGTATAAACTATAATAATAAAAAGTTGAGGAAAATTGTTAAAATACATAAATCAAATAGATAAAGATAATTCTCAAATAAAAATATTTATTTATTTATAATAAATTCTTATCAAACATTTTATCATGAATTAATAATCAGATAAATCTTAATAATAGAATATATTAAAATACAAAAATTGAGAAATCACAATCTTAAAATTGTAATTAAATTGATAAAACTTAACATAATTAATATTAAAAATATAAGAAATAAGTCAAACCATAAAGTATATTTGTATAATAGAAAAATATTTCTACAGTCTTATTAAAAGTTAAAATATAAAAAAAGTGAAAAGTGGTTGTTGAAATTATATGGGAAATATAAAGTTCCCAAGGTATCCCTATTCAAGAAAAAACAAATTCAAAGACCAAACCAAATTAACCAATTAAACTCTACAATTTATTCAAATTAGATTGAGTTGAGGTCGATAAAGGATATAAAATTAGAGACAAAATCCTAACAAAAGATAAGGAAATAGGAAATATATAGTATGACTTTAATGATAAAATTGAGGATTAGATAATTAAGAAAAGTAAAATATATAAAGTTGTTATTATCTATTTGAGCTGAAAAATAAAACAAAATCAAGCGGCACCAAAATCAACGTGGTGGCTCGAAAACGGTCGCGTTTTAATAAGGTTGTTTTATTGGAGCATTAATCTATCACCATGTACATATATATAGCAAATTTATATAAGTATTGACGTATTGTTCGTACATATATGATTTCATGATCATATATATCACAAATTATTGATTTTTGGATATATAGTTAAATGGTTAATTTAAAATTACTTTATACTTTATGGATAGATATTGTATATGGATAGATAGTTTATATGGATAGATATTGTATGGATAGATATTGTTGATAAGGTAGTTAATTAAAAGACTTTAAAACTTATGTTAGTTAATTAGAAGATTGAAAATTTACATAGCAAAATTATGGTAGTTAATTAAAAGACTTTAAAAATTATTTTGGTTAAATATCTGGTGGGGCCAGAATCAATGTGGTGGCTCGAAAACGGTCGGATTTTATAATATATATTGATGATTTTTTGAAAATCAATGCAAAAAATAAAATCATTATTTTATTTAGGGTTGATGACGTGGCGCAAATTTTAACAAAGACTTGGGTTCCGCTTTATACTGTAAATAAAATATAGTAGATTATAGTAGATATATTGATTTAAGGTTTTTTTTTAAATAAGTATAATTAATAAAATATATCTTTCTAATTAAACATGTTTATTGCAACAATCTATACACACAATCGAGTTGGTATTACAACATTTTAGTAGTTTCCACATATATATATATGATATATATGACCCATGAAATAAAACAAGTCCCTTTCTTGCCATATAGGTAGCATCACTAGCTGTTTTCTTGTACGTTCACTTAATTTCAAGGTCTCTATTGATGTACTCTTCTATCATTTCAAGTGCATTTTTTTCCTCTTCATCCATATCTTCATCACATTGTTGTCCACCACCATCTTCATTATTGCCCACGAGTTGATCTTGATGTCCATGATTGTAGACAAGCGGGTTAAGGCCCGTTTGGGAATGGGCCTAACTCAGAATTGAGACCTGGTTTAAGCTCTAGGCCATAGAAGGAGAACCAAAACATGTCAACATAGAAGATGGGAAAATAAAGCAATTTTCAGCCAGAAGCCATCTTGATGTCTCAAGATGTGGGAGCTAGATACTAAGTTCATTTTGAAGGTAACAAAGAACAAGTTTAGTCTCCCTCTCCCTAATAAGCATCCTAGGATGCGTTAATAAACTTGAAATAAGTCACTTATTTGTTAAAATAAGTTAGATGATACATATAAGTATCCGAGAGAGGTGTTCGACAATTTAAAATTTTAGATATTTATTTGTTCAAATACTACTCTGTCACTTATAAGCACCTAAAATTAAGAAATTAGGGTGCGTTCGGGAAATAAGTCAAAATATTGATAAATGAATGATGCTGGTACTGATATTGATTTTAGGTATTGATACTGATACTGATTTAAAGTATTGATAAGTTAAATGATATTGATGCTGAAAGTGGGTGTTCGGTAGAAAAATTTGCTAATTAGTTGTTTTTTCAGGAAATAAGGATGTTATTTGAAGATAAGCATGCTTATTTTATGTGATTATTTATAGCCTTTCATTGACCTCCATCTTATTTGAAAATAAGCATGCTTATTTCCTGAAAAAACAATTATTGAACAAATCTTTTTATCGAACACTCACTTTCAACATTAGTATCATTTAACTTATCAGTACCTTAAATCAATATCAGCATCAATACCGAAAACTAATATCAACATCAGTATCATTTAACATATCAGTATCTTACCTTATTTGTCGAACGTACCCTTAATTTCTCATGGACACTTTTATTTAAGGTTGATATAACATTGATGACATAAAACGACACTTTTTATGTCGTACAAGTGCACAACCGAATTTTAGAAAAGAAATCTCGAAAGCAAAATAATGACCCATTATAAAAGAATTTAAGGTTTTTCTAATAAATAAGAATAACTAATAAAATATATCTTTCTAATTAAACATGTTTATTGCAACAATCTATACACACAATCGAGTTGGTATTACAACATCTTAGTAGTTTCCACATATATGATATATATGATCCATGAAAAACTAGCTCCTTTCTTGCCATATAAGTAGAGCATCACTAGCTGTTTTCTTGTACGTTCACTTAATTTCAAGACCTCTATTGAGGTACTCTTCTATCATTTCAAGTGCATTTTTTTCCTCTTCATCCATATCTTCATCACATTGTTGTCCACCACCAACTTCATTATTGCCCACGAGTTGATCTTGATGTCCATGATCACCAACATGGCACCCATCATCCCCACCACCATCGGCACCCCTCTTCTCGAACTCGGCATTTCTAACCAACCTCGAGCTCGGTTCACCAGGGCCCAACTTATTCCTCCATACCCCGAGATGGCAACTCTTGTTGTCAAGCCTAAGGCAAGTGAGCGAGGCTGAGGCCGCCTTGCTACTCTTCCTCAGCTTTGTATGTAGGAACCGTGATAATCTTTCAGACGACAAGTTTGAGGACGAGGAGGACAAACTCGTCGTGGGATCCACACGAGCCGTATGAGCCTTGTCTTCATCACTAAAGGCTCGGGGGATCGGGAAGTTGGTCTTGGCATTCCGGCCCGATAAGATGATGGCAGCTTGATCATAAACCCTAGCGGCTTCCTCAGCCGTGTCAAACGTCCCTAACCACACCCTCTTCTTCCTAGACACATATATATATACATGGATTAATCTTGTAAAGCTAGATTGAAAGAAGATACCTTTTGGAGCAAATAATTTATAACTAGGACTAAGTACTTAATTATCAGTTAATGGTCTTTTCAGCTAATAAAGGCTAATAAGGTGGCCGAGCGATATGACTATATGCTACGTACATGATATGTAGAATAGATTGCATGTCCAATCAAAACCCAAAGAGTTCATCAATCATCAATATAGTTGGCTGACATATATACAATAGGTACATATATGGATATATATGGCAACAAATACATATGTAAGCAAAATGATGATGTATAGGAGCCATCTTACAGTAAAGGATGGCGAATCTCGGATACCCAAGATCCCCATGAGCGTTGTCGTACGCCTCTGAACTTCCTAGACTCCGCCATTTTTGATGTTCTTGTGAAGCTTGATTTCTGGCAATGAGTTAAGTGTAGTACTCTCCCATACACAACCTTATAAGGAAAAGGAAGTGTGGTTCGTACTAAGTGACTAATGCGTATGCATATGATCGAGTACATTATGCGCGCATGAAGTACTGTTATAAATGCATGCACTAGTCTTTGTTCTTTTGTCCTAACTTCAATTTGTACATAAACATATATATACAAAACTTATTCTTAGGGCTGTTAACTATAATTAATGGTCGATCGGTTTGCTCATGATTTTCATCGGTAGGGACATCAAGCTTCATCCGTCTAACTAAAAAATCATGTCATGATAATATATATGCCATACATGGTCTTATCAAACTCGATCCAGTTTATATAAGCTTGCACAATAATGTAATAATCAATATATATATTGTGATGTCCATCAAATCACCAATTATGTTTGATTTAATGGGCCTTTGAAGTCTCTTTCTCCGCCTCCTAATAATTAGAAGCTAGCTCTTTAATTTAATTATTCGATCACATTCAACCACTTTAGCATGCTAGTTTAATATATGTGTGCCTTTAAATTATACACTCTCCGTGAATAAGTGGAAAAAGGATGTTGACGTTTAACGCACTGCATTACCAAAAAAACGAGAGGCTAGGGGTATGGTTAAGTCTTCATCAAACAATTTAACGCAGCAAAATGAGGTGAAAAAAAAAGAAATGTAAAATTAAACACTTAGGAAGTTAAGAAGGTAACATGCATGCATGTACCCCACGAGTGGAACTGGGATCGATCTTTACGAAATTTGTGTAGGAAAACAACGTTATGCAATTAAAGACTTGTCTGCTAGATACTAAAGTTAGCTAGACTATAACGAAAATAGATTGAATGTGATTGAGTAGGTCGATGAATTAAGTTGAAACAATCGTATTCTACAATCAATCCAAGATCGGCATTTTTGCTTGATGTTAGTTATCATTTACCATGTAATTGACACATATAACAATAACATATACATTTGATATGAGTCAAGTTATATGTACGTGTACATTTTATTAGCAATATGTATACGCTCGGTAGATGACCCGTGCTATTATTGTCATAGAATAATCTAAAATTGTGACTTTCGGTCGATAATGACTAGTTTAGAGGAGAAAATCATTGAAGTAGGTCTCTGTATCTGGTCTTAATTAGTAATCCTCATCATAGGACTACTTGTCCATATATACTTAGTCATTGACTCATATATTGTTCACATCATCATTTGTTTGATCGTATAGAAAACTTACTAATGTTCTATAAATATAACTTACAAGATTTTAAAGTTAACCCATTAAGTTTCTATAGAATTATAACCAGTAATGGATCAATCTTCTTTTTTTTCGGTTGAAGGGAGGAAGCTCCCGAGATTAATTATAAGAAAGTTGGGCACGAATTCGACGAGGGTGATGTTGTGTTTTCCCTCCTTATGGGGGAAGAACTCAAATGAGTTTTGTTTGCCTTTATGGGCTTTATTCTAGTGGCCCATTTAGAAGAGGTATATAAGCACACTTTTGTGTCTTGTAAACCTAAGAGAAGAGAGAGAATTTCCTAGCCACCAAAAAAAGGAGAGCTAGAGAGAAAGGTGAGTGTAGAGATTTGAGAGTCTCCACCATTGAAGAAGAGAGAGCTCAAGACAAGAAGAGAGATTGAAGACGGTTTCCCGTAGGATTTCATCTCCTTGTACCGTTCTTGTGCATTTCCTCTTTGTATTCCAAGGTAAGACCTTGATGAACTTGTATTCCTCTAGTCTTAGCTAGAGAAGAGGATTCCCACTTGTAATCTTTGGTTGATAGTGGAAGTTTTGGTACCGAGAGTGTACCCGTGGTTTTTCCCCACATCGGGGTTTTCCACGTAAAAATTGCTTGTGTGTACTCTGCTGATTTACTTTCCGGTACTTGCTTTGAGTTTGCTTGGTTGAGATTTCTGCTTGTGGTTGTGTGCTCTCTGGAAAACTAGCTTAGTCTGTCGACGATCCTATTTCCGCAACAACAGAGTGGTATCAGAGCATTTGGTTCCGATGGATGATAAAGTCAGTTTTCAGGGAATGATTGTGTTGAACTCTAGCAACTATTCTGACTGGAAGATAAAGATGGAAGATCTGTTGTTTGTGAAAGATCTGTATGAGCCAGTCATGAAGAAAGAAATACCGACGGGAGTCATTGAGTCAGAATGGAAGATTCTGAACCGGAAAGCTGTCGCGACAATACGACAGTTTGTGGATATTAGTATACTTCAGCATGTTGCCAATGACACGAATGCTTATGAGATGTGGCATAAGTTGGCTGAGATGTATGAGCGGAAGAGTGCTCTAAACAAGGCGTCATTGATGAGAAATCTTGTGAGGTTGAAGTATAAGGATGGTGAGAGCATCGTAGTTCACACAAGTACATTCATGGGTTTGATAAATCAGTTGGCCTCAGCGAAGATGCAACTTCATGATGAGCTGCAGGCCTTGTTGCTACTTTCCTCGTTGCCGGATAGTTGGGAAACACTTGTAGTGTCACTGAGCAACTCGAGCCCGGAGGGCAAGTTGTCTATGGAGGCGGTGAAGGTGAGCCTCTTGAATGAAGAGACTAGAAGAAAGGAGATGGGTTCCTCCTTGCAATCTCAGTCTGAAGCAAATGTGGCACAAGATTCCAACAAAAGTAGAGGAAGAAGTAAGCAAAGAGGATCTCAAAATCGGGACAAATCCCAAGGGAGATCGAAGTCCAGAAACAAGTACACTTGTTATTACTGTGAGAAGCCTGGGCACATGAAAAAGAATTGCCGAAAGTTCAAGCATGATCAAGGCAAAGAAAAAGGTGAAAAGACGGAGACATCAAAGAAAACCCCTGAGGAAAAGGATACCACCGCCATTGCAACTAGTGAAGAAGATTTGTTTTTCATCGGTGATCAAGGTTGCCTGAACCTTGCAAGTGATGAGTCGACTTGGGTGATTGATTCTGGTGCATCGTATCACTTAACTCCACGCAAAGAGTACTTCTCATCCTACACTTCTGGTGATTATGGTTATGTGAGGATGGGAAATGATGGCTCATGCAAGATTGTTGGCATGGGTAATATTTGTTTGATGACCTCCACTGGTTGCAAGTTGATGTTGAGAGATGTTCGTCATGTTCCTGATGTCAGACTGAATCTGATATCTGCTGGTAGGCTTGACGACGAGGGCTATCAAAGTGGCCTCAAAGGTGGTAAATGGAAAGTCTCAAAGGGAAGTTTGATTGTTGCCCGAGCAGAGAAACAGAATTCCTTGTATGTGATGCAAGCTAAGGTTTGCAGAGATGAAGCCAACGTGGCCGCTGACTCAGATGGAGAATTGTGGCACCAGAGACTTGCGCACATGAGCGAGAGAGGATTACAGATGCTTGCCAGGAATGGTATGCTTCCTAACTTCAAAGGAAGCTCCTCCGACAAAACAGGTATGACTCTGAAACCTTGTGTTGATTGCTTAGTTGGAAAGCAAAACAGAGCATCTTTTCATTCTCGTCCTCCATCTAGAAAAAGACATGCATTAGAACTTGTTCACACTGATGTTTGTTCTATGGATGCTAAGTCACACAGGGGTGCACAATATTTTGTCACTTTTATTGATGATTATTCCAGAAAAGTGTGGGCTTTTGTGTTGAAAAGCAAAGATCAGGTGTTGTCAGTGTTCAAGGAGTTCCATGTCAGAGCTGAAAGAGAATCTGGACAGAAGCTGAAGTCTGTCAGATCAGATAACGGGGGTGAATACATAGGTCCTTTTGCAGAGTATTGCAAGAGTCAAGGAATCAAGCTTGAGAAGACAGTGCCAAAGATACCTCAGTTGAATGGGCTTGCAGAAAGGATGAACAGAACAATTACAGAAAGAGTGAGAAGCATGTTGTCGCACGCTAAGCTGCCAAAGTCCTACTGGGCGGAGGCAATGTTGACAGCTGTATACCTCATCAATCGTTCTCCTTCAGTTCCTCTTGATGGTGATGTTCCTCAGAGAGCGTGGACAGGAAAAGAGGTTTCGTACAAGCATTTGAGAGTGTTTGGGTGTTTGGCATATGTTCACATCGGTAGAGATCAGAGGTCCAAGCTTGATAGCAAGACAAAGCCGTGCATCTTCCTAGGGTACTCAGAGGATGAGTTTGGTTACAGATTGTGGGATCTCAAAGACAAGAAAGTTGTCAGAAGCAGAGATGTGGTCTTCATGGAAGACAAGACTATTGAGGACTGGAAGCAACCTGGAGTGTCGTCCTCGACTACCGTCTCTGACAGTATTCCTATTTTTCCTGATGTTGTGCACAGAACTACAGTTCAGAATGAGCAGGAAGACACGCAAGAAGATGGTGGAAATGTTGATGATGTTGGTGATGTAGATCCACCACACGAGCCACCAGAAAATGATGAAACTCAAGCTCCAGAGCTCCTAGAAGAGCCAGTTGTTGAGTTGAGGAGATCCACCAGAGTAAGACAATCTTCCTCAAGATATCCGGTCAATGAATATGTGTTGCTGACTGATGAAGGAGAGCCAGAGGGCTATGAGGAAGCGATGTCAGATGCGCATAAGAAGGAGTGGCAAAGTGCAATGCAAGATGAGATGAATTCCTTGCATGAGAATCACACCTATGATCTGGTGAAGTTGCCTAAAGGCAAGAGAGCTTTGAAGAACAAATGGGTCTTCAAGTTAAAAACTGGAGAAGTTGGGACACCACCCAGATACAAAGCCAGAATTGTTGTGAAGGGCTTCCAGCAGAAAAAGGGTGTCGACTTTGATGAGATTTTCTCTCCAGTTGTAAAGATGTCATCTATCCGGGTTGTTCTTGGTTTAGCTGCGAGCATGGACTTAGAGATTGAGCAGCTTGACGTGAAAACTGCTTTTCTCCATGGTGATCTGAAAGAGGAGATTTATATGGAGCAACCTGAAGGCTTCAAGGAGAAAGGAAGCGAAAAGCTAGTTTGTCGATTGAGAAAGAGCTTGTATGGCTTGAAGCAAGCCCCTCGACAATGGTACAAGAAGTTTGAGTCCTTCATGATGGACCATGCATTCCACAAGACACAAGCCGATCATTGTGTGTTTGTGAAGAACTATCCTAAGGGGGATTTTCTCATGCTATTGTTGTATGTGGATGATATGTTGATTGTTGGTCGTGATGTCAAGAAGATTGACAGTCTGAAGAAAGCACTGAGCAAGTCCTTTGCAATGAAGGACCTTGGCCCGGCGAAACAGATTTTGGGCATGCATATCACCCGTGATAGGAAGAGTCAGAGACTATGGCTATCTCAAGAGAGATATGTGGAAAAGGTGTTGCAGAGGTTTAACATGGACAAGGCTAAGCCCGTAAGTTCTCCACTTGCTGGTAACATGAAGTTGAGCTTAGATCAGTGTCCCAGAAGTGAGAAGGAGAAAGCTGAGATGAAGAACGTGCCTTA
The DNA here is from genome assembly GCA_963924305.1 of Polygonum maritimum. NCBI lineage: Eukaryota > Viridiplantae > Streptophyta > Magnoliopsida > Caryophyllales > Polygonaceae > Polygonum > Polygonum maritimum. The sequence goes on from OZ002733.1 coordinate 22,631,344, forward strand.
TGCTTCAGCCGTGGGTAGTCTGATGTACGCCATGGTTTGTACAAGGCCAGATATTGCTTTCGCAGTCGGGGTGGTTAGCAGATTCATGAGCAACCCTGGAAAGGAGCATTGGGCTGCAGTAAAGTGGATTCTCAAGTATCTCAAAGGTACTTCCAGAGTGTGTCTCTGTTTTGGCTCCGGAAAACCAGAACTTGATGGTTTTACAGATGCTGACATGTCAGGTGATGTAGACTCTAGCCGTTCTGCGTCAGGATACCTATTCACTTTGTCAGGGGGAGCCGTGTCATGGCAATCAAGACTTCAGAAATGTGTAGCTTTGTCAACTACAGAAGCTGAGTATATGGCTGCAGTTGAAGCTGGCAAGGAGTTGATATGGTTGAGAGATTTCCTTGAAGAGTTGGGAGTAGAACAAGAAAAGTTCCCTCTTCATTGTGATAATCAGAGTGCCATTCATCTTGCTAAGAATGCCGCCTATCATTCTCGAACCAAGCATATACGGAGGAGGTATCATTGGTTGCGAGAAAGAGTAGAAGACAATGACTTTGAGCTGAAGAAGATCCACACAAACAATAATGGATCAGATATGCTGACGAAGACCTTGCCTAAGGAGAAGATGTTGTCGTGTCGCTTGAAAGCGGGCTTGGTCGAGCCCCCCATTACGGAGTGAAGGGGGAGTTATGTTGTGTTTTCCCTCCTTATGGGGGAAGAACCCAAATGGGTTTTGTTTGCCTTTATGGGCTTTATTCTAGTGGCCCATTTAGAAGAGGTATATAAGCACACTTTTGTGTCTTGTAAACCTAAGAGAAGAGAGAGAATTTCCTAGCCACCAAAAAAAGGAGAGCTAGAGAGAAAGGTGAGTTAGCGATTTGAGAGTCTCCACCATTGAAGAAGAGAGAGCTCAAGACAAGAAGAGAGATTGAAGACGGTTTCCCGTAGGATTTCATCTCCTTGTACCGTTCTTGTGCATTTCCTCTTTGTATTCCAAGGTAAGACCTTGATGAACTTGTATTCCTCTAGTCTTAGCTAGAGAAGAGGATTCCCACTTGTAATCTTTGGTTGATAGTGAAAGTTTTGGTACCGAGAGTGTACCCGTGGTTTTTCCCCACATCGGGGTTTTCCACGTAAAAATTGCTTGTGTGTACTCTGCTGATTTACTTTCCGGTATTTGCTTTGAGTTTGCTTGGTTGAGATTTCTGCTTGTGGTTGTGTGCTCTCTGGAAAACTAGCTTAGTCTGTCGACGATCCTATTTCCGCAACAACAGGTGACCCAAACCCATTACATCAACTGAAATCAAGGGAAGAACCTCAACAGGAGGTGAGTCTAAAACATGGAGGCCTAAAGTGAGGGAGTGAGCCATGGATGCGAGCTTAATTGTCGGCTAACCGATTGGCTTCGCGATAAGTGTGCTGGAATCGGATGATCCAATCCCTTCGGATAAAGCCTTGACATTGGCTGAGTCAGGGGGTGGTGGAGCGGTATGTTGGTGCGAAGAAGCTGGATGGCCCGAACCCATTAGTAATGGATCAATCTACCCGCGGCAAAATTGTGTAAAGGACATGATATGTGCTCGTAAAAAGTTAGAATGCTGTTTTTTTAGTATAATAAACCGCATTATGCGGCGTAGAAAGAAAGCTTGAAATCTTTGGGCCACATTTGTGGGCCGGCCATATTTTTCATAAGACGTGTCAGGCTATCCACCGCGTATTTTGATATGCTAATTGCTTGGCCTTCCAAAATTAAAACGTGCAAAGCCTGAGTTTGTCCCATAAGAATCAAAGGAATTACAAAAGTGGATGCAACTAAATTTTTTGTACTTTAGTTTCCGGCTGGTTTTGGTTGATATTTCAACTAGACCTCTAATGTGGGTTGGCCTGCCGGGCTCGCAAATATGGGCGGATTTGGACAAGGGTTTAGGTCCGGCTCGCCTATATTGAATCCGGGATGGATATGGACTTTCTGTTTAGGTTATCCGGGCCGCTAAGTCTAGTCCAGCCCGTAATATTTTATAAAAAAAATATATATAAATTCATTAGTCTAATGAATTAATTAATTCTCATCTAAATCCTAGTCCTTTTATTTATTCAACTCTTGCACTTGTACAACCTCTCTCTCTCTCTCTCTATATATATATATGTGTGTTTTTGAACAGTTAATACATTAGAATTTAGAATAAAGGTTTGTAAATTATAAATTTGTAATAACAGGTTTTCCACGGGCTAGCCCGGCACGCAATGCCGGGCGGGTTTGGACAACATTTTCAGCCCAAATATCCGGGTCAGGCTTGACCATGCCCGCACATATAGCAAAAAAATAAATTTACCCCGGCTCAGGCCCGCGTTTGGACAAGTTTAATTTCGACACTAACTTTTTTTTTTTGGTGTCATGCCCATCAAGTTTTTTAGATTTGTTAGCTCATTTGTCGAATTCTGATGGGCCGATACTGGCCTAACCACATAAGCACGTGGGTATGGTAGGCGGTTCGCCCTAACCACATACGTCCATGGAGTCACCCCCTAACCACATAAACTATTGTAGCGGTTTTAATCTAACCTACATGTAAAGTTCGGACATTTTGTCATTAATTGCCCCCACTCTAATTCATTCTTTTATATTATGTGATTATGATTATATATTATCTATCCTATTTAACTTATATGTAAGTTTGTATTTTTTTTGTCATTAAATGCATTCAATTAAATTCCATTATGTATATTTCATCATTATTAGTACACTATGTATTATATAATATGTCATTGTTTTAATTGTATTATATGATAAAACTTGTCAATTGGATCAATCGAGTTGGTTTAAAAAATGGTTTGGCTATCAGGTTGTTAAAATGTACGGATTCGATCGCTTCGGGTTTCGTCGGGTCAGCCTAATGGGTCGAGAGAATTTAATTTTCAGACCTTTTTAAAAATTATTAAAATTATACAATAATTTTAATGATATAATATTAATTTGTATATTTTAATAATAAAAATAAATTATATTGTTCAACATCTTATATATATTTATATGTTAAACAATATTTTGAGTTGATCCAATGCCTCTCGGATTTCAACACATTAGTGACTGGGTCGAACAGGTCGAGTCACACTTTGACCCATAAATTTCAAATCAGGTTTCAACCGATAAATTTTTGGATGGGTCGGGTTGTCGGGATCGAGTTACATTTTGACGGGTGTAGTTGCAATCCAATAAAAGCATTTCATTTTGATTGTAGTACTTCTCATTGAATTGCATTCAGACGGCCATTTTTATCGTCATTTAAACACTACCCAGACAACTTCGGGTGTATATGTCTAGATTTAAATATTTTGGTTGAGTTAAAACCATATTCATGATTCACCTTCTAATCCAAAAATTTGAGTCAATAGGTGTGAGGTTTCAACTATATGCTAATGAATTTTCTATTGTTTTTCCGAGATGGGAAGAGATCTGTAGGATCTGCGTTAGTACTTCAGAGGTCGTCGACACCTCCGATGTCGGCGACCAGAGTTAACAACTAGTGTTATGCAGCGGAATAAAGACATAAGAAAGATTGATACGTTACCACTTTGAACAGAAGGAGTTATAGTGGAAAACTCTCTACAAACCAACTAGTTTGTATAGAGAAAAACCACTTGCCTTCTAAGCTTCAACTTAGAAGGACTTGAAGAGCACTTCGCTCGCTTGTATTGCTTTCTCGGATTACAAAGGTGTTCCTACTCCTAGATGTGAATCCCACACACTCTAGCAAGTACTCTTGCCTTATCTCAATCCTCACTCAATACAATCTCGCTCAACACTCAACCTCCTAAGATCGAATCTCACGATCTCACTCAACACTCACTCACAATTACAATGTTTTCACTCTCCTCCTTCTTAGTCCTAGAATGTATGCACGAAATGTATAAATAAGACTAAGAAGATTGTTGCACGATTCAGCGAAATCGGCTAAGACATAAATCGTACACAATCTCTATAAGATCTTTCCTAAAATAAACTCTTAAGCCATGATAAAATCATCTTCAATATCTTCCTTGATCTCTTGATGATTTTCCATCTTCATGATCTTGTCCTTGCCTTGAACGAACTGCTGAATATGCTGTACGTGATTTCCATATAAGAAAAACACGCTGTTTCCTTTTCTGAATTTCCGCACGCGCTTCGCTTTTGGAAACTGAGGTCCGCGACCTCTCGGCAACCTCTTCGGTTTGGAACCATCAAAACACGAACTCGGTTTTCTAACAAGATCTAATTTCATCGCAATATATTGCATCCACGGTTACACGTTCACCACAACAAAGCTTCGATGGCAAAACCATGTATGCTTCTTTAATTGATAAGTAGCACATAGTACGTATATCGCTACATATAAAGTCGATCTATTTCGTTTTGGTTTTTATTTTGGTCGAAAGGCGATCTATTTCGTTAATACTACGTACTAGCAATAACTTATAGAGGATTAAGGCTACTAAGACGACAACATACAATTCCTATTGCTTAAGCAACTCCTCTATCATTTGCAATGCAGCCCTCTCTTCTTCCGCCATTTGACCCATACCACAACGATCGTCAATGCCACCAAACCCATGCGTTTTAGCTACTTCATGACGGCTCGATCCATCCATCGTAGACGTTGATGCCTCTACGATCCGCACATGATCCTCATATGGTAGATACACATCGCTATCATGAATCGTAGCCTTATGCTTCCCAAACTTAACCGTCATGACCCACCTAGAATCGGGCGAGGGGCCTGCCCTCTTTTGCCAGACTCCTATGAGGGCACTCTCGGTGTCTAGCCTTAGGCACGTGAGGGATGGTGATGGAGTCTTGGCACACTTCTTAAGCTTTGCATGAAGCACTTGGGATAGTCTTTCAGAAGACGACAACGACGGTGGTGGTGAGTAGCATGAGGGTTTCCTTAGTTGTGTCGCGGGATCTTCTTGATTGCCTTTGTGAGGCGAAGGGTTGTAATGGCCGTGGTCATGGTCTTCCAAGGAGACTTGAGAGACCGGGAAGTTGGTCTTGGCGTTTCTACCGCACATGATAATGGCGGCTTGATCATAAACCCTAGCGGCTTCCTCGGCTGTGTCGAATGTTCCTAACCACACCCTCTTCTTCCTGCATTCATGTAAACCTCCATGGTTACACAATCACCCAAGGAACTTTGGACTATATGCAATATATCATGTTCCTTTTTTCATCGAGTATGTTAGTATACTATGATGGAAACAACCTCCACATCAGTATACTACAATTGGTTTTACATGAAATGCCCCTAGGAAGATGTATTGGGTTTATTGCACATACGTAAATAGACGAACACGTTCGTTAATTGTCTCAAGGCTATAACATCGATAGGTTTGTTCCTACTCTCATTATCAACCTCATTTGGCTCATCGATCGGAGATATGAGTCTATGACTAAGATTTAACAACAACATTTTTTAAAGGAAAAAACAACATGATGGATCGTATAGTATATAATGGATCGAGAACATGTATATGCTTACAGAAGAGGGTGACGGATTTCGGCGACCCACGAGCCCCAGTGACGCTGACGGACACCTCGAAACTTCTTCGGCTGGACCATCTTTTCCGATCAATGTATTGAGCTTATGCATACGATTCCTTTCTCTTTCCGGTATGAATGTATGATGGATTCTGATCCGGAAGGATGAATGATGTCAATTTATAAGTGGGGCAACGAGAAGTAAGTTGCCCGCAAAGTAAGAGGGGGATACCCGGAAGGAGCTAGCTATAACGAAGTAGTTAGTGTTAGTAAATTCTAGTATTCAAGATGATTAAGTTAATGTAGGTGAGGGCCGGGCCATGTTGCATTCCACATGATATTGTACCTTGTTGCCTAGACTCTTACACGTTCAATCGTTTTCGTAGCCTATAATCTATATATTGTTACGATATAGTCTAGGACAATATCTCTATCTTATGTAATTTCTATATCTTAGATTATATTTTCCTTTATTAGATAGATATAGCTTGGGGCTCAAGATATAGCTAGGGTTATTCTGTATTCTCTATAAATATTGGAGCTTGATCTCCTCAATAATATATACGTTCATACAATCTCTACATGGTATCTGAGCTAGATCCAATCAAAACTACAATTTTTTTCCAAACCCTAAATTTTCTTCATGGCTACTGCCTCAAATCACGTCATTCCCAATGATGTTGAACCATCCAAACCCTTCATTATGGTGAATTTTCAGAATGCCATCAAGCTCACACCTACCAATTATATCACTTGGAAGGCTCAAATTCAATCTATCCTGGAGGGTTATGGCCTGTTCAAGTTTTTGGATGGGTCGTATCCTGCTCCGTCCAAGACTCTACCGAATTTGCTCAACGAAAACACAACCACACCCAACCCTGCATATTCAACATGGCAGCGCCAAGACAGGCTTCTATTTGGTGCTCTTCTGGGTACTCTATCTTCCAACGTTGCCACGCTAATTACTCAAGCCTCTACGTCGTCCGTGGCATGGAAGACACTTGAGAGTACCTACGCTAAGCCCTCCCGGGGGCACATTCAGCAAGTCAAAGATAAGCTGCGCAATCTGAAGAAAGGGTCACAATCCATACAGGATTTCATGCATCAAGTCCGACAATGTGTTGATCTCTTGGCGTCTCTCGGGAAGCAACAAGACCCGGAAGATGTCGTTGACTATGTCCTTAATGGTCTTGACTCTTCCTTTCAATCTGTTATTGACGGTGTTCGTGCTCGAGATTCCCCAATCTCGTTCGATGAACTCCATGAGAAATTGATCACGAAGGAGCTTCAAATCAAGGTCGAGAGTTCTGACTCCTCGACGTCTGCTCCAGCAACGGCTCTTTCCATGCAGAGCAAGCCACGTTCAAGACCCCGCTCGAGTACTCCTCAGCAATCCTGGTCAGCACCGCCAACACAACCCTACAACCGGCCTTGGACCCCCCAGCAAACTTTCCAGCCTAATCCTAGCCCAACCTTCCCTAACCAATTCCCTCCTCGCTACCCACGACCACCAACGAACCCTAACTCAAACCCCTCTACACCTTATCAGCCCCGGCCTTTTCTAGGAAAGTGTCAATGGTGTGGCACCCAAGGACATGTGGTCAGCCAGTGTTCCCAGTTTCATCAAACTGCCCCAAATCTCCACCCTCCATCCTTCCCTCGTTCACCTCGTCCACCACCTCAAGCCAACATTGCTACTAACTCTTCTCAGCCTTGGCTCTTGGATAGCGGAGCGTCGCATCATGTGACGAATGTGATAAGCTTAAACTTGTATTTTATTTTTTCCTGATGTTTTTATTTGTCTTTCAAATAAGCTGCATAAACTAATGTCTAATGTCGTGAGAGATAGCATTAGAATTAGCAAGCTAGAAGTCAAGTTAGTTTCAGCTTTTGTAGGAGTCAATTTAGGAGTTGTTTTGGTCAATAAAGGTGTGGTCTGTGCACATCTCTTAGTGGAGTTAGTTGCTGAGATGTAGCAACAACGTTCACACTCTGTTGCAATTTTTTCCTGCATTTATATAAAAACAAAAAATGGTGATGGTGCCAGTTGAGCGCCACACTGCACAAAAAAAATCCAAAACTGAATTGTTCTTGCTGTTCTCTCAAAACACCAGCAAACGTAGGCTAAGATCAAGGTTGATTAGCTAACATTTGGTATCAGAGCTTGGTGAGATCAAACACTGTAAGAAGATGTCTCACCTTGAGATTGAAAGTGCGAGACAGAGAGAACAAAGAGAGAGGGGATCAAACACTGGGAATAACACCACAGGAGGAGGGTCAGGATCAAACAACTCTGAGGGAGAGACCTTAAAGATCCAAGACAAGGATGGATCAGTGTCTCTCAAGTACCCAATGCTAACCAAAAGCAACTACTCTGCTTGGGCCATAAAGATGGAAGTATTCATGGTGGCTCAAGGAGTGTGGGATGCCGTTGAAGCCGAAGGACCGGTCGACAACAGAAGCGATAAGATGGCGCTCGCAGCCATCTATCAAGGCATTGGAGAAGATGTCTTACTTCAGCTGGGCGCCAAGAGATCTGCAAAAGAGGCGTGGAACATGTTGAAAAACATGAACTTGGGTGCCGACAAAGTGAAAGAAGTAAGAACTCAATCTCTATGGAGAGAGTTTGAGGGCTTGAGGATGAGTGATTCAGAGACGGTGGATGATTTCTCTGGAAAACTCACAATCATCGTCAACAAATTACGAGGCCTTGGCAACACTGTGGAAGAGATCCTGGTGGTAAAGAAATTGTTGAGATCTACCTCACCAAAGTTTCTCCAAATTGCTTCCACCATCGAAGAGTTTGGTGACCTGAAGAACAAGACAACTGACGAAATCATTGGGTCTCTTAAGGCCCATGAGGAGAGGCTTCATGGTTTCGGTAACAAAGCCGACGAAACCGTTCTCCTGACTCGTGCAGAGTGGAAAGCCAGGGAAGATGCAAAGCCTTTCAAGAAACAGTCAAGAGATCAGCCCAATTCAAGAGGAAGAGGGCGTGGTCGTGGACGTGGAAGAGGTAGAGGAGGCAGTGATTCAAACCGAGGGGATGATGCAGGATCACAGTCTCAAAAGACAAAATTCGATAAGTCAAAAATCAAGTGCTACAGCTGCGGGCAAATGGGGCACTTTGCTTCAGAGTGCAGTTCAAAGGAGGAAAAGTCTCTTGTAGCAAAGCAAGGAGATGAGGAACCATCCCTGTTGATGATTGAAAATTGTGAATTAGTGAGTTCACAAATAATCAAGCCTGATGTTGTCCTGTTACATGAAGAAAAAGTTGAGGAGAATGAGAAGAACTCAACTAGCTTATGGTATCTCGACTCAGGAGCCAGTAATCACATGTCTGGCGACAGAAACTGTTTCACTGAACTTGATAAATCCATTACAGGAAGAGTCAAGTTTGGTGATGGATCAGTAGTGGATATTATTGGGCAAGGATCAGTGTTGTTTGAATGTAAGAATGGAGAACACCTGATCTTGTCAAAAGTGTACTACATTCCTAGACTTAAGAGTAATATAATAAGTCTGGGACAGTTGGATGAGTTGGGAAATCACACTGTAATTGGAGACAACTGCTTGAAGCTTTATGACAGAAATAGAAAGCTGATTGTGAAAGTTCAGAAGCAATCCAACAAGTTGTATGTGGCACGTCTTCCTCTGGCCAAACAGGTATGCCTCATGACCAAGATGAATGATGAAACATGGTTATGGCATGCTAGGTATGGACACTTGAACTTCAACTCACTAAGGAAGCTTACAAGCAAAGGTATGGTTGAAGGGATGCCCAGGATCAATCAGACAAACCAGCTGTGTGATGGATGTATAGTGGGGAAACAGCATAGGACCTCCTTCCCACATACATCAACTTTTAGAGCCAAGAAGCCGCTAGAGCTCGTCCATTGTGATCTGTGTGGACCGATCTCACCAACAACATGTGGAGGTAATAGCTATTTCATGTTGTTAGTAGACGATTTTTCCCGTTTCATGTGGGTCTCAATGCTGAAAAGTAAAGATGAGGCGCTGACTGCTTTCAAAAGATTCAAAATCAGTGTAGAGGTTGAAACTGAGAAGAAAGTGAAAGCACTAAGAACTGATCGGGGTGGAGAGTTTACGTCCACATTGTTCAAAGAGTATTGTGAAACCGAAGGCATTAAGAGGTTCTTCACAGCCCCCTATTCTCCACAACAAAATGGGGTTGTGGAAAGGCGAAATCAAACGGTGATTGAAATGGCTAGAAGTATGTTGAAAAGCAAGGGAGTTCCTGCAAGATTTTGGGGTGAAGCTGTAAAATCTGCTGTGTATGTGTTGAACAGAGCTCCAACTCAGAATGTAGAGAATAAGACTCCCTACGAGGCCTGGAATGGTAGGGCTCCAAAAGTGAATCATTTTCGTGTGTTTGGATGCCTTACACACGCAAAGGATGTCACTCCTCACCTTGCAAAGCTGGCTGACAGAAGCATTCAAACAATCATGCTTGGATACGAAGATGGATCCAAGGCTTATAGGCTTCTTGACCCAAAGAAGAATAGGATCATTATAAGTCGTGATGTGTTGTTTGAAGAAGATAAAAGTTGGGACTGGCAAAAGAATGCACAGGTCAGAGAAGAATCAAGTCCAATTTTCACGGTCAGATTTGAGAAACAAGGAAGAGAGAATGATGCAGCAAGTTCAGGCACTGATGTGCAAAATGAATATTCAGACTCTGAAAGTGCAGGTGCAGGAACTGATTTCAACGCTCAGTTTGATTCATCACCTTCGACATCAGCAAATCCATCTACTCCTCAAAGCACGACATCGAGTTCAGACTCTGAAACTCACCAGAAGTGGGGATCTTTACAGGAAATCTATGATGCTATGCGTGAGGCTGATGAAGAGGCCGGGTTGTGTTTTCTTTCTATTGAAGAACCAACATCCTATGAAGAAGCTTCTAAGAATGAAAATTGGAGGCAAGCCATGGAACAGGAGTTGGCTTCTATAAGAAGAAACGGAACCTGGGAGCTTGTAAACCTACCGAAAGATCATAATGCAATTGGTCTTAAGTGGGTATTCAAGTTGAAGAAAAATCCTGATGGAGAAATTGTCAAGCACAAGGCCAGACTTGTGGCGAAAGGGTATGTACAGAGACACGGTGTGGACTACAACGAGGTGTTTGCACCGGTAGCCAGGCTTGAAACGATCAGATTGCTGTTGGCCTACGCTGCTCACAGAAATTGGGAAGTCCATCACATGGACGTAAAGACCGCGTTCTTGAATGGAGAACTTGAGGAGGAGGTTTATGTCGCTCAGCCTGAGGGCTTCCTTGATCAAAAGCATCCACACAAAGTCCTAAGGCTGCACAAGGCCTTATATGGATTAAAACAGGCACCTAGAGCTTGGAATTTCAAATTGGATCAATGTCTGAAATCTCTAGGTTTTTCAAGGTGCCCACAGGAACATGCTTTGTACAAGAGAAATCAAGGAGACGAGGCAATGATAGTAGGCGTATATGTGGACGATCTGATTTTGACAGGTTCAAGCAAATCTATCATCAAAGAATTCAAGGCTGAAATGCAGCAGAAATTTGAAATGAGTGATCTTGGCTTGCTCTGTTATTATCTCGGTATTGAGGTGAAACAAAGTGCAAGTGCAATCACTCTAAATCAGTCAGGGTATGCCAAGAAAATTTTGGAAAAGCTTGGAATGGGGGAGTGCAATCCATGCCAACTTCCAATGGAGCCAAGAACCAAGATGAGCAGGCAGAGAAATGGTGAAGCTTTGGTAGATGAGACCTTGTACAGAAGTGTAATAGGCAGTTTGAGGTATTTGGTGCACACACGACCTGATATCACTTACTCAGTTGGAGTGATGAGCAGGTATATGGAGGCACCAACAACCACACACATGACAGGAGTGAAACAAATCTTGAGGTATGTGAAGGGAACTCTTGATTTAGGTTGTGTCTACAAGAAAGAGCAATCAAATGCAGATCTGATTGGGTATTCTGACAGTGATTTAGCTGGTGATATTGATGATAGGAAAAGCACAACAGGTGTGATGTATTTTCTGGGAGATAGTCCAATAACATGGGTCTCTCAGAAACAAAAAATAGTTGCTTTGTCATCATGTGAGGCTGAATATATAGCAGGCACAGCTGGAACCTGTCAGGGTGTGTGGCTTGCAAGAGTTTTGAGCAACATCAGAGGAGATGTTCAGCTGAGATCAACGTTGAAGATTGATAACAAGTCTGCCATTGCGCTTGCGAATAATCCTGTCCATCATGATAGAAGCAAGCACATCGACACAAGGTACCATTTTATTCGTGAGTGTGTCAAGAATGGAGACATCAAAGTGGAGTATGTCAAAACAGAAGTTCAGCTGGCTGATATGCTGACTAAGCCACTGGGGAGACAAAGATTCATTGAGCTGCGTGACAGAATTGGAATGAAGAGGATTCAACAAGCGTGAAATACAAGTTTAGGGGAGTGAATGATAAGCTTAAACTTGTATTTTATTTTTTCCTGATGTTTTTATTTGTCTTTCAAATAAGCTGCATAAACTAATGTCTAATGTCGTGAGAGATAGCATTAGAATTAGCAAGTTAGAAGTCAAGTTAGTTTCAGCTTTTGTAGGAGTCAATTTAGGAGTTGTTTTGGTCAATAAAGGTGTGGTCTGTGCACCTCTCTTAGTGGAGTTAGTTGCTGAGATGTAGCAACAACGTTCACACTCTGTTGCAATTTTTTCCTGCATTTATATAAAAACAAAAAATGGTGATGGTGCCAGTTGAGCGCCACACTGCACAAAAAAAATCCAAAACTGAATTGTTCTTGTTGTTCTCTCAAAACACAAGCAAACGTAGGCTAAGATCAAGGTTGATTAGCTAACAGAATGATCTCCAAAATCTCGCCTCCCATTACCCCTACGATGGACCCGACTCTCTTGTTGTTGGTAACGGTAAAGGATTCTCGTTCATACAATCTCTACATATATATATATATATATATATATATAAACTCATCTGATTTCAGTTTTACCAAAACTAAAAATTACTCTCATATATCTTTGTCGCTTTAGGTATATCTAAAAATGATAATATTTTTTCAGTATGATGTCGGTGACCACTAAGTTACGAATGTAAGCTTCTCTCCTTAATTGTCATGACTTAAGGAGTCAATAAAGTGAGACGATAAGAGAAAAATGATCCGTTCAAACTTGACTAGGTTTAGGACCACTATCTTTAATTTTATGATTGAACAACCCTAGCTAGTGTTTAAGGCTCCATGACCAAATGCAATTTGAAGACAGAAGATCGCTTCAAGCCTATTGGTATCAAATACCTTTGAGACCCATCATAACGAGTTGCTTTCGCTGAATTTTTTTTGTCGAAGGAGAAGCGGTAGTCTCCCTGTCCTCGATGGGCGTTTTATTAATTAAAGAAAAGGACTAAGTAATCCTCACGCGGGGGATAGCTGACCCGTTACATCATCAAATAACAAAGAATTAACACCCTCGGGAGGGTCAAGTAATACATAATAACCAATAGGAAAAGCAAAAGCAAAAGAAGTAAGAAAGTCCGCTACACTAATTGATTCTCTATAAATATGTCGGAATTGGACATCCCAATTCCTACGAATTAAACTTTGACACTTATGTATCAAACTAGCTAAAGGATGACTACTATTCACAGATCGCCCTAGAAGAAGAATCGCCAACTGAGAATCCACTTCCAGACTTATTCCAAGCAAGCATCAGCCCTGGGCAACTCCCCATAATTTGGCCATCGAAACCGTACAGATACCCAAGTTATGGACAAAACCAACTTGCCACTTACCCTCAATCAAGGATGACTCCAACAGCCGCCGCCAAGCCACCATCTTTGACTAAAACATTAGTATTGAGCTTCACCCACCCCTCTCTTGGACATGACCAAATAATCGCCATGACCTTAGTGAACCGTGGGCTCGTCATAGCAAGCGCCAAATCTGCAGCTGACTTTTACTCTTTGTCATAGGAAAGTACGAAGGCGCACGATCTCCCTCAAAAGTATCCTGCTTGAAGAGAAATAAATTACGCCATCTCCATATCCACCATACAGTAATGGAAAACACTTCCACCCAGTGAAGGCCACCAAGCATAGGAATAGAGCAAGTAATAGTAGAACGAATCCAGAAAACAAAATCGGAGTCAAAAAAGACTTCCCTAGTAAGAGAAGGGTGAAGATTAATTACCTCAAATGTGACACATTGATACTCAAAATCAAGTGAGTAAGCTAAAAAAAAAGAAGCTTAAATTCAAGATTAACGGATTGCAAAACTAAATATCCAACTAACCCTTTTGGGCCGATACCAAGAAATCTATAGTGGGCCTAAATTCAATCACTTAAATACGAAGAAAATCGGCCTACTATCCCATCCAGGCCCAGACCCACTATTTACTCCGACGGAAAACATACACCAAGATTAAATTAGAGATTTGTGTGTTACAAAGAGTCTAATGAACTCTCTTTCGAAAAGGACTAGAATCAAGCTCGTGCTAACATTCATTGCGTTAGGTTCTAAGCAATTGAATCGAGTTGGAAGAGCAAGACGTCACGTCTCAATTATATCTCATGTTAATGGTAGATGAGAGTCACACTCACTCTTAAATACTACGGATAAATAAATTGAATCTTTCACCCGCTTAACGACCTGAAGACGAAATCATAGATGAGATAAATAAAGTGCATTTTGAGGATCGTTTCGGTAATAGAGGATATTTTGGGTGATTTTGGATAGCATTTGTTATTGAACTGGTAATTTTCGATAACTATTCCTAAAAAGTTAAAAAAATGACTTTAAGCTAACAACTAAGGTTTTTGTAATGTCCAAAGTTCGCCGATACATATGAGATAAATAAAGTAACTTGAAATATAAGTATCCTTCAACAAGTATATTATATTAAAATTAATTAAATAAATTCAAAAAAAGTTTCTTACACTTTCAAATGCCGACAATTATATTCTTAATTTCTTACTGATTACTTGATTGTCATTGTCAATATCAAAACAGGTGGCCTTCTTTTGTGGTCAAAAAACAGGTGGCTCCTCTTGTCAGTTTTCAATGTACAATTATATCCATTCCCGCGATGGCACTATTAATCGTTTCCGAATTTTGTTAATATGTTTTTTGATGATCGATTTTGTAATAGGTAGTCTTTCTAATATTGTTTCTTCACAAACCATATTGTAAGAGTTAACTAAGAGGATTAGGTTTTATTTTATTTGATAGCCACTTCCCAATTTCTTGTTAAGTTCCCTCAAATCCCCACATTCAAACTCTCATATCCTTACATTAAACTAATATGTTATCTTCTTCGTAGTCATCGTCCTCTACTATTGAGCCTTGATCATATAATATAATTTCGAATTACTAATGAATAGACATTTAGTATACTATAGTAAATGCCAAAATCTTAAAAGGACACGTTTATATTTTGTACTCCTATATCAAACAAAGATTAGGAATCAAGCGCATAAATCAAGTTGCCGGATTGTTCACATTGTCAAGTGTCTCCACCGTCCTTCATATATTGCTTTTTTGGTTGAGAGCACTGTCCATAAGAGTCGAACTAGTGACATCTGAGTACTATCCTTAAAGGTTTAACTGCTTGACTACGTGTCCAAAAGTACCATCCCCATATATATATATATATATATACGCCCCTACTTAAACAAATTGTATTTTACTTGAACTTCTTAAAATTTATTATAAAGCTAATAGGATTTCAAACCATTATAAAAATAGGCTAATAGTGCAAGAAAAAAAGAAAAAAAATCGGCCTCATCCATTGACATATCTTTCTAGCTGGTTCCTATCTCTTTCTTCACATTTATTTTCCCCTTTTAATAATTTCCCATATGAAATACTAGGTTCTTCCTCTTATAAGTGTTGAACTTCTTCTCCGCCTTCATCATTCATCTTCATCTTCATCTGTGTATTTTAATTTTCAGGTATGCACGTACAAACATTTACTTTAGTTGTGATTTCCCATTAATGCTTTATCTATTTCATTTATACATAACGATAAAAAAACTATATATAGAGATTGGTGTTCCAAATCCATTCAAGGGGCTTAAGAGAGGATTATGGCACAGATTCTACTCCATGGAACTCTCCATGTTACCATCTTCGAGGTCGACCGTCTTTCAAGCGGAACTGGTCGAAATCTCCTCCACAAGGTAATACATTCGATTTCAGAATATCCATTTGCTCGAAACTGGTTTACTTTCGCTTTTTATTTCTTGTAAGTGAACCCGCGTTTTTTCTAGATTTTCAATCACCCTTCTGTGCAGTTCGATCTTCTGAGCTTCGAATGGTATTCATGAGTCGCAGTTAGACTCCATTACCATATCCGATCTTTAGTTATAGTAAAACGTAGCACCTTAAATGGTTAAAACTATAGACTACGGTAAACTCATCATAGTTTTGTGTAAGAAGGGTAAATTATAGGATATGGGCACGGTAAGATTAGATAAGGAAAGATTAATTGTAAGTATATGATGACAAGGTGGCACCTTATCATGTGTACGTGTAGGGGCCTAGCCAAAAATTGAGATCTGTTTTTGCTTAATTTCCTACCAGTCAATGCTGGTGTTCCGATCCAAGCAAACCCAATCCCGTTTTCTTTAATTTCTTTTGCTTTATAATATTCTCTCCACTTTTTTTCTTGTTTGTTTTTTCTTTTTGGAAAATGGATTGTCCATGCACAAGTAGCCAACTAGAACGAGTACTACATAAGCTCGAGGAAAGTGAGATTATATATCAAAGCTTCACATGGCTTGTTGATTTAAAAGTAAAGTTTGTGACTTCTACCAAAAAAAAAAAAGTAAAGTTTGTGACTTAAAAAGGGAAAAGCAGTTGGCTTGTTAATAATCTTCATTCTTCAATAACTCTTTTTTTTCTTGAAACTAATTTTTCTTTCCTTTATTCCACGTATAGTGTCGGCAAAGCATCCAGAACTAACGGTCTAGCTTTCATTCTAAAATAAAACATGCACGTACATAAGAATTAATTAAGATTAGAACGAAGATCAAAACGTAAGTATGTATGTTAGGACATAAAACCTAACCTACCATTTAAAGATTAATTAGGTGCTGTTTTAGATACCTAATACATTAAAAACTTTAGTTTAGCTAACTAGTGGCCTTTATCGTCCGATTCGATTGCCAACTAATTTATAACTTATATGTGAATGCAAACCATACCTTTTTACAAAATCAATGCAATATACATATACACCAATATAATTGTCCTATGAAGACCCATTCCGGCCATTCGTTCCATAAATTATTGAATTTGGGAGCAATCATGGAAGATTTAGTTTCAAAAAAAAAATCGATGAATTAAATGAATGGTTGTTCCAGTATATGGCTAACATAGTAAGATGTGGATAAATGAGATGTTGACATCATATAAAGAGTAGGTAATAATATAATATGCCTCTCCATAACTTTCGATTTAATTTTCCCCATGCTCGGTTTGGTGTTGTGGCTTGTCGGTTTCAAATGTCATTTTTCTAAATTCAATATTCGGTTTCCCATTTATCTTTTGTTCTTAATGTTAACATTAACATCAATGCTCTCCACCTAAACCATCAAGTGGGGTCCGATTAAGAGGTTAAAGTAGTTATGCTTAATTAATTCACAGTTATTTTATTACAAAAACTTCATAGAATGTCTTCTAGCTCTATTTCCGTGTAACATTATATGTTGAGATGTTAGTGATTTGGGCCATCTAATCAAATGGATTAACCTTCAAAGGTAATACCAAGAGGTTACCGGTTCAACGCTTATATACAGTGTCCTTAACAAAAAAAAGTTTCGAATGCTAGTATGTCAAAGCTAGATGAGATCGGTTAATTATGTGACATGGGTAGGTTTACCGTAGCAAGGTTAAAGGTTTTATTAACAAGTATTTTGTTTGGATGAAATGAACAGATTGAATCCGTAGTGGGACTAGGCAAGGGAGGAACGAAGTTGTATGCAACAATTGACTTGGAAAGGGCCAGAGTTGGAAAGACAAGACTCCTTGAACACGAGCGCTCAAACCCTAGATGGTATGAGACATTCCACATCTATTGTGCTCATTTGGTCTCCAATGTCGTCTTCTCCGTCAAGGAAGACGACGCCATTGGTGCTCCCGTCATTGGAAGAGCCTACCTCCCCGTCAAGGAGCTTCTCAATGGCGAAGAAGTTGACCAATGGCTTGACCTACTCGACAAGGTACGCACGCATATAAGTTTATACGTACACCAAGTGCATGTTATGTTTACGAGGATGTCACTAACTGATAAAAGTCTAATATTCTGGACCGTCCGTCGATCATATTTGTTTAAATCACCACAAATTATCTATCATAAGAGTTCTCTTCACTTTATCCTAACTACACGTACACATGTAGTTGTAACCCTACATGTCAAAGTTAACTTAGAAATGTGACACTCACACATGTAGTTGTAACCCTACATGTTTAAGTTAACTTAGAAATGTGACACTCGTCATGTTTTTTGTAACCCTTCTTGTCAACTTAACTCATAGGATCATAAGCCTATACCCAAGGGCTCGAGGATCCACGTGAAGGTCCAATTCCTAGATGTCACCAAAGAAATAAACTGGGATCGAGGAATTAAGTCTGCCACCAAGTTCCCCGGCGTTCCCTTCACCTTCTTCACCCAGAGGAAAGGATGCAAGGTCACTCTCTACCAAGACTCGCATGTGCCCGACGACTTCGTCCCCAAGATCCCTCTTGACAATGGCCAACTCTACCAAACCCACCGCTGTTGGGAAGACATCTTCGATGCCATCAACAATGCCAAGCATTTCGTGTACATAACGGGTTGGTCAGTGTATACCGAGATCGCGCTCGTGAGGGACACAAGGAGGCCTAAGCCCGGAGGCGACATGACCTTGGGGGAGCTACTCAAGAAGAAGGCAGACGAGGGTGTTAGGGTTTTGATGCTCGTGTGGGATGACCGGACTTCGGTTAAGCTGTTGAAGAGAGACGGGTTGATGGCAACTCACGATGAGGAGACGGAATCTTACTTCCATGACACGAAGGTGAATTGTGTGTTGTGTCCGAGGAATCCGGATAATGGGCGGAGCATTGTGCAAGATTTGGAGATCGGGACTATGTTTACTCACCATCAGAAGAGTGTGATTGTGGACTTTGCTATGCCTAGGGAAGGCTCGGACAAGAGAAGAGTTGTTGGTTTTGTTGGAGGAATTGATCTTTGTGATGGAAGGTACGTATGTCTCTCTACACTATTCTTCACTAATTGATCTAAAAATATTTATTGATCCGGTTCTTGGAAGTTTGCTCTTGAATCATTCAACTAAAGAATTTGGAATAACCAAACTTTTAACTATAATTGACCTACGAAGTGATTTAAATCCTATTCGGTTCATAACTACACAGCTGAAGACTTATTCCGTTTATATTAAGATACTATCAATGAACTTATGTGGATTTAATTGTATATAATAATCTTATATAACTTTCACAACAAAGTAAACATATTCTAGAATCCTATTGTTATTCAACAAGCTTTTTTTTTCGGTCGAAATTGTTATTCAACAAGCTAAGCCTCGTGAATTCAATTGCTATAAGGTTGAGTTCAGATTGACCAATGTGTATCATATTGTTGACTATCACAATTGATTATATAGTACTTAACCAAAGAACGTTCTAAAACAATCATCCATTTGACTTATTTTTATTCCAACCGAGAAATGTAGAGAATATATTTTCCAACTTATAGCCCTAATTATATGACCACACCCATTAATAGAGTAGTTGATCGCCATACTATAAAGAGTTAAAGTCCACCCACTACCTGACAAGTCTTGTTAGTTGGTATACTTTATCAGTTACGTAGCCTAGTTAATACTCTATCTGTTTCATAATAAGTGTCGTTTTAGCTCTCAACACAGTTTTTAAGAAAAGCAATCATTCACTTTAAAACTTACAACTTTTTCTTAATCTTACCACTCATTACATTTTTTTGGCCAATGAATGAACAACTTTAATCAACAAATACACATTCCAATAAAAATTATCATTATTACCTCTAATAAATCACTTTGAAAACCTAAAACGACACATATTATGAAACAAATTTTAAGTGCTAAAACGACACTTATTGTGAAACGGAGGGAGTATTAATGTATGGATTGGTAGTGGATTGGTAGTTTGGTACGTACGTGTTAATGATTTCCTTAATTACTTGACTAAAGTTTTAAATTTGTATGAAATCAAAAACCAGGTACGACACACAGTTTCACAGCCTATTCAGGACACTAGACACGGTCCACCACGACGACTTTCACCAACCCAACTTCAAGGACTCGTCCATCACGAAAGGTGGGCCCAGGGAGCCATGGCACGACATTCACTCACGTTTGGAGGGCCCCATTGCATGGGACGTCCTCTTCAACTTCGAGCAACGTTGGCGCAAGCAAGGCGGCCACGACCTCCTCCTCAACCTCCGCGAGCTCGACGACGTATTCGTCCCTCCATCGCCGGTCACCTACCCCGACGACCCCTCCACCTGGAACGTCCAACTCTTCCGCTCCATCGATGGTGGGGCCGCCTTCGGGTTCCCCGAATCCCCCGAGGAAGCCGCCAAGGCGGGTCTGGTAAGTGGGAAGGATAATATCATTGATCGTTCGATCCAAGACGCGTATATCAACGCGATTCGTCGTACCAAGAACTTCATCTACATCGAGAACCAATACTTCCTAGGAAGCTCTTTTGCATGGGCTCGAAGCGATGACATCACAGTCGAGGACATTGGGGCGTTGCATTTGATCCCCAAGGAGCTTTCGTTGAAGATTGTGAGCAAGATCGAGAAAGGGGAGAGGTTTACGGTGTATGTCGTGGTCCCTATGTGGCCCGAGGGCATGCCTGAGAGCGACTCTGTGCAAGCGATTCTCGACTGGCAGAGGAGGACCATGGAGATGATGTATACAGATATAGCTCAGGCTTTAAGGGGCAAGGGGATTGAAGGGGTTGATCTAAAGGAGTATTTGTCCTTCTTTTGTTTAGGGAATAGGGAGGTTAAGAAACCGGGCGAGTACGAACCCACAAGGGAGCCAGAGCCTGATACCGACTATATACGTGCTCAAACTGCTCGAAGGTTCATGATCTATGTCCATGCCAAGATGATGATAGGTAATCAGATATCAGATATTGGTATTGATATCGATTCATATCTAAGTTTTGTTCGTAATTTGACTAGCTCTTATTGTGTATACGTATATACATGTTATGATGATTGCAGTTGACGACGAGTACATCATCATTGGATCGGCCAACATAAACCAAAGGTCGATGGATGGGGCAAGGGACTCAGAGATAGCAATGGGTGGGTACGAACCTTACCACATAGCCACGCGGGAGAACCCCTTTCCACGTGGCCAAATCCACGGATTCCGAATGTCACTCTGGTACGAGCACCTTGGGATGTTGGATGACACCTTCGTGAGACCCAATAGCGTTGAGTGTGTTCGAAAGGTCAACCAAGTGGCCCAGAGCTATTGGGACATCTACTCGAGCGAGTCCCTTGAGAAGGACCTACCAGGCCACTTGTTGACCTACCCGATAGGGGTCACAGCTAACGGTGAGATCACTGAAGTGCCTGGGTTTGAGCATTTTCCAGATACTAAGGCTAAGGTTCTTGGTGGCAAGACCGTTCTTCCTCCTATCCTTACCACTTAGTAAGTGTGATAGAAGAGTATGTTTCAATTAAATGTGTGGGCCGGGATATCTTTTGTACTGGTTCTGATATCGAATATTACTTCTATATTGTTCAGTTTGAATAAATGTTTCTTGAATATACTGTAATCAATATGGTGTTTAGAGGTGTCAAACAGGTCGGGTCGGGTGGATTCGGGTTCGGTCTTTTCGGGTTCGGGTTGATAGCGGGTTCGGGTCAATCGGGTTACAGGTCAAGCCGGGTCGGGTCTTGACAGGTTATCGTGCGGGTTCGGGTTAACCTAACAGGTCAAAATTTTGAATTTTTAATGATTATTGAAATAATATTATGATTAAATAATAATATTTAATAATAAAATATTATTTTTAATAGATTTTTATCATAAATTTTATTTATAATAGGCTTTATGATCAAATATAATATAAAATTTACAATATAATATATTTATTCTACATATATACAGTATATCGGGTCGGTCGGGTCGGTCTCGGGTTTCAACCCAATCGGGTTCGGGTTAATCGGGTTCGGTTTTTTTCTTTGCTCGCTACTATTCGGGTCGGGTTTCAACCCAAAAATTTTCGGGCGGTTCGGGTCGATTTTTCGGGTCGGGTCAGGTTTTGACAGCTCTAATGGTGTTACATATGTACGGATGTCTAGTAAATTAATCAGAAATATAACATGAATGTGCTTGTAAAGATAATGAAACTA
Organism: Polygonum maritimum; assembly: GCA_963924305.1. Classification (NCBI taxonomy): domain Eukaryota; kingdom Viridiplantae; phylum Streptophyta; class Magnoliopsida; order Caryophyllales; family Polygonaceae; genus Polygonum; species Polygonum maritimum. The sequence continues at coordinate 22,653,278 of OZ002733.1, forward strand.
TGTATTTTGTTCCTTTTTTTAATGGGAATATTAATGTGAATAAATTTAATAGTTCAATGAGGTTTTTATTATACTTTATTGTTTTCAAGCTTTTGGCTTTTGCTCGTCCCTAACCAGATTTTTTTTTAGCTCAACGATATAGGTAATGAAATTAATAATTGGATTAAGTTAAGAACTTATCACTATGGATATTTTTTCGTGGAGCAAGTAAATATTTATTGACAAACTTGTGTTAATGTGTTGTTTTAAAAACTATAAGAATAAAATTATGAAGTTTAGATCATATAAAAAACTTGGTGCTATTACGTCAAGTTTTAACAGGTCTACCTATATACATATTGTCGCATATAGAGGCCTAAGACACCCAAGAAGGAAAACAATACTACACATAACCTTACTAGAGAAAATACACAAACATACACCTCTCTCTTTCCAGTATTGTCTTCCCAAACCATATTGTAAGGGTTAGGATTATTATTTGATAACATCTTTCCAAATTCTTGTTAAGTTCCCTCAAATCCCCCCATTCCCATTCCCCATTCAATCGCTCATATCCTTACATTAAACCGATATGTTATCTTCTTTGTTGTCGTCGTCTTCTACTGTTGAGCCTTGATTGTATTACTCTCTCTGTATCAAAAAGTTTGTCCAAAAAGCAAAAAAGCTCAAGAATTAAAGCACATCAAATCAGTAGGAAAAGGAGGCATTAGAAGCTTCAATTCCTTCACACAGCACAGTACACACGTTTGGCTTCAAATTACAGCAATCCAACCCACTTTAAAGCAGCCAATAGGAATGCAATGTCAAAATGTGTGGACCAATCAAATTACACCATTAATCTCACACGGATTACACCCCAAACTCACAGCTTATTAAAGCTTGAGTTCAAAAATTTATACACATCTCAAATTACAGCATTCAATACAGTCATTAAAATTTTCAAAGAAAGAAGCTTGCATCACAGTTAGGGGTGGGCAAAATCCGGTCCGGACTGGATTTTTGGACCGGACCGGCATGAACCGTGCCGGACCGGACCGGCATGGACCGGGAGGATACCGGTCCGGTCCTCGGTCCATGAATATGGACTTTTCCCGTCCCGGTCTAGTCCGCACCAGATGTTTATAAAATTTAAATAAAAAATCATATTTAAATAAAAAATATATTAATTTTAATGTTATACTGTATAATTTATTTTTAATATTTAACTTTAATATTTATATAATATACTTAATAGTATAATATTTTTCATTAATCATATATGATTTTTCTAGCGATAATATATTTTTTATATAAATTTTTTTTTTTTTAAAAATCCGGTCTACGGTCCATTTTTTCCATGTTACCGGCCTCGATCCGGTCCAAGCCTGGACCAGTACCCACCCCTAATCACAACCAACCTTTAATGGCTTCAGCCTTAAACATAAATGAAGTCCCGCTTGAAGAAGGCCAACCCCCAGGTCAGAGCACAGTGCATTTATTCGATTTGAATGAACCAGCAGAGGACACAGAGGAGGGACCAGGGATTGACTTTACACAAACAGGACAACAACCAGCAGAACAGTTGCATCATCAGCCATCAAAGAGTAAGCTCAACAGTGAAAAGCGCTTCCATATTCTCATGCACCTTCATCACATACCAACAAAGGACGATCAGTTAAGAAGGGGAGCTATGAAAGATGTTGCAGCTCAGTTTGGTGTGTCAACAAGAACAACAACTAGAATATGGAACACATACAAGCAGCAAAGTTAGGCAGGGTAGAGAATCAATTTAAGCACAAAGTACCAGAACAGTGGCAAGAAGAGGACAATATTCACATAGGATCAAGTCAGTGCACTGAACATGGGTGATAGAACAACAATCAGAGATTTAGCAGTCAAGCTGGATTGCTCAACAAGTGCAACACACAGACTGATCAGGAGAGGCTTATTAGGCCACACACAAATACATTAAAGCCAGGGTTGAAAGAATCAAACAAGGTAACAAGACTAGCATGGATTTTTTAGCTCATTGCAAGGGGACACACCAACAAACATGAAACCCTATTTTCCTATGTTTGATTTTGTTCACATAGATGAAAAGTGGTTCCAATTAAGCAAGAAATCCTAAAGAGTGTATTTGGCACAACATGACAGAGGACAATGTATGGTTGCTCAATCTAGCAAATTCATACCTAAGGTCATGTTCACAACAGCAGTGGCAAGGCCTAGGTTTGACTCAAATGGAATATGCACTTTTGATGGAAAAATTGGCATTTTTCCATTCAGCTACAAGGAACTAGTAAAGAGAAAATCCAAGAACAGGGTCAAAGGAACAATGGTCACAAAGCTCATAGAATCAGTAAAATAGCAAGTGACAAGAAGCATGCTGATTAGTGAGATAGTTCCATCAATCAAGCAAAAATAGTCACAAGATGGAGGATCACATAAGGTAATCTTTATACAACAAGATAATGCAAAATCCCACATTACACAAGAGGATGCAGAATGGCAAAGGGTTTATAGACAGGATGAATTCACATTCATCTTAATTCAACAACCACCAAACAGCCTTGACTTGAACATCTTAGACTTAAATTGTTTTAAAAGCATTCAATCTTTGATGCATAAAAAGATGCCTAAGAATGTAGATGACATGCTAGATGTTGTGCATGAAGCTTTTTTTGAGCTACAGCCTAAGACTTTTTTTTTTTTTTTGGAAAAGATACGTATATTGATTGAGAATAAAAGGATTTATAGTGAAGTCAAAGAGAGCTAGCTCACAATAGGCACAAAGTGCTAAAGCATGGCAGGGACACTATAAAGAGCAACATCATGAAAGAACAAAAGAATATGAATATAGAAGTGTTAGATCCCAAAAGTGCTTCTCCAGGAAGCGATGTCTTGGTTGTTCGAGCTCCAATTTGCTTGAATAGATTGCTTGATATCTTGGATTATTTCAGCAGCAGTGTTTTGGGGGTCACATGGTTTACCCCTGAAGATGAGGTCATTTCTAGCTCGCCAAGAGTAGTAGACAAAAGCGGTAATGGCCGAGCATCTAGCTTTGAAGAGAAAACGGTTGCCGATCGGGCCAACAGCCAGCCATTGGAACCAAGAAAGAAGGTGCTGATACCGAGTTCCGATGCGCAGCCAGTCGAGGATAGAGTTCAGAATAAAATTGGTGGTGGAACAACCATTCCAGAGATGGTCTTCGGTCTCAGGCGCCGCTGAGCATAGGACACATGTGTTGGAGGAAGAAACGCCCCAATCGAACAGTTTGCTTCTTGTCGGAAGACGTTTGTGAGCAGCAAGCCAGCTTATGAAGCTGCATCTGGGAGAATTAAGGCTGCCCCAGAGGGCAGAGCACCAATCGAGTTCAGGAAAATTACCCCTGAGCAAGAAGTAGACACGGCTGGTTGCGTAGTTGGCCCTTGAATTGGTCATGAGAAGAATGAGATTATGAGCGGAGTGAGCTTTAAGAAGCTCGTCCCGGGTTTCCAGAATGGTGCGCCAACCCCAGCTGTGGGTATTTTCAAAGAGGTCAGCCAAATGTTTGGGTGGTTCATGTTGTGATAGCGAACCCATTTGGCCCAAAGGCTGGGACGGTTTACAGCCTAAGACTTTAGCTACTGTTTGGATGTCAATCCAATATGTAATGAATGGAGTTTTAAAAGTCAAGGGTAGGAATGGTTATGACTTGCCTCATGTAAACAAGAGAAGATTAGAAATAGATGGCAATCTACCTATACAGGTTGAAGCACCAATGTGGACAGTACATGAAGCATGTGATATTGTAAATGCACCACAAGGAGATCAAGAAAATGAAGTCAACATGCAAGCTACTCAAGACACACAGGCAAGTAATGAAGATCAGGAGCATGAAGGGGAGGCATTTGAAGACTTGCACAACTTTTAGCTAGCATGTTTGCAAGAACAAATGTATTTTTTGTGTAATTACAAACATTTTGTAACCTTAAGAATTATGAGTACAATTGTAAGGCTTAAATAGAAAAGAAGTTAGACTAAATCTAATCTAGGAAAGAGAATTCTATCTTGTGCAAAAGATAAAGTTTTCTCCTAAAATTAAACAATCAAATAAAACGAAACAAATAAGATATGTGATTTTACTAACAATAAGCCTAAATCATATATCTCCATAATCTAAAATAAAATCAAGAAATTATTCTATTTAACTAAATAAGGATAGGTGGCTTGGGTCACGCCTTGGGCCGCAAGGCACGCGGAGAGAGAACTCAGGAACGACCCTAAGGGGGGTCGAGCACAACCCTGTGAGGGTCGGTCCTAAGAGCTTGGTTGGCCACGACCCTTGTCTTGGGGCACAAGATAAGGCCGAAACGGCCATTGAAGGGGCTTGAATTACTCCAAGGGGGCCACCATGGATGCGGTCGGCTTGGTCCCATCGTGGCGAGGCTAGAGGGCGGGCAGGAGCGCATCATCCTCCCCCTCTTGGCTTCCAAGCGTCCTCGCTTCGACGTTGTGGTAGAGAACATGTGCAGGATAGCAAGATCTCGAACCTCTAATTCGCATGCGACTCTAGATTTAACTTTGATCTCATCTTCAAACTTGATTTTGAATATCCGAGGGTTGCTTGGAGCCGACGACAAGGCCATAACCTAGGTCGGAGACGCCGTGGGAGAAGTTGTAGGTCTCAAAGTTGTGAACTTGGACTCCAACAAATTCTTTGGCGGTGCATGATCTGTATTGTCATAGGGCTCGGTCGATGGCTCCATGGGTGCGATTGAATTTTCTATGGGTTGCTCTGGATCCGGTTTTAGACCATCACCCTCGAACTCTCCATTCGAAAAATCCAACAAACCCAACATGATGGGCGACTCTAGATGTGGTGGTGGGATGAGGAGAATACGATCCACCTCTGGCTCGGCCTGCAAATAACTTTGGCGGTGTCGGCAAGGCCTCGGACATAAGCTTCGGGTGGATGACATGATGGCGAACTGGGCCTGGTGATGTGCAAGACTCAAGATAGGCCCCATCTAAGGCCAAGCAAAGTCTCTAGGGCGTCGTCGTGGGGGCGGATCCTCAAATTCTTCATCGTAGTAGACATAGCAACGACGAGGTGGTGAAGGGTTGGCTCGCTATCGTTGGGGTGGAGTCCTCTCCAACGCATGTGAAGCATAGACTTCGTAGATGGCGTGATGCCATGGTGGTGGTGGCTCGCAACTCACAACCCAAGTAGAAAACTTTTGAGGGAGACACGGTGGTGGAATCCAATCGGGCTGATTGTATGGTACACGTCGGTGTGATCGGGCTGTGGGCAGATTCCAAGAAAAACTCATTGTCTTCCTCCTTGGATGATTCGAGACTTACGCGACCTCTTCACTCTGATACCAGTTGATGCGCTCTCGTCCTCTTCATCGAACTCCTCGAAGGAGTCATAGCCATCGGTGGCATCCCGGGAGTAGGAATGATAGGGAGAAACTATACTTTGGTATCCTTGGTAATCATCCACATTGAAATTATTAGTATCATAATCAGACTGATTAGAGGATCTAGGATTACCTTGTTTCGGATGTGCCGGCGTGGGGTGTGGTACTCTATAGGAACGTCGGTCTTTTAAGATGGTAGGAGCTCGGTTGTCCGCCTCAAGTACCTCCTCGTCGGTTTCCTCCAACATTTGGACATTGTGAGTGGTGGTGTTGGTGGGCCGTGAGCCGTTCAGGTGTCGTGGGGCACTAGGGTGGGCATGCGACTCACGTGTGGACTCATTGCAAATGATGGGCGGTGGATTCGGATCCATGGGATTCTTGCCCTTGAGTGAATGCCGCAAGAGGTTCACGGCCTCGGACGCTTGTTGTTGGATGTGGGACGCGATTTGCACATTAGGGGGTTGCACACTAGGCATGAGCCTAGTGTTGACCTCGGCGAGTTGCCTCACCAAAAGTTGGTTGTGCTCTTTGGCGGCCCTTGTCCGATCTTTTAGCGCCCGTAATTGTTCGGAGATGTATTGCATCGCCGTCATCTCGGTAGTACTAGGAATGGGTGGTGGTGGTGGATCGCGTGGGTTTTGTTGTTGGTTGCTCTCCTCGTCGTCGTTCCCTCTTGAAGACCCCGAGGGCAACCTAATAGAAAGATGAGCCATCGAGAGTATCAAGTGCACAAAAACGGCTTGGCCTCGGGATGTCTAAGTCAAAAACGCTCAAGAGATCTAACACTTGTGTGTAAGGCTTTGGGTGTTGGTTGGCTTAGGCACGCTCGAGTTCAAGTCAAAGCAAGCAACAAAAATACAACTAGCAATCACAAAGAAAATGGAGTCGAAGCAAGGATAATTATGATGATGAGATTTGAGGTTCGTTATTTTGGCTTTCTCAAACCGAAACAAGCGACTCGCTTTGATGAATTTTTTTTGACTCGTATGGATTTTATCCTCTACGATTTTTTTGACTGCAAATTAAACAAGATACAATCGTATGATTTTATCCTCTACGAAGGATGGAATGCAATGGACTCAATTAATGTTACCTAAGCATGCAAAAGCTAGGGCAATGAGCAAGCAATAACAAGAATCGAGCAAGGTAGTTTTTTTTTTTTAATTACGATTGCAAGGAAAACAAATTCGGGACACAGCTAGATGGATTGAAGGTGAGAATGGAAAACCTAGGTTAACAAAAACTATGAAGGGATGGAGAAAGACACACGATATGCTAGAACAAGTGGGGGTAAGAGACTTACACGACCTCTCAACTCTGATACCAGTTTATGCGCTCTCGTCCTCGTAGAAGGCTTGAGAGTGCGACAGGATCGCTAAGATTGCCTTGGTGGTCTCTTCGGAGTTCGCGGAAGCAAGTGATAAGCAACCTCCAACGTGATGGAGATTGTGGTTGTGAGGTTCGGCCAACGTGATGGCTCGAACGAGATGAGAACACACACGTTAGGTGTTCTAAGGCGCGAGCTAGGGCTCGGAACAAGGAGGCGAACGCACGGTTTGGGTGTTAGGAGATTCACTCGACTAAGCCAAAAAATTCTTCAATTATGCGTTAAGAATTATGAGTACAATTGTAGGGCTTAAATAGAAAAGAAACTAGGCTAAATCTAATCTAGGAAAGAGAATTCTATCTTGTGCAAAAGATAGAGTTTTCTCCTAAAATAAAACAATCAAATAAAAGGAAACAAATAAGATATGCGATTTTACTAACAATAAGCCTAAATCGTATATCTCCAAAATCTAAAATAAAATCAAGAAATTATTCTATCTAACTAAATAAGGATAGGTGACTCGGGTCACGCCTTGGGCCGCAAAGCACGCGGGACGCGGAGAGAAAACTCAACATGTAAAGATTGTATCTCATTGAACATATATCATCATTGATTAAAAATAAAAAAAGTAAAAAAAGCAATTTAAGACCACACAGAATAGCATGAAACAAAGTGAGCAACTCAGCATACATTAACACAACACAGAAAAGGAGGAATACAGGAAAGCTAACATACATGAGGCAAATTATGCATTCAAGAACACATAGCCACACGGAATATCATGAATTGCATGAGAAAGTAGACAAAAAAAATAGTACAGAGCAGCACTGGAACACTGCATTAGAAAGTTTGTCCAAAAAGCAAAAAAGGTCAAGAATTAAGGCACCTCAAATCAGTGGAAAAAGGAGGCATTAGAAGCTTCAATTCCCTGGCAACCATACAAGATACCATGATCACCAAAACAGACAACATTAGTGTAATCAAACAAACAAAAATGTTTGGACATGAAATGAACACAAAAACCGTGAAAGTGCATGAACATTGATAGAAACAAACAAAAAACAAGGATAAAATTCAACCTGAAATGAAAGATAGCATGACTACATGAATGTAATTGAACATGAAATGAGCACATACAACATGAATTGTATGAGCATTGATTCAAACAAACAAAAAAAAAGGAAAAAAGTAAACATGAATTGAAAGATAGCATCACTACATGAATAAAATTAAACATGAAATGAGCATAGACAGCATGAATTGCATGAACATTGATACAAACAAAAAAATAACAAGGATAAAATTCAACATGAATTGAAAGATAGCATCACTGCATGAATAAAATTGAACATGAAATGAGCACAGACAGCATAATTTGGAAGAATATTGATGCAACAAAAAAAACATGACTCAAATTCAAACTAGCATGATAGCCATGGATACAATCAAATTTTCAATACATAACACACAGCTTACCATGGAACATGGTAACAAAACAACACAACATGATGGGAGGCTAGCATGATTGTCATGGAGAAATGAATTCAAGCTACAGAATAGCACGAACAACATAAAACAGAAACATCAATACTTCAAATCACCACATAACAATGAACAAACAGCAACAGAGTACCAGGAAGCAACAAAGTACCAACAAAGACAAGCACAACATAACCCAAGAACAGAGATGATATTTTTTGCAAGCACAATTAAATATTGCAAGCAACAGAGTACCAGGAAACAATAAAGAGTTTGAATGCATCATGGAAAAATTTCAGAGACATTAGCAAGCAGGGGACGTATGATCATATAGCCAGCATCACACAGGGCACAAGCAAAGAAAAAGGAACCAAGGAAAAAAAACAAAATTCAAACATACATGATGTTAGAGCTAGAAATCAACCAAGCAAGATTGGTGACCCCTTAGCCTAGATCGGGCTTGAACTAAGCAATACGAACTCAAGAATCAAGTGGAAAGAATGCGTAAATTGTATTAATCACGTGTGTATTCGATTGTGTATATGTATGAATGTCCATGTACAATGCGTGACCCCCCCATGTATTTATAGGGGTGCCTAAAGATAGAGTGTTACAAGATATACTTGCTACTAGATAGATACAAATCGTTACTAGATATAATATACCTAAATGCGATATGATTCTTGTTACATTAGATGAAAAGATAGCTTACTAGATAGAAGGTAATTCTATCTTGTTCTTGACGAGCGAATTGGCTTTTATCGATATCCATTACTCGGACACCCTTCTAGAAACACGCTGCTTGGCTCGACGGGCTTCTCGCAGGCCGATCTGGTATACTTCGTGGGCTTTTGGTTAATAGGGCCCAACAATACCCCTTTCAATTCAAACTTAAAATTTCAAATTTCGAAATTTTGAAGTTAGGATTGAACCAAATCTTCAATGGCTGATTCTTTGCCTTGGAAACCGCTCGTATGCATGTCATCATTACTCTTCTATTTAAAGCGTTAACCTCCCCCCTATTGTACTCAGAGGCGTCACTTCAACCAAGTTGCACAGGTACAAATCCCTCTTCTTTATTCTTCATCTTCTTCTCTTTCGTTTTTTCTCAAACCTTGCTCTTTTTTGCGTTTAACCTCTCCTTTCAACCTCATCCATTTTTCACCGTACCATGGCCGAAATCCCCCTCTTCGCACCTTCAAACTCTCTCATGCCTCAGGACTAGTTCCTATGTAACCTTACGCCCGACGATGTGGCTAGAATCGTCGCCGAGGGTGGGTTTCCGGCTGGGACCGTGACCCACTACCCTCAAGATAAGCTAATCGACTGGATCCGTCCCGGTTGGATTTGTTTCACCGAATTCCCATTCTCTCTAGGGCTCAAATTCCCCTTTTCCCCCTTCATTAGAGACTTTCTTAGGGATTTAGGTGTCTCGCCATCCCAAATCATGCCTACAACCTGGCGCATACTCAGGTGCGTCGATGAGCTAGCCTCTAGGAAAGGGATTGTCATGACCGTGAGCGAGTTCTTGATAGCGTATAAGGTAGTACCCTCTAGGACGGGTAGGATTTCACTTCATGCTAGAGACCCGAATGACCCCTTGATCCCTGGTGTCAAAAACCCTAACACGGGGTGGCAATCGCGTTATTTCTTTGTTGAGAGGCGCTCCTTGGGCGAGTTAGGAGATATTTACAAAGATGTTTTCCTAGATGCATAGAACACCACTCGTAAGAGTCTTGCTTGCTCTATTTTGTGATTTTTACTAGTGTGTATAACTAGATCTGTTATTCTGGATATTGTATCTTGCTAATGTTTGTCTGGTGACACCTTGTGCAGTGCCGAAGAATTTCAACTCTAGGTCGTCTAGCGGGAAACTTATCAACGCGTTGCTGACTACCGAGTCCAAGAATCGTGCTCCTAGCAAGGTTTTCAACGAGCCGGAGAAATAGAAAGAGGAGCACCAGCCCCAAAGTTCCAGCCGCGAGACTACGGATCTAAAAGCCTCACCCCTTGCTGTCAAGATGTCGAGCACCTCCAAGCCCACCAACTCTGGTAAGTTTTCTGCAATACTTCCTCTTTTGTGCGCTAGATATACCTTCTAGTAAAAGAACTTGACCTCTGGTTCTTTGTCTAACTAGACCGTGAGAGAAACGTTTCTACTGATGTCATGTTGCAACGGATGCTGAGATCCCATAGCTCAAACCCTCCCCTTGTACCAAAGAGGGAAGTTCATCAAGAGCGCCCTTCCTAGAAGCGCAAGCTGGAGACTCCCTCAACCATCGATCTCTCCAAGGAGGACGCCAACGACTTCTGGGGTGCTGTCCTAGAGTCTACCCCTAGTGACATCAAGGTTGGGTTTGCAGAGATCAGCGGGGAACATGCGTTGGTGAAATCGAAGCAGTCGGTGATGAAGGTTAGCTCTTACGTACTCATGTAATCCGTTACCCGAGTAAACCTCTTTTCTCAAATCGTAGCCATTAACGCAGCATCACTCACAGGCAACTCAAGAGACTGCTCTGGCCGTGGGTGTCTACATGAAGGAGATCAGTTCGCTGAAGTCTAAGGAAAAGCATGCTTCTGAGACGGCGCTTGAGGCTGGTCGTCAAAACCGTGTTCTTGAAGACGCTCTGGGTGCCCACCGAGTTCAAGTTGCCAAATTGCAAGAAGAAGTATCCATTCAAGCTAGGAAGATTGCCGAGCTTCAGGGATCCGCGGATGATTTCACACAACAGGTCATAAGGATCGGCACTTACTACTCCACCAAAGCCAAGATCGAGGTTCTGGAAGGGGTCGCTAGTGGAGAGAGCGATCGGTGGAACCTGGAGGAGCTGAAGTCCACCTTTGAAGCCTTATTTACCCCCGGCTCGAAGGAACCTGGAGAAGATTTCTTGCCCAACGAAGATTTGGATGACGACGCCAACTCTCCAGCCCCAGTGGATGCTGTCCCAGCTGTGGGTTCTAGCGACGTTGTCCAACAAGAAGACAAGGATGAGCACCTTTCGTCGCAGACTCCTTCTCCGGCTAAGTGATCTTTCTAAGTGAAGAACTTGTGCTTGCTTTTGATTATTTTTTGGTTTAAGTACTTATTCTGGCAATGTCTATTGCCAGAAAACTTGATGATGATTCTGGTATGGCCCGTGCGCCAAAACTTGATTTTATGGGGGAAAACGTTGTACCCCTGGTGTAAGAACCTCTATCTATAGCCCCTCTGTATGGCCTTGTTTTATCTAGCTATGCGTGTTTTTGCTTACGATAATGCTTGCTGAAATAGCTAGGTGTTTGCTCACGAATGTTTAGGAATAGTTTCGGCCGTGATATCTAGAATTCGAAACTTATTTCGAGCGGACCTGCTCGATGCTGGAGCTCAATCCTTATTGCTTAGCTGACTCTTGGGAACGTGCCTTGTTCTCGTGATTTTGCCAAGATATGGCTCTAGATGCCCTATCTAGTAACGAGATTGGTTTAGTATCCCTTGTATTCGTATTTTCGAGCTATATTCCAAAGAGCGTATCCAGAGAAGTGTGCTTGCGTTCTATATAAGTGTGAGCGGCTGCAAATGTATGTCACTAGAGTGGGTGTCTAGGAGTGACAACGGTAGATGTAATCTTGGTAACCACGTGATTAGTAAAGTCGTCGTAGTGTGGTGATGCAGTTGTTTGGTGAATTCACTAACCCTGGTATTATTTGGGGGAGGACCACCCTTGTCTAGAGATTTCGTCTAGAAAAGCGCGCTTGCCTTTGCTAGAAGTGGCGTAGGTACCTAGTGCGTCTTAGCGGGTATTATTTGTAAGAAACAAGCGTGTTTGTACAGAGTGCTAACGTTAGCCTTGTGATGTCAAATGTTGATAGTATATCTGGGTTGTACAACCAGTTAATATGAGTGGATTAATCCGTTGGATGCTAGCATATGTGTCAGGCGACTTGTGCCTTATTTGTGGATCCAAATTTTCGTGCGAGTTTTGTAATACTGGCGATACTTGCCTAGGTCTCTTATGGGCCTAATCATTACGTCCACGAGTTTTGTGGGATTTCTGGCGATAAATGCCTAGGTCACTTATGGGCCTAATCGTTACGTCCACGAGTTTTTTGGGAATATTTGCCTTTTCGTAACTTGATCGGGGCTACTAGGCATGTACCCTGGTGTGGGTTTTTGTATTGTGCGAAATTTGCAAAGGTATGCTCTCGAGGAGCACATGTTTGTTTTTCGTGTGTATAAACGAAGTAATTTGTAATAAATTCCATGCATAACTCAAAAGAATCACAAGAATGCAAAATAGTGTCCTAACTAGTGCTAAGTACTAGAACTATGATCTAGAAACAAAAGAGGGGTGATGGTTCAGGAACCCCCTTGCATCCCCCCGAAAAAAAAGAAGAAAATCCAAGACCTTCTAAAACGCAAAATAAACTAAGTAACTAGAGATAGGGTTTCTAGAAATAGTACTTCTTGAGGTGAGTGGCATTCCAACTCCTAGGCACTGGTTCTCCTTCCTCGGACTCAAGCTGGTAAGCTCCTTGCCCTACGATCTTCGTGATCTTGTAAGGTCCTTCCCATCAGGTGCCAATTTTCCCGCGTTTTCCTCTGCTGTGTTTTGGAATACTTTGCGAAGTGCCCAGTCTCCAACTCGGAAGACTTTAACTCTTACGTTCTTGTTATAGCTTCCGGACACCTGTTGCTGGTATCGAGCTATTTTGTGGTGGGTTAATTCCCGTAATTCTTGGACCGTGTCTAGGTCTGCCTCGAGTTGCTCCTTGTTCTGGTCAAGCGTAGCTAGACCATATCGCGCGGTTGGGACCTGGATTTCAGCTGGGATGACTGCCTCGCACCCGTATACCAGAGAAAAGGGTGTTTGCCCTGTCGCTTTCTTGGGAGTGGTGCGATCAGCCCAAAGTACGTAGGGTAGCTCTTCTGCCCACTTGCCTTTGGATTTGGTTAGTTTCTTCTTCAGGCTGCTTATGATTACTTTGTTTGAGGACTCCGCTTGCCCATTCGGCTGGGGGTATCTAGGTGTTGATGTTACTAGATCAATGTTCCACCCCTGGCAGAATTCTCTCATTCTCTGGCTAATGAACTGGGAACCGTTGTCACAAACGATTGTTGCTGGGATTCCAAAGCGGCATAGGATGTTGCGCTCGATGAACGAGATCACATGCTTGTCCTTGATCTCTCTATATGCTTCAGCCTTAATCCATTTGGAGAAGTAATCGGTCATGGCCAAGAAGAACACTTTTTGCCCTGTGGAAGGAGGTAATTTTCCCACAATATCCATCCCCCATCTCATGAAGGGCCAAGGAGTAAGGGTTGGATGTAGGCTCTCGGAGGCTTGGTGAGAAGTGGGCGCGTGTCGCTGGCAAGCCTTGCATTCCTGGGCGTACTTGGTGGCGTCGCGTCGTAGCGTTGGCCAGTACCACCCGTGTCTAAGTATTTTATTTGCCAAGCTCCTGCCACCAGCATGGTTCCCGCAATATCCTTCGTGGATCTTGCTCATGATACTATCTATCTCGTCTCCCGCTGTGCACCTTTGCAAGACCCCTGATGCAGACTTGTGGTAGAGCAAGCCTTGGTGGACGACGAATCGTGTGGCTTTGGCTCTAAAATCTCTTGCTTCTGTCTTATCTTTAGGCGCTTTCTCGTATACTAGCCAATCTAGGTATGGTTTGATCCAGCTGCTAGGCTTTTTCTCGAGAGTGTGTGTCAAGACTGGCTATTGGGAGCACGTATAGCATGGATGTTTCTTTGGGATGCTCGATCGCCGAATAAAGAAGGTGCACTAGCGGGATCTGAGAGTATTCACTTGGGTTGAGCACTGAGCCTAAACCTGCTAGGGCATCGGCCAACGTGTTGTTCTCTCTAGGTACCTGTTCAAAGGTGACCTGCTGGAATTCTCCTGCTAATGCTCTCGCCTTTTCTAGATAAAGAGCCATCCTCTCGTCTTTCGCCTCAAATAGTCCCAGTATCTGGTTAACCATCAAGAGAGAGTCGCACTTCACTTGTAGATTTTGGATTGCTAGGTCACGTGCTAGCCCTAACCCGAAAATCAAGGCTTCGTACTTTGCCTCGTTATTTGTGGCGTCGAAGTCACACCTTATGGCTTGAGCTAGCCTGTCTCCCTTGCTCGACTCCAGGATTACCCCTAGCCCTATCCCTCTGGCGTTAGAAGCCCCATCTGTGTTGAGCGTCCATGTTTCGTGTGTTTCTTCTGGGATAGGAGCGGGTGTGCTTGCGCTTGCTGCCTCCTCTAGATCAGGTGAGAAGTCAGCGACGAAGTCAGCTAGGACCTGTGACTTTATGGCTTTGCGAGGTTCGTACTTGATGTCGTACCCGCTGAGTTGTACCGCCCACTTGGTCATTCGTCCAGAGAACTCCAGCTTCTGCATCACCTGTCGCAGAAGTAGCTGGTTTGGACTGCGGTAGTATGTGATTCGAAATAAGGGCGCAGCTTATTCGAACTCATGACGACGGCGAGGACCAGCTTTTCGAGGGGGGTGTATCTAGTCTCTGCTGAGGTCATTGTCTTGCTTACGAAATAAACGGGCATTTGCTGTCCATCAGCTTCCCTGACTAGAACCCCGCTCAATGTGCTTCCTGATACCGCTAGATACAGCTGCAAGATTTCTCCCGAAACCGGCTTGGCTAGCAACAATGGATTGGAGAAGTAGCCCTTGAGTTCTTGGAAAGCCTTCTCATGTCGTTCATCCACTGGAAACTTTTGTTTTTCTTGAGTATATCGTAGAATAATCGACACTTGTCGGCCGCTTAGATATGAACCTGTTAAGGGCGGCGATTTTCCCCGCGAGTTTCTGTACTTCCTTGATGTTCTTGGGTGATCTCAGGGAGGCTATTGCTTTCACTTGATCGGGACTAGCCTCAATCCCCCTTTTAGTCACGATGTAACCTAGAAATTTTCCAGACTGTGCTCCGAACGTGCACTTTTGAGCATTAAGCTTCATGTTGAATTTTTCGAGAATGTTAAAAGCTTCCTCGAGGTGTTGTTGGTGTTGAACTGCCACCGTGCTCTTGACCACCATATCATCAATGTACACCTCCATTGTCTTTCCGATTTGGTTCTGGAACATATGGTTAACGAGCCGCTGGTAGGTCGCACCAGCGTTTCTCAAGCTAAAAGGCATAACCCGAGGGGGACGGGTTGCTTGTGGTTCAGACAAACCCATCTCTTTTAGGGCGGTGAGTGTTATGAGGTTGTAAATTTACTCCTTTGGCGAAGGTTTGTAGAGTTATGTTTCCCGTGGTGTGCTTCACTTCTCCACTGAATCCCACGAGGGGGACGGGTTGCTTGTGGTTCAGACAAACCCATCTCTTTTAGGGCGGTGAGTGTTATGAGGTTGTAGAGCTACCGGTGTCGACCTGTATCCTCCTCATAAGGACGTTCCCTATGTGTAAGAAGATCACTAGACCATCGTGATGAGGCCCAACCTGGTTTTCAATGTCGGAGTCGTCAAAGACTATCGCTAACCCGGTGGGTTGTCTAGGTCGCCTCTCCAGATGGGTAGGTTTTCCCAGGTACCCCTCTCGTGCGTGTCTCTTGGCTGCTGAGTAGGTAAGGCCACACACGCTTGACCCTCCGGTTATTACGTTCACCACCCTTTCTGGGGTAGGGGGTGTTTTCTCGTTCGTCTTGCCTCGGTAGGGATTATCTAGGAGATCACGAGAAACTCTGGCGTCTGGAGCCGCTTCTCGGATCTTGCCTTTAGAGATTAGGTGTGCTACCTCTCTCCTTAGCATGATACAATCCTTGGTCCAATGCCCGTGGTTATCGTGGAACTCGCACCACTTGTTCTCGTCGGCCCCTGCCTTAGGCGCTTTGTCTTTTCTGGGCCACCTGACTAGATCGCCCATCTTGGAAAGGTTCTTCACCAGTTGCGATGGTGAGATTTTGAGGTTGAAATCCTCCAGAGGTGGTGGCAATGGATCGCGTTCCTTCTCCACTGGTGGCTTGTTGCGTGCTACGTTTACCCGCTTGGTTGGGTGTCTGTTGTAGGATCGATCACGCCTGTCCCTTCTCTGGCCGAAGGGCGATCGCCTTCGTTCTGGGTACTCCCTCTTGCGATCATTGCCGCTTTTCCTATCGGAGTTTCTAGGTTCGGCCGACCTTCTTCGGAGAGATCTATCTTCCTCCAGTCGCACGTGCGCTAGTGCCTTTGACTGGACCTCCTCGAAAGTAGCACATGGTGCTTGGTTAGCTCCTGGTACAACCCTCCATCCGGTATGATTCCTTGTCGAAAAGCCTCAATTGCTGTCGTGGTGTCGCAATTTGGGATGGTTACTTTCTCCTTATTGAAGCGATCTAGGTAAGCCCTAGTGGTTTCATGATTCTTCTGCTTGACCCGGTAGAGGTCGCTAGACTGCTTCTCAAACTTGCGACTGCTTGCAAACTGACTCGGGAAGGTGTCCGAGAGGTCTGCGAAAGATTTGATGCTCCCCCTGGGTAGGCCGATGAACCAGGTAAGGGCTGGTCCAGTCAGGGTCGTTCCGAACCCCTTGCACATCACCGACTCCTTTGAGTGGCTGGGGACCGAACTAGTCATAATCTTCTGTTTGTAGATGGCTATATGCTCGTTCGGGTCCGTGGTGCCGGTGTAGGGGTTCATGGTGGGAATAGTGACTTTCCTTGGAATCTCAGCCCGAGCGATTCTTGGGACGAAAGGTGATTCGTCGTATCCATCTTGAGCCTTTGGTTGCACCGGATGGTACCCGGTGTGGCTTCTGACGACCTGGTCGGAGATGGCTCCAATTTGCTCTATGACCTTTTTTCTGATAAGAGCATCCAGATCTAACTCCTGGTGTCTTTCGGTGTAAGCGTTCTCAGCTACCCACACGTTCCCGGAGCGGGTCCTGTAGGTGTTCCCCAGAGGCGTGACATGGTTTCCGGGGTTTCCCTGTTCGGCGCTCTCTCGCGATTGCCCTCGGGGTTAGGCATTCGATGAGTGTTCAAGACTCCGCCTTGGGTGCTGTTGGGCCCTAGCAACTAAAAAGCCCACGACACACGCTGGAACGGCTTGCAAGACGTTTACGAAGCCCATCAACGAGTTTCTAGAAGGATGATCGAGTAAGTGGGTATCGAAGCATGATAATTCGCCCGCTTAAGTATAAGATATATCTACATTATATCTTGTAAAGATTATTTCTATCCTATGTAACGGAAATTACATCGTATTTAGGTATAGATTATCTAGAAGACGCACATCTATCTACTTATCTTTATATCTTGTAGAGCACTCTATCTTTTAGGCCCCTATAAATACATAGAGGGGGGTCACGCATTGTACAGAATTCATTCATACATAACTGCAACCGAGTACACACAATTCCAATACAATTTTCGCCTTCTTTTTACTTGATTCCTGAGTTCGTATTGCTTAGTTCAAGCCCGATCTAGGCTAAGGGGTTACCAATCTTGCTTGGTTGATTTCTAGCTCTAACAATTTGGCGCCCACCGTGGGGCCCAGAATTTGGCAAATTACGAACGAAGAATCGCTTGTTGTTCAAGTTTCCCATCTAAGACAATGTCAGAATCTGGGGAATTCGTGCCAGAGAAGAACAACGCCACCCAACAAGAAAAAATCTTGTCTAAGCAACGAGAAGACGAGATGGAGGACGTTCGGCGTCGCATGGAGCTTCTCCAGAAAGAGCTCGAGCAGCAAAAAGGCTTCTTTGAAGCCAGCATGGAACGTTTAACCAACGAAAACAACCAGCTTAGGAGCCAGAACCAGTTATTAACTACGGCAAGACAACCCGTCAACATCACTAGAAACACTGAGGGCCTGGCGACTCGGCTGAATTTCGACTCCGGAGAAGGGACTTCGGGGGGTAACAGCGGGAAGGACACCCAAGGTGGAGTCTTGAACACTCAGCAAACACCCACCCCCGAAAGCAATCGCGAACAGGGAGGTCCCTGGAATTCAGGTCACCCCTCCGGGTAACACCTACAAAACCCGCTCCGGGAACGTATGGATAGCTGAGAACGCTTACACTGAAAGGCACCAGGAGGTGGACCTAGACGCTCTCATCAGAAAGAAAGTCATAGAGCAGATCGGGGCCATCTCCGATCAGGTTGTTAGAAGCCACACCGGATACCAGCCAGTGCAGCCAGAGGCCCAAGACGGATACGACGAATCACCATTCGTCCCCAGGATTGCTCGGGCCGAGATTCCGAGGAAATTTACTATTCCCACGATGAACCCCTACAATGGCACCACGGACCCAAACGAACATATCGCCGTCTATAAACAAAAGATGATGACTAGTTCGGTCCCCAGCCACTCGAAAGAGTCGGTGATGTGCAAGGGGTTCGGGACGACCTCGACTGGACCAACCCTTACCTGGTTTATCGGCCTACCCAAGGGAAGTATCAAGTCTTTCGCTGACCTCTCAGATACCTTCCGGAGCTAGTTCGCGAGCAGTCGCAAGTTTGAAAAGCAATCTAGCGACCTCTACAGGGTCAAACAGAAAAATCATGAAACCACGAGGGCTTACCTAGATCGCTTCAACAAGGAGAAAGTAACTATCCCAAATTGCGACACTACGACTGCAATTGAGGCTTTCCGGCAGGGAATCATACCGGATGGAGGGCTGTACCAGGAGCTAACTAAGCACCCATGTGCTACTTTCGAAGAGGTCCAGTCCAAAGCACTAGCACACGTGCGATTGGAGGAAGACAGGTCTCTTCGGAGAAGGTCGGCAGAACCCAGAAACTCAGACAGGAAAAACAACAATGATCGCAAGAGGGAATACCCAGAGCGAAGACGATCACCCTTCGACCAGAGAAGGGGCAGGCGTGATCGGTCCTACGACAGACACCCAGCCAAACGGGTTAACGTAGCACGCAACAAGCCGCCAATGGAGAAGGAACGCGACCCATTGCCACCACCTCTGCAGGACTACAACCTTAAAATATCACCATCACAACTAGTGAAGAACCTTTCCAAGATGGGAGACCTAGTCAGGTGGCCCAGAAAAGATAAAGCACCCAAGGCAGGGGCCGACGAGAACAAGTGTTGTGAGTTCCACGATAACCACGGCCATTGGACCAAAGATTGTATCATGCTAAGGAGAGAGGTGGCACACTTAATCTCTAAAGGCAAGATCCGGGAAGCGGCTCCAGACGCCAGAGTTCTTCGTGATCTTCTAGATAATCCCTATCGGAGCAAGACGAACGAGAGAACACCCCCTACTCCGGAAAGGGTGGTGAACGTGATAACCGGAGGATCAATCGTGTGTGGCCTTACTTACTCAGCAGCCAAGAGGCACGCACGAGAGGGGTACCTAGGAAAACCTACCCATCTGGAGAGGCGACCTAGACAACCCACCGGGATAGCAATAGTCTTTGACGACTCCGACATTGAAAATCAAGTTGGTCCTCATCACGACGGCATGGTGATCTCCTTACACATAGGAAACGTCCTTATGAGAAGGATACTGGTCGACACCAGAAGCTCCACGAACCTCATAACACTCACCACCCTCAAAGAGATGGGTTTGTCCGAAAACGACATCCACAAGCAACCCATCCCCCTCGTGGGGTTCAGTGGAGAAGTGAAGCACACCACGGGAAACATAACTCTACAAACCTTCGCCAAATGAGTGAATTTGCAAGTGGAATTCATGGTGATAGACTGCCCATCCAGCTACAACGTAATCTTGGGTCGCCCCTGGTTACACGACATGAAGGCAGTGGCTTCCACCTATCACCAGACGGTGAAGTTCCCTACACCAAGGGGAATAGAGGAAATTCGAGCAGATAAGAGGCTAGCTAGAGAATGCTACAAGACTTCTCTAAAGCCTACGGCCGCTGGGCCGCAAGCATAGCAATTACAGAGCGCTACCCCTCCTACCCAGACCCGAGAGGAAGAAGAAGAAGTGGAGGAGGTAGAAATAGGGGAAGGACGGATCGTTCGGCTGGGCATCGGACTAAGACATCCATCAAGACAGATTTCGTGTCCTTTCTAGAGAAACACCAGAAGTGCTTCGCATGGAGCCACGAGGACATGACTGGAATCGACCCAGGGGTGATCACGCACAAACTTAACACCGATCCTTGATTTCCCCCCGTGAAACAAAAGAGAAGAAGATTTGCCCCGGAACGAATCCAAGCAGTTGACGAAGAAGTGAGGAAGCTACTAGACACAGGCAAGATCCGAGAAGTAAAATATCCAGAGTGGCTAGCTAACGAAGTGGTCGTCCCCAAAAAGAATGGGAAGTGGAGGGTTTGTGTGGACTTTTTCGACCTGAACAAGGCTTGTCCTAAAGATTCTTTCCCACTCCCACACATAGACACGATGGTCGATGCCACCGCCGGTCATGAACTCCTAACGTTCATCGCCGCCCTTAACAGGTTCATATCCAAGTCAGCCGACAAGTGTCGTTTTTTCTACGATATACTCAAGAAAAATAAAAGTTTCCAGTGGGACGAAAGACACGAGAAGGCTTTCCAGGAGCTCAAGGGCTATTTCTCCAATCCATTGTTGCTAGCCAAGCCGGTGCCAGGAGAAATCTTGCAACTATATCTAGCAGTATCAGGAAGCACATTGAGTGGGGTTCTAGTCAGGGAAGCTGACGGACAACAAATGCCTGTTTACTTCGTAAGCAAGACAATGACTTCAGCAGAGACTAGATACACCCCCATCGAAAAACTGGTCCTCGCCGTCGTCATGAGTTCGAATAAGCTTCGCCCTTACTTCGAATCGCATACGATCGCAGTGCAAACCAGCTACCCTCTGCGACAGGTGATGCAGAAGCTGGAGTTCTTTGGACGAATGACCAAGTGGGCAGTGCAACTCAGCGGGTACGACATCAAATACGAACCTCGCAAAGCCATAAAGTCGTAGGTCCTAGCTGACTTCGTCGCTGATTTCACACCTGACCTAGAGGAGGCGGCAAACACAAGCACGTCCACCCCTATCCCAGAGGAAACACACGAAACATGGACACTCAACACAGATGGGGCAATTAACGCCAGAGGGATAGGGCTAGGGGTAGTCCTAGAGTCTGGCAAAGGAGATAAGCTGGCTCAAGCCATAAGATGTGACTTCGACGCCACAAACAACGAAGTAGAGTACGAAGCTTTGATTTTCGGATTAGGGCTAGCAAGAGACCTAGCAATCCAGAATCTACAAGTAAGGTGCGACTCTCTCTTGGTGGTTAACCAGATACTAGGACTATTTGAGGCAAAAGACGAGAGGATGGCTCTTTACCTGGAAAAGGCGAGAGCATTAGCGGGAGAATTCCAGCAGGTTACCTTTGAACAGGTACCTAGAGAGAACAACACGTCGGCCAACGCCTTAGCAGGTTTAGGCCCAGTGCTCAACCCAAGTGAATACTCTCAGATCCCGCTAGTGCACCTTCTTTTCTCAGCGATCGAGCGTCCCAAAGAAACATCCATGCTACACACGCTCCCAGTAGCCAGTCTTGACACACACTCTGGAGCAAAGCCTAGCAGCTGGACCAAACCATACCTAGACTGGCTAATACACGAGAAAACGCCTGAGGATAAGACGGAGGCAAGGGCTTTAAGAGCCAAAGCCACACGATTCGTCGTCCACCAAGGCGTACTCTACCACAAGTCTGCATCTGGGGTCTTGCAAAGATGCGTAGAAGGATAAGAGATAGAAAGTATTATGAAAGAGATCCATGAAGGATACTGCGGGAACCATGTTGGTGGCAGGAGCTTGGCAAACAAAATACTTAGACATGGGTGGTACTGGTCAACGCTACGACGCGACGCCACCAAGTATGCCCAGGAATGCAAGGCTTGCCAGCGACACGCACCCACTTCTCACCAACCCTCCGAGAGCCTACACCCAACCCTTACTCCTTGGCCCTTCATGAGGTGGGGGATGGATTACCTCCTTCTACAGGGCAAAAAGTATTCTTCTTGGCTATGACCGATTACTTCTCTAAGTGGATCGAGGCTGAAGCATATAGAGAGATCAAGGACAAGCATGTGATCTCGTTCATCGAGCGCAACATCCTATGCCGCTTTGGAATCCCAACAACAATCGTTTGTGACAACGGTTCCCAGTTCATTAGCCAGAGAATGAGAGAATTCTGCCAGGGGTGGAACATTGATCTAGTAACATCAACCCCTAGATACCCTCAGGCGAATGGGCAGGCAGAGTCCTCAAACAAGGTGATCATAAGCAACCTGAAGAAGAGATTAACCAAATCTAAAGGCAAGTGGGCAGAAGAGCTACCCTACGTACTTTGGGCTGATCGCACCACTCCCAATAAAGCAACAGGGCAAACCCCCTTTTCTCTAGTGTACGGGTGCGAGGCATTCATCCCAGCTGAAATTCAGGTCCCAACCGCGCGATATAGTCTAGCTACGCTTGACCAGAACAAGGAGCAACTCAAAGCAGACCTAGACACATTCCAAGAATTACGGGAATCGGCCCACCTCAGAGTAGCTCGATACCAGCAGCAGGTATCCAGAAGCTATAACAAGAACGTAAGAGTTAAGGTCTTTCGAGTTGGGGACTGGGGTACTTCGCAAGGTATTCCAGAACACGGCAGAACACAACGCGGGAAAATTGGCACCTGGATGGGAGGGGCCTTACAGGATCACGAAGGTCGTAGGGCAAGGAGCTTACCAGCTTGAGTCCGAGGAAGGAGAACTAGTGCCTAGGAGTTGGAACGCGACTCACTTCAAGAAGTACTATTTCTAACAACCCTATCTCTTGTTACTTAGTTTATTTTGTGTTTTAGAAGGTTTTGGATTTTCTTTTTTTCGGGGGGATGCAAGGGGGTTCCCAAACCATCACCCCACTTATATTTCTAGATCATAGTTCTAGTATTAAGCACTAGTTAGGACGCTATTCTACATTCTTGTGATTCTCTTAAGTTATGAATGAAATTTATTCGTTGAAACACGCAAACATATGTTCCTCGAGAGCACACCCTCGCAAATTTCGCACGATATAAGAACCCACACCAGGGTACACGCCTAGTAGCCCCGATCAAGCTACGAAAAGGCAAAGAAATCCCACAAAACTCGTGGACGTAATGATTAGGCCCATAAGTGACCTAGGCATTTATCGCCAGAAATCCCACAAAACTCGTGGACGTAATGATTAGGCCCATAAGAGACCTAGGCATGTATCGCCAGTATTGCAAAACTCGCACGAATATTTGGATCCATAAATAAGGCACAAGTCGCCTGACACATATGCTAGCATCTAACGGATTAATCCACTCACCCTAACTGGTTGTACAACCCAGATACACTGGTAACACTTGACATCACAAAGTTAACGTTAGCACTCCATACAAACAAGCTTGTTTCTTACGAATAAAAACTGCTAAGACGCACTAGGTACCTACACGACCTTCGTCGAAAACAAATATGTCTTTCTAGATGCAGTCTCTAGACAAAGGCGGTTCTCCCCCAAATCACACAAGGGGTATTGAATTCGCCATCTCCACACTACGACGACTTTACTAATCACGTGATTATCAAGACCACATTTACCAAACATTATTTCTAGACTCTCGCTCTAGAAACATACATCCGCAAATTTCTCGCGCTCAACCAAAACACGAGCATACCTCTCGGGGTACGATCCCCGGAGTATGGTTTACAAATGCGCCCCTAGAAAGACAAGGGGTACTTAGCCTTACATCAGGACTCACTCGAATAAAACATCTCATTTCTAGACAAGGCATCTAGAGCCATATCCTCAAGATTGTGGGAACAAGGCACATTCCCAAGAGCCCGCTAAGCAGCAAGGGGTGAGTTCCAGTATCGAGCAAGCCTATCCAAGGTACGCTTCCGACGCTACCAGATGGCACGATCAAAACTACTCCTAAAGCTAAGAATTCGCAAGTAAACGCCCAGATATTTAGACACGCATCATCAAATCAAAGCATATAGAACCAAATTAGCGGGGCCATACAGAGGGCCTATGAATAGAGTTTCATACACCAGGGGTACAACGTTTTCCCCCAAAAAAAGTTAAAGTCTTGGCACCCAGGCCACACCAGAGTCATCATCAAGTTTTTTGGCAATAAATATTGCCAGAATGAGTACTTAATCCAAAAGATAATCAAAAACAAACACAAGTTCTTCACTTAGAGAGATCACTTAGATGGGGAAGGGGTCTGCGACGAAAGTTGCTCGTCCTTGTCTTCTTGCTGGACAACGTCGCTAGAACCCACGGCTGGAACATCCTCCACTGGGGCTGGAGAGTTGGCGTCATCGTCTAAATCTTCGTTGGGCAAGAAATCTTCTCCCGGGACCTTTGAGCCAGGGGGAAACAAGGCTTCAAAAGTGGACTTCAGCTCCTCCAGGTTCCATCGACCACTCTCTCCACTAGCGACACCTTCAAGAACTTCAATCTTGGCTTTAGTAGAGTAGTAAGTGCCGATCCTTATAACTGGTTGTGTAAAGTCGCTCGCGCCCCCCTGAAGCTCAGCAATCTTCCTTGCCTGAGTGGACACCTCCTCCTGCAGCTTAGCAACTTGAGTCCGATGGTTACCCAGCGCGTCCTCAAGAATCCGGTTCTGACGGCCAGCTTCCAACGCTGCTTCCGACGCGTGTTTCTCCTTAGACTTCAACTGGCTAATCTCCCTCATATGCACGTCCATGGCCAGAGCAAATTCTTGGGTTGCCTACAAGGAATGCTAAAGTGAATAACCACGACAGCAAGAAATCAGTCTGACGAATAAGATAGGTCGCGCGAGCATACCTTCTTCATAGCCGCCCTAGATCGCGTCAGCGCTTGTTCCACTCCGCCCTTGACAGAGGCTGCCCTAGCCTCACCAGAATTAGACTCTAGCACGACGCCCCAGAAGTCGGCGGTGTCTTCTTTGGAAAGATCTATAGTGGGGGGGGGGGTTCCAGCTTGCGCTTCTGCGTAGGGCGTTCTTGCTGAACCTCTTTCTTAGGTACCAAGGGAGGGTTCGAGCTACGGGATCTCAGCATTCGTTGTAGCATGACATCGGTGGAGGCATTCCTTTCACGACCTGACCGTACCACAGACGAGGGGTTGAGCCCATTATTTACTGGAAAATCTATCTGGTATGCAGGAAAAGAAAAATTGCTAAAATTTACCAGAGTTGGTGGGCCTGGAGGTGCTCGACATTTTGACAGCGAGAGGTGAGGCTTCTAGGTCCGTAGTCTCGTGACTGGAGCTCTGGGTCTGGTATTCCTCTTTGGGCTTCTCCGGCTCGTTAAACACCTTGCTAGGGGCACGGTTCTTGGATTCGGTGGTCAACAGCACCTTGATAAGCTTTCCGCTAGAAGATCTTGAGTTGAAATTCTTCGGCACTGCACAAGGTGTCATCAGATGAATAATTAGCAAGATGCAATATCTAGAATAGCAGATCTAGTTATATACGCTAGTAGAAACCGCAATTGATAGAACAAGCAAGGCTCTTACGGGTGGTATTCCAAGCATCTAGGAAAACATCCTTATGGATTTCCCCTAACTCACCCAAGGAGCGCCTTTCAACAAAGAAATAACGCGACTGCCATTCCGTATTAGGGTTCTTGACACCAGGGATCAAGGGGTCTTGCGTATTTCTGGCGTGAACGGAAATCCTACCCGGCCTAGAGGGTACTACCTTGTACGACACCAAGAACTCACTCACAGTCATGGCTATTCCTTTCCTAGAAGCTAGTTCATCGACGCACCTGAGTATGCGCCAAGTAGTGGGCATGATTTGGGATGGAGAAACACCTAAATCCCTTAGAAAATCTCTAATGAACGGGGAAAAAGGGAATTTGAGTCCTAGGGAGAACGGGAACTCAGTAAAGCAAATCCAGCCAGGGCGAATCCAATCGATGAGCTTGTCTTGAGGACAATGGTTCACGGTCCCGGTCGGAAACCCTCCCTCGGTAACGATTCTAGCCACATCGTCGGGGGTAAGGTTACACAGAAACTGGTCCTGGGGCATTAGAGAATTTGAAGGGGCAAAAAGAGGGATTTCGGCCATGGTAGGGAGACAGGCGGACGAGGATTGAGCGAAGAAACTAAGCAAAGAATAGAAGCAGGGTTTGAGAGAAAGCAAAAGGTAGAAGACGAAGAATAAAGCAAAAGAGAGAGAATTTTCGTACCTGTTCCAATGAATTGAAATGACGTTTCTGCAAGAGGAAGGCGTTTGAGGCGTTTTAATAGAAGTAATGATGGCATGCATAGGCGGTTCCCAAGGCAAACAAATCGGCAAGTGAAGATTTTGTTTGATTCAAATTTGAAATTCGAATTTAGAATTCCAAATTTAAATCAAAAGGGGTATTGTTGGGCCCTAACAACTAAAAAGCCCACGACACACGCTGGAACGGCTTGCAAGACGTTTACAAAGCCCATCAACGAGTTTCTAGAAGGATGATCGAGTAAGTGGGTATCGAAGCATGATAATTCGCCCGCTTAAGTATAAGATATATCTACATTATATCTTGTAAAGATTATTTCTATCCTATGTAACAGAAATTACATCGTATTTAGGTATAGATTATCTAGAAGACGCACTTCTATTTAGTTATCTTTATATCTTGTAAAGCACTCTATCTTTTAGGCCCCTATAAATACATAGAGGGGGGTCACGCATTGTACAGAATTCATTCATACGTACTGCAACCGAGTACACACAATTCCAATACAATTTTCGCCTTCTTTGTACTTGATTCCTGAGTTCGTATTGCTTAGTTCAAGCCCGATCTAGGCTAAGGGGTCACCAATCTTGCTTGGTTGATTTCTAGCTCTAACAGGTGCCATTCCCGTTGTTTCCCCCAGAGGTCCCCTCTCCGGCGTCGAAATCCAGCCGAGTCACCAGGCCCTCAGTGTTTCTAGGGACGTTGGCGGGTTGTCTTGCCGTAGTTAGTAACTGCTTCTGGCTCTTGAGCTGGTTGTTCTTGTTGGTTAAACGTTCTATGCTGGCTTCAAAGAAACCTTTTTGTTGCTCAAGCTCTTTCTGGAGAATCTCCGTGCGGCGACGAACGTCCGCCATCTCGTCCTCTCGCTGCTTAGACAGGACCTCTTCAGTTTGGGTGGCGTTGTTCTTTTCTGGCACGATCTCTCCAGATTCCGACATCGTTCTAGATTGGGAACTCGAACAGCAAACGATTCTTCGTTCGTGATTTGCCAAATTTTGTGCCCCACGGTGGGCGCCAAATTGTTAGAGCTAGAAATCAACCAAGCAAGATTGGTGACCCCTTAGCCTGGATCGGGCTTGAACTAAGCAATACGAGCTCAAGAATCAAGTGGAAAGAATGCGTAAATTGTATTAATCACGTGTGTATTCGATTGTGTATATGTATGAATGTCCATGTACAATGCGTGACCCCCCCTATGTATTTATAGGGGTGCCTAAAGATAGAGTGTTACAAGATATACTTGCTACTAGATAGATACAAATCGTTACTAGATATAATATACCTAAATGCGATATGATTCTTGTTACATTAGATGAAAAGATAGCTTACTAGATAGAAGGTAATTCTATCTTGTTCTTGACGAGCGAATTGGCTTATATCGATATCCATTACTCGGACACCCTTCTAGAAACACGCTACTTGGCTCGACGGGCTTCTCGCAGGCCGATCTGGTATACTTCGTGGGCTTTTGATTAATAGGGTCCAACACATGATGAGGGGACTTATCTAATCCTCCAAATCGGAGTCAATGACCATAATGCCATCCCACCAATCCCCATCCATATCAGGATTCAAGGAGCTAGTCACCGAATTCAGGCTCCACTAAATCATCCTCTTCATGCTCCCCTAGTTCATCAACTAGAGCATCCCCAGATTTGACCTCAGAGGCATCCCTAGAATTGACCTCAGGTTCATCACGTCTAGGACTGTAAGAGTGGACACCCTTACAATCCCCAGGTTTCTCACAGTTTCCATCATCAGAACACTCGTACGAGCCGGATAAATCCGATGAGTGACTCGGGCAAAGTCGTTGTTCCCTTATCAAAAATAAATCCCAAACATGTAAACAATCAGTATAGTGAGCAAGCAAGGGGTCGAACCCAAAGGAATCAGTTTCTAGTCAGATTTTAGGGTTTTCATGCAAGTAATCAAAAGGGGGGTTTTGAAAGTTGTTTTCAATCAAAGTTATCAAGTAGAGTTTATCCAATCAATTCCACTTTATTAATCAGTTTACCATGAATTCATCCACTTCTTTATATGCCTAGGTCAATTCCAATCCCGATCATAAGAAATCGCAAGTCCACGGTCCAAGCAATTCTATAGCCCTAGGCAAGGACGCTTAACCTAGAATTAGCATAGAGAACAGGGATATTAGGAAATCAAATCATGCAATCAAGCTACGAGTCTCATGCACAATTAAACCATTGAATACTCTTCCCTAAACTAGTCCACGGTCCTAGAATAGAGTTGTTTCGAGAAATAGGAAAGATGCATAGACAACAACCAATCCTAAATCAAACAATAGATCTAAGTCAATCAAACAAGTTGATCAGGCTTATAAAATCAAACATAGATCATGAGATTAAGCACAAGAGTATCAATAAATACCTAGGGATAAAGAAGTTACCAAAATTTCACAACTTCATAATAAAGCTTCCTTGATCGAATAAACTCAAGAGGAGAGTTAGTTCTCCATTACAATAAAAGCTTCAATCTTTATTAAAAAAACAATTGATTGACCAGTGAATAATTGATCTCCCTAAAAACCTAGAATGGTTCCCCTTAAATAGCCCAAAGAACAACCTCTTCGGATTAGATAAGAAAGGAAACCGAAAGATAAGAAAGGAAACAAGATAGAAACGATAGAATTTCGCCCGTCTCGAAGTCGGCCACCACCGCGACCGCGGCGTCACCACCGCGCCCGCGGCGGTCTTCGAAAGTCAAAGGCTGAGTCGGCTACTACCGCGACCGCGCCATCGACAGCATGACCGCGGCCTTCATGGTCTTCAATGGTTCGTCCCTTCACGCCACCGCGCCCGCGTCATAGACTACGCGACCGTGGTATCCATGCAGTGGCGAATCTTCGTCTTTAAGCTCTTCAACTCTTGATTCTTCATAACTTGTGTCTTCGGTCTTCGTATTACAATAACGCTCAAAACTAACCTAACACTCTCAAAATCATCTCAAAATACAAGAGTTAACCTATACAAAATAGCCTGAATCAATGAGGCACCGGACGAGTTTCCAAATATCCAATCATAACTCATTGGAACCTTGCAAGGAATAAAAAACAACAATTAGAACATGAATGAAGAAGGAAAGGGATGGATACAGAGGGTGAGAGCCGTGTACCTTTCAATTTCAGATTCAAAGAGGACAAAGAGGGTGAGCCTTGCACACACAATATGCAACAGTTAAAACAGAGGACGAAGGAGGATGGATACTCATCTACAAACACAGGATTAACACCCTAAACGAGACAGAAAAATACCTTTCAAGTTCAGATTCAAAGGGGAGACACCAACAGGTTCAACCTTGCACAGAAAACGCACATACAACAGAAATCAATGGAGGTTTAGATCGAGAACATAGATCAATGGAGGTTTAGATCGAGAAACAGAGTCCAAAAAAACCCACATGCAAGAGATGTAACCGGGAAAGAACCCCCAAACGGAGACATTCATACCTTTCAGAAGATCGAACCAGAAAAGAACCCCCACAAACACAAGATCTCTCGATCTCAAGTCAGGCGAAGCACCCCCAAGCAAGCACGAACACAATAAGGCGGAATCAACCCCAACAAATCCACATGCAACAAGCTCAAGCCAAGAATCTCATAATATAGAGGATGAAATCAAAGATTAACAATGGGAGCATGAGAGATTTGTGAGGATGAGTGAGATCTAAGGGAGCGAGAGATGAGCGGCGCAAGAGAGAAGTGAGCAAGAGAGTGACACAACAATGACGCTAGGGTTACACATAAACCCCCAAATGAGATTAGGGTTACCAATTGAAGCCCCCAAATCAAGCCCACATGAGAGCTCTTGCAACCCAACATTGGTCGGTAAATGGCCCAAAAAAATACAACCTCAAATCAGCCTTAACACACATCGATATGTAGCAAAAAAAACAATTTCACTTTGTCACTTCAGTTTTGCCCAAATTTTTTTTTGCCTCAGTTTCCATTTTAATGGAGTTTAATGGTTGGTATAGGGTTGTTGAGGTGGAAAATTGGTAATGGTGATAAAGTGATAAGGAGAGAGAAATGGAGAAGAAAGAGGTTGTAAAAGTAAGTAAAAAGTGTGATTGTTTAGGGGTAAAAGAGTAAAAATTGTGTGATATAATGGAAAGAATAAAAGGTGGACAATCTTATCAAAACAAAGAAAATGGATAGACGAACAAATTTTCACAGACGGAGGGAGTAATATAATTTCGAATTACTAATGAACTAGTTAAACCCTTGTATCATGTACGGGTAACTGTAATAAATTTGTTAAACACATTGCATTGGTAAGAGAAATGTTATATCTACAAAGTACACTTATTTGAACAAAGATTTAATTAAAGTAAACTATCAAAATAAATATATAAGATTTCAATTAATAAATTTTATTAGATAAGGTAAAATCTTTTAAATGATTTGAAATTTACATACGTTAATTTGAAAGATCACGTTTAATTAATATAGATATAGATTCTTAGATAGAAAATCTGATACATGTAGATGTAGTCTATATTATTTTTTAAAAAACTCTAATTTATATTTCAAAATATATTACATATGTTAAAAATAATTTCAGGATTATCTATCAAAAATTACTTCCCGATTTTATCTTGATTTTTTGTTTAAATGGAAAGATCATGGTTTATTGAATTAGATAGAAAATCTTATACATATAGGATATAGTCTAGATATTTTTATTTTAAAAAATCCAAATTATATTTAAAAATTATAAAAATCCGAATTATATTTCAAACATATATTATACGGAGTATTTGTTAAAAATCATTTCATAATTATATTTTAGAAATTACTTTCCGGTTTAATCTTAATCTTTTGTTTGAGTAAGTGAAAAGATCATATTTTATGAAATAATATATTTATTAGATGATTGTACCTTATCATATAAAGGAGGACTCGATAATTTATTTTATTATAGAAATGACATGTGTCAAAATATTTGTGAAGGCATTGACTCCGCTTTATACTATGGTAGTACAGATAGACTTTTAGTATACTATAGTACATGACAAAAACTTAATGGACACGTTTATATTTTTCACTTCTTCATCAGACAAAGATTAGGAATCAAGGAAATAAATCAAGTTGTCGGATTGGTCACATTTACAATATTGTCCACCGTCCTCCATATATTGTTCTTTTAGTTAAGGAAACTGCACATAAGAATCGAACTGATGAACTCCGGGTATTATCCTTAGAGGTTTAACCGCTTCGTGCCATCTATATATATATATATATATATATATATATATATATGCTCCTAATTAATTAACAAATTTTTATTTTACGTGAACTCTTTAAAACTTATTATAAAGCAATACTAGAAAGCTTGCCCGTCCGATGGACGGACAATTTCTTTCACCGTATTTTTCTGTAAGATGAAAATTATAATCTTCGTCATAACACAATTTTGTTCTAAATAATAAATTATGTAAGTATTTTGTATTGAATTGTCCATAAAATAGTAGATAAAATAAGTATAAAATATGAAATTATTTTATTTGATTTTGTTAATTTCTTATGAGAATTATTTTGATAATATGGCTTTTCTATTACAATTAAGTTTTTTAGCCGAATGAACATGTGTAAGGATTACTCTTTCTAATTTTATAGACATTTTGGAGGAAATTTAAATCGAAAGCATATGCTTAGCTCTTTAGGATTTACATTCTCGCTCAAAAAAGAAAAAATGATAAGGCTTTGCATTCAAGTTACAATATTATAACATGATATATGTATGTAAAAAATAAAACATAGTAGCATGCATTCATAATCAATTACAAATAAAAAAGCGAAAAATAAAATAAAATAGAAAAACATGCATTTATCAGACAAGGAAAAGAAAAATAAGAGTTGTAGAGAAGAGATAGATAATTCACCCAAAACAAAAAAAAACAATTAGAGAGAAGTCATTAATATGACAAGAGAGGGAGAATTTTAAGTGTTGTATAGATAGATAGAGAAAAAGAAAAATTTACCAGAAAAATAAAAAAAAAATGGAGAGCAACATTAATGTGACAAGGGGAGGATTTTAAGTGTTGTATAGAAGATAGATGATTTCAAATCATTACAAAAATAGGTTACTAGTGCAAGAAATAAAGAGAAAAAATTTGGCTCATCCATTGACATATCTTTATTAGTGGTTCCTTTCTCTTTCTTCATATTTATTCTCCCCTCTTAATAATTCCTCATATGAAATCCTAGTTTATTTTAAAGTTACCACTAGCTTCTTCCTCTTATAAATGTTGAGCTTCTTTTCCTGCTTCATCTTCATCTGCACATTTTAATTTTCAGGTATGCACGTACCAGCATTTACTTTGGTTCTAATTTCACATTAATGCTTTATCTATTTCATTTATACATGACTATAAAAAATACTATATATAGAGATTGGTGTTCCAAACCAATTCAAGGGGCTTAAGAGAGGATTATGGCACAAATTCTACTCCATGGAACTCTCCATGTTACCATCTACGAGGTCGACCGACTTTCCGAAGCAACTGGCCAAAATCTCCTCCGCATGGTAATATATTCGATTTTAGAATGTCCGTTCGCTCGAAACTGGTTTGATTTCGCTCTACTTCTTGTAAGTGAACCCGTGCTTTTTTTAGATGTTCAATCACCCTTATGCGCAGTTCGATCTTCTGGTCTTCGAATAGTATTCATGATTCGCAGCTAGACTCCATTACTATCGCCAATCTTTAGTCATAGTTAAATGCAACGCCTTAAAATGGTTAAAATTGTAGACTACGGTAAACTCATCATAGTTTTGTGTAAGAAGGGTAAACTTTAGGATTTACGGTAAGACCAGATAGTGAAAGATAAATCTATTTAAATATATAAAGTAGAAGGTTTAGAGCCACCACATCGCGGCATGTAGGATTTTTTTTTACGTGTCGTCATATTTCGCGACCTAGTATTTTGACACGTGCCAATCTATTGTCGTTTCATGTTAGGTATTATTTAATTTTTTTATTAAGTAATATCATATCTATTTATCCATGTCATATACGGAGTATATATTCATCCACGTAAGATTTTATTAAGCCACATCATATGTTAAGCCCAACCAAAACTCTTCCCATGGACCAGCCCACTACTAGTGAATCAAGACAACTGACAGGCCCATAAATGCTCCCGCTAGTCCAAGACCTTCCAGCTGAAGCAATTAAGGGGAAAATAAGGTGGAGCCCACAATGGAGAGGAAGAGTTGGGTGAACGGCAGAATAGAGGATTAATTAGTGTAATTGATATCTCTAATAATGGGATGAGGGGTTTTGTAACGTAAGAAAGGGAATTAGAATAAAGGAGGAGGAGACACCATTGTAGGAGGAGGCTGATCTGGAGAATTCCAAGAACACTCTCTTTGTAATTTCTGGCCGGAGATCGGTAAGCCCGATTTTGCTAAATTTAGTTCTTTCTCTTGAACCGATTTTAGCCCAAACAATTTGGCGCCCACCGTGGGGCCACGCCGATCCCAAAGTCAGTTTGCAAAGTCTCGACCCTAGTCGTCCGACCATGTCCGATCCAGAAAACGTCGTCGTGAACAACTCCGGTGATGGGAGTCGCACCCAAGAGCAAGAGATGGTTGAGTTCCGCCGGAGAATGGCCGACCTCCAGAAGGAACTCGGCAACCAGAGGAGCGCCTATGAAGCCCACCTCGAAAAACTCACCAGTGAGAACAGTCGCCTCAAGAGCCAGAACCAGCTTCTGACAACCGAGCGCCAACCGGCCAGGGTCACCGGAAGGGTTGACGGTCCAGCCGCAAGGCTCGAGTTTGGTGGCGGGGAGGGCACCTCTCGGACTCGTAGTGGCCGTGACGCCAGAGATAACTACGTCACCCCACCGGAAGCCTCGCCTGGAGCTCTCCCTTCAAACCGAACCAGGGGGAACGCTCCGCATCAGGCCCCGCTAGAGGAACTAAGGTCTGCTAGCGACCCCCGACCCTTCCGCCCGCAGAACACATGGGCCGCAGAAGGGAGCAACGAGGAAGAGGATAATGACCGAAGGAGGCCAGTCGACTTGGACGCCGCTATCCGGCGAATGGTTACCGAGCAGATCGGTGCTATCACGGAGCAGGTGGTGCGTAGCCACCACACCTTTCGTCCAGTGGCCCCCGAAGCGCCAGACGGCTATGACGAGTCTCCATTCGTCCCCCGGATAGCCCGCGTAGAGATCCCGAGAAAGTTTGTTGTACCATCTATGCTGGCATACAACGGAACCGGTGACCCAGACGAGCATGTGGCCGTGTACAAACAAAAAATGATGACCATCTCTTTCCCGTACCACTCGAAGGAATCGATGATGTGTAGAAGCTTTGGGGCGACCCTGGCAGGCTCCGCGCTAGCGTGGTTCATCAATCTCCCCCGAGGGAGCATCCGTTCTTTCGCGGAGCTCTCTTATCTCTTTCGCTCTCAGTTCGCTAGCATCCGGCAGTTCGAGAAGCAATCCAGCGACCTCTACTGCATCACCCAGAGATCTAGAGAATCCACCAGAGAATATCTAGATAGGTTCAACAGAGAGAAAATTGCCATCCCCAATTGTGACATAGCTACAGCTGTAGAGGCATTTAGGCAAGGGGTGGCGCAAGGCAGCGGGCTCTACGAGGAACTTACTAAGCATCCCATCACCAACTTCGAAGAAGTGCAGGTCAAGGCTCTGGCGCAAGTGCGGCTAGAGGAAGACCGGAAGCTGCGCCAGAGAGTTGTCGAGCCAGAGAGACCAGAAAGACGAGATCGCGCTAATTACCGTCATGAAAGGAGAAGCCAGCCCTACTCAGGACGCCGCTGAGTACGCCTAGAGATGTGAGGCATGCCAGCGCCACGAACTAGGCTAGGCCTCGGAGACTTCGCACCCATCCTCCGAAAGTACTATTTCTGAACTTGGTTTATTCTAGCTATTTGTTTTCGATTCTCTGTTTCTTTTCGAAGTTACCTCTAGCATTAGTCATCATGCATAGACTTGATATCATTGTGTTTGCATGGTCGTACGTGTGCATTTGCTTTGCTTTGAATTCAATGAAACGCCGTAGGGCCCTAGTGGTCCCGGGAAACGGTTGTATTATCACCTCGTGTGTGATCGATACTCACTACAAACACAGGGGTTGATCTACCAACGACTTACTAAGGCTTAAGCTCAACGTGCTACCTAGACAAAGTCTAGAGAACGCAAGTTTCGCTAGAAAAAGCAAGTTTCGCTAGAAAATGCGAGTGTCGCTAGAAGACGCAAGTGTTGCTAAAAAATGCAAGTTTCGCTAGAAAATGCGCTATTCGCCAGAGGTCGCAAGTTATTCGCCAGTTGTCGCAAGTCATCTGCCAGATGTCGCAAGATTATTCGCCAGTTGTCGCAAGTTATACACAAATTACCGCCCCTGGGTAGCTCCCACTGGGGTAGATCATTCGCCAGATGCCGCAAGTCATTCGCCAGATGCCGCAAGTTATTCGCCAGCTGCGGCAAGATTGATCGCTAGTTCTAGCTAGCTACAACCGATTCGCCAGCAGCCGCGAGTTCACAGCTAGCTCTAGCTAGCTACAACCGATTCGCCAGTAGCCGCGAGTTCACTGCTAGCTCTAGCTAGCTACAACCGATTCGCCAGCAGCCGCGAGTTCACAGCTAGCTCTAGCTAGCTACAACCGATTCGCCAGCAGCCGCGAGTTCACTGCTAGCTCTAGCTAGCTACAACCGATTCGCCAGCAGCCGCGAGTTCACTGCTAGCTCTAACTAGCTACAACCGATTCGCCAGTTTTCGCGAGTTTACCGCTAGCTTTGGCTGGTTCCAACCGCTTCGCCAGTTGCCGCGAGTTGATAGCTAGCTCTGGCTAGTTGCAATCGATTTCGCCAAGTGACATAAGCTCAAATGCTGGCTAATCTGTCGTTCGTTACCAAACGCACGAGAACTCCAACAACCGCTAGCTAATCCCTCGCTCGCTACTAAATGCACAAAAATGCTAGCGCTCGCTAGCTAGTCTGTCACTCTACTAATCATAAAAAATTGCTAGAACGCTCACGGGGTGCTAGAATATTCTGGCTCACCTACCACTCGCTAGCACGCACTAGCTAACAATCATTCGCTAAGTCTAATGTCAGCTTTGTTCGACTACAAGTCATTCGCCCGTATTCGCTAGCTATCGCAAGTCACTCACTCGCCATCAATTGTTAATCGCCACCTAATGCCCTACATACGCTAGACACTACGAGCAATCGCTAGAAACAACACAAGTGATATAAAAAGTCTGAGTTCACTAGAGACGTAAGGGGTCGCTAGTGCAGTCTAGCTTACGCCCAACAATCCAGTCAACAAAGACTTCGACAATAATTCAACTCCCGACTGATTTGCCATCCTAGACTTTATAGTTGGATATCGCTACTCGTTCTCAATAGGCTGGGGAACTCGACTGAAGTTTTAGCGAATCAGATTCCGACCAGCTTGCACAGCAGGCTCGAAACCTGATTCGGGGGTAATGTTAGGCCCAACCAAAACTCTTCCCATGGACCAGCCCACTACTAATGAATCAAGACAACTAACAGGCCCATAAATGCTCCCGCTAGTCCAAGACCTTCCAGCTGAAGCAATTAAGGGGAAAATAAGGTGGAGCCCACAATGGAGAGGAAGAGTTGGGTGAACGGCAGAATAGAGGATTAATTAGTGTAATTGATATCTCTAATAATGGGATGAGGGGTTTTGTAACGTAAGAAAGGGAATTAGAATAAAGGAGGAGGAGACACCATTGTAGGAGGAGGCTGATCTGGAGAATTCCAAGAACACTCTCTTTGTAATTTCTGGCCGGAGATCGGTAAGCCCGATTTTGCTAAATTTAGTTCTTTCTCTTGAACCGATTTTAGCCCAAACATCATATTTATTTAGGTAAATGAGATTTTTTCCTATCAAAAAAATAAATATTGAGCTTGTTTATCGAAATATTTGATTTTTTTTATTTGTACAAATCTTATCTATAAGAAACTAATTAAGAAAAGAAAGATTTTGATAATTATATATTGGTCAATAGATATTCTTATCAAATAGTAAAAATCTTTCATTTCTTAATTAATATGTTACTTACTCTTTCATTTCTTAATTAAAAATTTGATTCTATATAACTTATCCCTTTATTTCTTATCAAACAGTAAAAAAAATTATTTCTTAATTAATATGTTAATTGGTATTTTATTCCTCAATTAAAGATTTGATTGTATATAGTTTATAGAATGACCATATAAACGAATTGAATATGATCATAATTTCTTTAAAAAATCCTAATTATGTATTTTATATTACTATTAGTTATATAAACCTTATATATATATATATATATTTATAGTTTACAAAAATATTAACTTTAATTTTTATTCAAATCCCATAAAAGATATGGGGATTACACTAGTGATAAGTATAGGAGGATAAAGTGCCACCTTATCATGTGTGAGGGGCCTAGCCAAAAATGGAGAACTGTTTTTTTCTTGTTTGTTTTTTCTTTAATGGTCCATGCACAAGTAGTCAACTAGAACGAGTACCACATAAGCTTAAGGAAAGTGCCATATATATGTAGGTTTAGGAATATGCTACTTATTTTTTTTGGTCGAATGAATATGCTACTTATTATATACTTCATCACCATGTTAATTATATGTTAGGCTTCATTAACGTGTTAATAATGTTTCTAGAAGTGAGCATATAGATCAAAGCTTCACATTGCTTGTTATATTTTATAAATGTAAACTAGCTTTAAGATAATCTTTCATGGCCAAAGTAAAGTTTGTGACTTAAAAAGGGAAAAAGGAGCAGTTGGGTTTATCAAAACTCTTACTTCTTGAAACTATAGTGTCGTCAAAACACCAAACTAACACTCTCTCGAGGAGCCGGAGAGTACTGTCTCTCCTTCGACCCAAAAAGAGAATGAAAATAAAACGTAAGTATGTATGTAATTAGGACCTAAAACCTAAGCTACAATTTAAAGATTAACTAGTTTAGCCCCCGTACCATATATGTACGGGTAATGCGATTATAAACCCAATTTAATTAGATATGTAACGTCAATGATCACGTTAAAAATATAGATCATATATATATATATCTTCGTATTATGATTAGTGTTTTTTACCAATAGTAAATCAACTCATAATATAAATAAGTTGGATTTGTTCAAAAATTAAAGTAAATATCACGTTTTATTAAATAATAATATTTATCTAAAGATTATAGCTAATTCTTGGTAAGGGATAGTTCATAATTTTCGGTAATTTTTACGGGATAAGATTATATGAGATTCTAACTACCTAATTTATATAGAGGAGGGCCCAACTGATTATTTATATCAAATCATATATATCTATCTTTCTATTGTGATTAGTGTTTTTTTATATACGCAAGGGCCCGATTGATTATTTTATTAAAGATATGACACGTGGCGCAATGTTTTGTGAAGACTTTGTCTCCGCTTTATACTATAGACAATATAGATTAGGTGCATTTTACATACCTAACTAGTGATAGTGCCCGTGCCTTGAAGGTACGACTTGGACTTTTGTGGATTTTCATACAAAAATAATAGTCGGATAAATGTAAAATTATGTAGAATGTCTTCAATTTTGTCTCTTATGGGATTTGAACATTTGTTTATACTTTTTTTTAATGATATATTATGTATTAAATTTTTTTATGATATATTATATTATATTTTTTAATTATGTAAATATTGTTTATAATCGAGAAAAGTTTTATATGATTGAATTTGAATTTATTTTGTATAAATAATGATTTAATTTAATGCTTGATCAATAAGTTTTCTTAGTTAATCATTATTTTTCATTTAACAAAACTTTAAATTTCAAAATCCAAATCATATGAAATATTGAAATAGTTTACATACATATATGTATTACATTTATGTGCGAGTATAATTAAATTTTAATCAATAAAAAGTAAGTCAATTAAATTTGAACCATTAGATTAGTTTAATAAAAGATAAATTATGTATTTTAATATGGATTGTGGAGTTAACATATGTCATTATACATATTATTTCAACCACTATTTTATTATTATCGTACCCGTTTATTTGGTTTATAAATCATTCTTAAATTTTTAAATTTTGAGCAATATTTTAATTTTTTTAACTCCTAATGTGTAGATCATAATTGTATAATTTCTAAATATTTATTAAATAGCATACAAATTCGAACTTATTTTTGTGATTAAAATTATCAAAATTGTAAGAAGATTTTGGTGTATTTCTTGATTATCAAAATTATGTATAAATTTAAATTTTATTTTTTTAAGAAAATAATTAAAATGGAAATTAGTAGATAAGAAGAAATCTAATGTGGGGTCTATAATAAAATTTCAACCAATTAAACAAATTGAATTGTTTTATTAAAGATGAGTGATGCGGTCCAATGAGAAGGTGACACATGTCGGTAGACCTGGGTCCGCTTCGGTTTGAACCGGCGAACCGGACCGGAACCGGACCGGTCAAAACCAGAACCGAACCGGAACCTTAACCTAAACCGCCAAACCGGCCGGGCTAGGTTTAGGTTAAGGTTCGGTGCCATGCCAAACCGGTGAACCGGCGGTTCAAACCGGGACCGGAACCGGATAAAAACCGGCGGTTTATAAATTTTTTTAAAAATAAATTATATTTTTTTAGTTTTAATTCCCGTGAACCGGCCAAACCGCGACCACGGTAGCTTAAACCGTGACCGTGGTTTCCTCCTGGATGAGAACCGCGGTCGCAAAATGTGGGCCGCGCCCGCGGCCTCCTAGAAAAACAAAAAAAAAACAAAAAAACCAGAACCGGATCAGAACCGGTCAAAATCGGGAGGAAACCAGTCAAGACCGGAACCGGACCGGAACCGGCTAACCGGGTCTCCCAAGGTTTGGGTTTAGGATTATCCTAAACCCAAACCTAAACCGCGGCGGTTCGGTTAACCGGGCACACGTCTACATGTCGGGCTAAATATTATTTTTAACCTCCGTTTTAATATATAGTTATGATGATAAATTAGACTTACTTGTGAATGCAAACCATACCTTGAAATTGGACTTGGGAAAAAAACTCAATTCCAATTTTTGGATATTGATCATTACCTTTTAATGCAATATACATACATGCACTAATGTAATTGTCCTGAAGACCCATTCCGGCCATTCGTCCATGAATCATTGAATCTGCGAGCAATCATGAAAGATTTACTTTCAAAAAATAATCGATGAATTAAAAGACTGGTTGATCCACTATAAAGCTAACATGTGGATAAATGAGACGTTGATATCATATAAAGAGTAGGTAGTGGTATAATAGTCCCCTCCACCATAACTTTCGATTTTTCCGCATGCTCGGTTTGGCGTTGTGGATTGTCGTTTTCAAATGTCATTTTTCCAAATTCAATATACGGTTTCCCATTTATCTTTTGTTCTAAGCTAACATTAACATCATTGCTCTTCCACCTAGCGTTGGTGAAGCACTCGGTTTAACCTTGTAGTATACAAATGTCACGGGTGCAACTTTTATAGACAACTAGTTGAAGATCCGTATCATGTGCACATATATATTATATGAAGATTATTTAATAACTACAAGATATAAATTATATGAGATGTGTGTAAAAGATAATTCTTCATTCTCATATTTCTAACGTGTACATTAAAAGATACTGTATAAATTATATGAGATTTGTGTAAAAGATAATTTTCCGAGAAATCTTTATTGGATAAGACTTTAATTGGTCAATAATTTTATGTGATCTTTATTGGATAAGATCTAAAAGATATAAATTATATGAGATGACTGATCTCTTAATAAGGAAAAATATGCATATAGATTCTAGCTAACATAATTTTCCATTTTGATATGTGATCCAATTATAGTACACAATTCTATTATTTTTTGGTTAATAATTTTATTTTGTTAATAATTGTTAAAATAGAAACATTATTTTATTCAACATTAATGAGGTGGCACAATTTTTAACAAAGACATAGGTTCCGCTTTATACTGTATTATAGTAGATGTCATTAATAAAAAAATATTGAGACGCTAGTATGTCAACTTAAATAGGGTAATTTTGAGCTAGATGAGATCGGTTAATTATGTGACATGGGTCAGATGTAACACAACAAGGAGTAAAGATTTTATTAACAAGTATTTTGTTTGGGTGAAATTGACAGATTGAATCCGTAGTGGGAATAGGCAAAGGAGAAACGAAGTTGTATGCAACAATTGACTTGGAAAGGGCCAGAGTTGGAAGGACAAGGCTCCTTGAACACGAGTACTCAAAACCAAGATGGTACGAGACATTCCACATCTATTGTGCTCATTTGGCCTCCAATGTGGTCTTCTCCGTCAAGGAAACCGACGCCATTGGTGCTCCCGTCATTGGAAGAGCCTACCTCCCTGTCAAGGAGCTTCTCAGTGGCGAAGAAGTAGACCAATGGCTTGACCTCCTCGACAAGGTACGCGCGCCTATACATTTATATGTATACCAAGTGCGTGTTATGTTTACGAGGATGTCACCAGCTGATAACAATCTAATTTGGACCGTCCATCGATCATATTTGCTTTCATCTAGACAAATTATTTACCATAAGAGTTCGTCTTCAGTTTATCCTGATCGACCACACGCATGTAGTTGTAACCATACTTGTCTTAGTTAACTTAGAAATGTGACACTCGTCACGTTTTTTGTAACCTTACTTCTCAACTTAACTCATAGGATCATAAGCCCATACCCAAGGGCTCGAGGATCCATGTGAAGGTCCAATTCTTAGATGTCACCAAAGAAATAAACTGGGATCGAGGAATTAAGTCCGCCACCAAGTTCCTCGGCGTTCCCTTCACCTTCTTCTCTCAAAGGAAAGGATGCAAGGTCACTCTCTACCAAGACGCGCATGTGCCCGATGACTTCGTCCCCAAGATCCCTCTCGACAATGGCCAACTCTACCAACCCCACCGCTGTTGGGAAGACATCTTCGACGCCATCAACAACGCCAAGCATTTCGTGTACATAACGGGGTGGTCGGTCTACACCGAGATCACGCTCGTGAGGGACACGAGGAGGCCTAAGCCCAGAGGCGACATGACCTTAGGGGATCTACTCAAGAAGAAGGCGGACGAGGGCGTTAGGGTTTTGATGCTCGTGTGGGATGACCGGACTTCGGTTAAGCTGTTCAACAGGAACGGGTTGATGGCGACTCACGACGAGGATACGGAATCGTACTTCCATGATAGTAAGGTGAATTGTGTGTTGTGTCCGAGGAATCCGGATAATGGGAGGAGCATTGTGCAAGATTTGGAGGTCGGGACTATGTTTACTCACCATCAAAAGAGTGTGATTGTGGACTTTGCTATGCCTAGGGAAGGCTCGGACAAGAGAAGAGTTGTTGGTTTTGTTGGAGGAATTGATCTTTGTGATGGAAGGTGCGTGTATCTCTCTACATTGTTCTTCATTTTTTTGGTCGAAGGAGAGACATCACTCTCCGTATCTTCGAGGGGCGTTTTATTTATATATTTAAAAAATGGGCTAAGTAGTCCTCACGTGGG
This sequence comes from Polygonum maritimum, assembly GCA_963924305.1. Classification (NCBI taxonomy): domain Eukaryota; kingdom Viridiplantae; phylum Streptophyta; class Magnoliopsida; order Caryophyllales; family Polygonaceae; genus Polygonum; species Polygonum maritimum. The sequence goes on from OZ002733.1 coordinate 22,696,126, forward strand.
GGATAGCCAGACCCCTTACATCATCATGCAATAAGAGTAAAATCTCCTTTGACGGGACACAAAATATATGAAGTCCAATAGGAAAATTAAAAGCAACAGAAGCAAGATCATCAGGCACAGTATTTGCCTCACGGAAGTCATGTCGGAATTAATGAAATTGATCTAAAAATGTCCATTGATCCGGTTCTTAGAAGTTTGATTTTGAATCAAGCAACTAATGAAATTTGGAATAACGAAACTTTTAACTATAGTTGACCTACAAAGTGATTTTGACTCAAGTTTATTCCAACCGAGAAATGTAAAGCATATATTTTCCAGCTTATAGCCCTAATTATATGACCATACCCATTAATAAGGGAGTTGATCACCATGATTAAAGAGATAAAGTCTAGTCAACCTAACCTCAACCTAATCTACCCACTAGCTGACAAGTCTTGTTAGTTTTTTTTTTCTTTTGGTTGAAATCTTGTTAGTTTTCTTTTGGATCTAAACAAGTCTTGTTAGTTGGTATACTTATGAGTTACGTAGCCTACTAAATGCATGTATTGGTAGTTTGGTACATACGTGTTAATGATTTCTTTAATTACTTGACTAAAGCTTTAAATTTGTATGAAATCAAAACCCAGGTACGATACACAGTTTCACAGCCTATTCCGGACACTAGACACGGTCCAAGATGGGAAGGATAACATCATTGACCGTTCGATCCAAGATGCATATATCAACGCGATTCGTCGTGCCAAGAACTTCATCTACATTGAGAACCAGTACTTCCTAGGGAGCTCTTTTGCATGGACTCGAAGCAATGACATCACAGTCGAGGACATTGGGGCGTTGCATTTGATCCCCAAGGAGCTTTCGTTGAAGATTGTAAGCAAGATCGAGAAAGGGGAGAGGTTTACGGTGTATGTTGTGGTCCCTATGTGGCCCGAGTTCAGGCCTGAGAGCGACTCTGTCCAAGCGATACTCGATTGGCAGAGGAGGACCATGGAGATGATGTATACAGATATAGCTCAGGCTTTAAGGGGCAAGGGAGTTGAAGGGGTTGATCTAAAGGAATATTTGTCCTTCTTTTGTTTAGGAAATAGAGAGGTTAAAAAACCGGGTGAGTATACGAACCTACAGGGGAGCCAGAGCCTGATACCGACTATATACGTTCTCAAACTGCTCGAAGGTTCTTGATCTATGTCCATGCTAAGATGATGATAGGTAATCAGATATAAGATATTGGTACTGATATCGATTTATATTTAACTTTTGTTCGTAGTTTGACTCTTATTGTGTATACTTATATACATGTTATGATGATTGCAGTTGACGATGAGTACATCATCATTGGATCGGCCAACATAAACCAAAGGTCGATGGATGGGGCAAGGGACTCAGAGATAGCAATGGGAGGGTACCAACTCTACCACATAGTCACGCGGGAGAACCCCTTCCCACGTGGCCAAATCCACGGATTCCGAATGTCACTCTGGTAGAGCACCTTGGCATGTTGGATGACACCTTCACGAGACCCAATAGTGTTGAGTGTGTTCGAAAGGTTAACCAAGTGGCCCAGAGCTATTGGGACATCTACTCGAGTGAATCCCTCGAGAAGGACCTACCGGGCCACTTGTTGACCTACCCGATAGGGGTCACAACTAAAGGTGAAATCACTGAATTGCCTGGGTTTGAGCATTTTCCAGATACTAAGGCTAGGGTTCTTGGTGACCAGGCTCTTCTTCCTCCTATCCTTACCACTTAGTAAGTGTGATAGAAAAGTATGCTTTAATTACACGTGTGTGGGATATATATCTTTGCTACTGGTTGTGATATTGAGTACTACTTCTATGTTGTTCGGTTTGAATACATGTTTCATAAATATAATGAGTATGGTTTCACATATGTACGATACCTAGTAATCAGAAATATAACATACATGTAACATGTGCTTGTAGAGATAATGAAACCATGTTTTTTGTTCCTTTTTTCAATGGGAATTTTTTTTTTGAAATCAAATGTGAATGAATATAATAGATCACTGAGGTTTTTATTTTACTTTATTGTTTTCAAGCTTTTGGTTTTTGCTCCTCCCTAACCACAATTTTGAAACTCAATGTTATAGTCAATGAATTTAATAGTTGGATTAATTTAAGAACTTTTGACCGTGGATTTTTTGTGTGGAGCAAGTACAATTTTTTAGTTGTGGGGACTATTTATTGACAAACTTTTGTTATTGTGTTGTTAAAAAAAAGGATTTAATTATATAGCAATGCATATATACCCTAATTGCTAATTTATAAGTAAATGTACAAAATTAGGTAAATAGCAATACACCCAAACAACTTTCTCTCTCTCCACTATTTGACCAACCATTGACCGGCGTTGATTGACCGTTGACCGGCGTTGACCGATTGTTGACCGATTGTTGACCGGCATTGACTGTCATCACTTGACGATTGTCATCACTTGAACTATCATCACTCGACGATTGCTATCACTTCTATAAAATTTAGTGACACTTATAAAATTTGATGAAACTCGTTTTCTTATCAACGACAGTGATGACAATCCTATAAAATATAGTGACATTCATATAAAATGTTATCAAAAAGTCTCACAAACAATTAGTCATCACCAATGTTATCAAAGGATCTTCTTAATTGATAACACCTAATTGTCATCACAAGTGACAATATTTAGCAAGTAACTAGAAGATTATAGTAATTACACCGAATAAGTATAGCTAAAACAAGACTTATGCACACAACTCCAAATTATCATCACAAGTGACAATATATGTCATCACCAATCAAAGGATCTTCTTGATAATACCTAATTGTCATCACAAGTGACAATATTCAACAAATAACTAGAAGATTATAGTAATTACACCGAATAAGTATAGGTAAAACAATACTTATGCACACAACTTCAAATTTTCATCACAAGTGACAATATATGTCATCACCAATGTTATCAAAGAATCTTCTTGATAACACCTAATTGTCATCACAAGTGACAATATTTAGCAAATAATTAGAAGATTATAGTAATTACACCGAATAAGTATAGCTAAAACAAGACTTATGCACACAACTCCAAATTATCATCACAACTAACAATATATGTCATCACCATTGTTATCAAAGGGTCTTCTTGATAATAGCTAATTGTCATCACAAGTGACAATATTCAACAAATAACTAGAAGATTATAGTAATTACACTGAATAAGTATAGGTAAAACAAGACTTATGCACACAACTCCAAATTATCATCACAAGTGACAATATATGTCATCACCAATGTTATCAAAGAATCTTCTTGATAACACCTAATTGTCATCACAGGTGACAATATTTAGCAAATAACTAGAAGATTATAGTAATTACACCGAATAAGTATAGCTAAAACAAGACTTATGCACACAACTCCAAATTATCATCACAAGTGACAATATATGTCATCACCATTGTTATCAAAGGGTCTTCTTGATAATAGCTAATTGTCATCACAAGTGACAATATTAAGGAAATGGAGTAATAACTCTCCACAAATACACATTTAAAAATGGTTATTTGCATCTTCCAATATCTACTAGTACAATAGTTAACCAAATTCAAGCAATGTAACAGTGAGTTGCATCAATTGCATCCTCTTCGGTGAATGATACAACATGGACTTAGTGTCATCACCATATTATCAAAAAAATACCAAATTGTCAACCAAAAAAAAAAGAGCATATAAGCTGTTTTTAGAGGTGTTGCAAATGCATATCTTTATATCTTTATATGAAAACTACAAGTGCACTTCATTGCACTAAAAATTGAAGTCCATGCTATTGGTGTTGATATTCATCTAATTTTAATTTTATAAACAACAGCCTATTAATTCAAACAAATAACAAAAATTTGTGAAAGAACAATTCCAAGAATATCAAATTAACCAACATATATAAAAGGCCGATTGACCGAAAACCACCCGTATAATAGGCCATATTGCCCTAACCATCCCTTCTATACATATTTACCGAAAACTACCCCTATAAACCCTTCTGTTAAAAAACAACCACCCCACCTGGATTCTCCGTTAGAAATCCGTCAACACGCGCGTGTGACGCGTCTTTAAACTTCGAATTTTGATTTGTTTTTACCTTTTTTCTACTCCACACTTAATCTCCCCCACCCCACCACCACAAGAAATGTCAAACTAGTGAGCGGAATAGGCCCAACATAAATAAACGGGCCTGTTTAAAACAGGCCCAATTTCACTCAACCGATAAACCTAATAACCAGAGAGATTGAACAGAACCAGCAATCGGGAGAAAGATTTCTTCACCGCCGGCGTATCTTCTCTTCCTCGTCGAAGTCCACAAATTCGTGTACGTGTCTCTTTGTTTCCCTCTCGTTCCTCTTGTTTGTAGTTCTGGACAAATTCGTGCATGCAAGTGAAACCAAAATAATACTTCCAGCTACTTAGTTGCCATGTTCAGAGCAACGGACTTGCAACACACTAGTATTCACATGTTCCTAACAAAATAGGGTTTTGAATTCTTCACAATCAGTCTGAGGAATGGAATAGAAGTGTCTGAGGCATGAACTTTATTTTCTAATCGAGGGTTTGATTCCGTATTCTGGATTGATTAGATACCACGATCAACCAAACTTCAGGTTTTCAAAATGATAATAATTTTGTTTCTTATATCTGTTCTATTGTCCTAATAATGCTCTTGTATTCAGTATACAAGAGGTATAAAGTCTTCAAGCTTTCAGCAAACTGAAAGCTTTTGCCTTTAAGAAGAGCCATAGACCTCTTTGTTGCCGAGAACTGGTTGATTCTGAGAAGGGAAAGGACGAGAGGGATCAATCATGGGTAGAAATGCAATGAAAGGGAATAATAGCTATGATGGAGGTGCTGCTTCAAAGAATAGAGCTGGGAGAATGGATGATAAACCCACTAAAGATCGAAAAGTCTCAAATGCAAAAGACCAGTCTGTCACGGACCCGTCTTTTATCAGGTAATACGACTGCGTTGTCAGTTGTAGTAGTAACAACTTATATATTATTCTTGTACAGGGCTTGGAAATGATGGGGTGTTTGTCTGTTTGATGCCTTTGGGTAAAATAATGATTGATTTAAAAATCTTGCAGGCAGCAGGTTGATCCTGAAGCTGCAAAATATTTTTCTGAAATCGCTAATGTTTTGGAGTGCGGTGATGTGGATGTGGAGGAACGACCCTATGTTTGTGGCAATGCCCTAGAAGAAGCTAGGGGGAAAGAAGTTGAGCTGGCCACGGACCACATCATAAGCCACACCTTGCAGACCCTCTTAGAGGGCTGTGATGTGGATAATCTCTGCCTTTTTCTGAGATCATGTGCAAAGAACTTTGTTCATATTTCAAATGATAGTTGTGGTTCACATGTGGCTGAGACAGCTCTCAACTCTTTAGCTATGCATATTCAGGATGAGGAGTACTATTCAATGATTAAGGAAAGTCTGACCTTGATTTGCAAGGTATACTTGCACAGGTTGCTGATTGCTGGCTTCTTTTAGTTTCACTTTCTATTATATTTTACTTCATTTATCGTGTCGCATACATTGTATGCTCTCTTTTTCTTATAGGGATTCATGGTTTTTGAAATCTGTAGGTGAATTGTGTTGCAGAGTCCAGTTTATTAGCTTTTTTTCTTACAGAAGATGCATGTGTTCCTTTTAATGGCCAATTTTTTTTTTTGTCAGAATATGGCTTCAAATCCAGTAGAAGTGATGTGTAATTGCTATGGATCTCATGTTCTCCGAAGCTTGCTTTGTGTTTGTAAAGGAGTTCATACAAATTCAGAGTTTCATACCGCAAAATCTTCCAGTGTAATAACCAAACGGTTAAATCTTAAAGCTGATAAAGGAGAAACAAACAATCAACACTTTGTGCATCCGGGATTTCCAGATTTGCTCAAATTCCTTGTGTCAGAAATGTTGAAATGTAGCAAGACAGATATTGCGGTCCTGCAAAGGGATCAGTATAGCAGTTTGGTTCTGCAGGCGAGTTGCTTCTTGCTCATAATCTTTTTTATTGATCTTGATTAATACTAGATTGCCTTTATTTCTCCATTTCATTGGTGTGAAAAGTGACCGATTTTGTGTCCTAACTGCAGACTGCTCTAAGGCTACTGGCCGGCCAAGATGAAGAGTTGTTGTCAATAATTCCAGTAATTTTGGGATCTGACATGAAAAATACAGAGAAGGGAAGTCTTATTACCTCGTCTGAGGTGCAAAATATCAAAAATTTGGTCAAAGAAAATGCATTCAGTCATTTAATGGAAGTAAGTTTCTCTAGGTCCCTCCCTTGTGGTACTCACAGAGCTTTATCTGCTCGAACATGTTTTCATGCGTTAGTTTGCAAAAGAAATGATGGCATCAGGCTACTGTATCACATGAATCCAGTAAAACGTTCCTTTTTTTTTAATCTTGATGAGAACTGATAGGCCAATTCATGCAATTTCTGCAATTTTTATAGTTAGCACTTAGCACTAAGATCAAGTGATCAATTATTTAATTGCTCTTTGTTGATTGAACTTTTTCTACAGTATTTCTTTATATTCTTCCTCTCTTTGCAACGTGTTCTCCTATAGATCTTTCCCACTCTAATTTTATTTACTAATTGCAGGTCATATTGGAAGTGGCTCCAGATGTCTTGTATGATGAGATCTTTGAAAAAGTTTTCAAGGGCTCCTTATATGAATTATCGTGCCATCCGTCTGCAAACTTTGCAGTCCAAGCCTTTATTTCTTACGCAAGATCTAAGAGTCAAGTATGTAATTCCTTCTTCTGCTGTACTACTGTGACTAATATTTTTAATCTTTCTCATATCCATTTCTATATCGAGAATGGTTAATTGGTGTTAGATATGTAACATTTGTATCTGTATCATATGGAGACATTGTTTCTCTCTTAGAATGACATATTTATATATTTATCAGTAGATGTCAATATATGATATGATTTATCTTGCTCTCCAGATTGAAAGAATTTTGGAGGAACTTGGTTCAAAGTTTAAGGACCTTCTCGAAGCGGGAAAGACAGGAGTTGTGGCTTCTATAATTGCCGCAACTCAGAAGATTCAAACCAACGAAGACAAGGTTTTACATTTTCTAAACTTTCAGTTCTTTCTCCTAGTTCTGATTTATTCTTTATAAGCACAAAATGGAGACTTCTTTTGTCTAAGAATTTTGTTTGTTTACTACTTGAACAGTGCTCCAAGGCTCTTGCAGGTTCTGTAACGTCAGGAAATGAGCCCCCAAAACACATCGTTCCTCGATTGTTATTTCTGGATAGTTACATCTACAGTCATGATAAAGCCAACTGGAGCTTGCCAAGCAATTCAAGAGTGCATTTTATGGGCTCTATGATTCTTCAATTAATATTCAAGTACCCAAGTGTATATAGCCTCCTTTCTTGTTTGTTTCTTCTTAAATTGCTCTTAATGTTTATAAGTATTATCTTTGTATAATTTCTGTTTGAGTAAGAACATATGTATTGACTAGGCTTTATCTCTTTTCAGGAATACATACAGCCTTATATCAAAAGTATTACAGCTATGGAAAGTGACCACATCACCAAGATTGCCAAGGATGTTGGTGGAGCACGGGTTATTGAATCTGTACTGTCCTCAAATGCCAAAGACAAACAGAAGATGAAACTGGTTGGCAAGTATGTTCAGCATCTACTGATCTATTTCCTTCCAAAGTTTTCTATTCTTTTTAGAAATATTGATCTTTTTTTTTCCAATCATAGTAATTTTTTCTGATCGTAATGTTGAAGGCTGAAGGGTCACTTTGGGGAGCTAGCAATGCATCCATCGGGGTCTTTTACGGTCAGCAAGTGCTTTAGTGTGAGTGATGTACCACTTAGAGAAGCCATAGTTGGCGAGTTAGTCACTATTCAAAAAGAACTTTCGAAGACAAAGCAAGGCCCTGGTCTTATAAAAAGCTTTGATGTTGAGGGGTAAGATGTTTTGGTACATGCCATTTGCTGTTTAACGTTTTTTTTGGTTACTATCTCTTACTGATCATCTTCATTTATCTCAAACAGATATGGCAGAAGGCCAGAGCAGTGGCGATCCAGCCAAAACTCGAAAATCTCAGTTTACAAGGACTTCCTTGCTGAATTCGAGACCGAGAAATCATTTGAGCCACAGGATAAAAAGAGCAAGAAGAGCTTTGTCGTTGACGACTCAAAGAAGGTGTCCCAGCAAAGCGACCTGAAGAAGTTGAGACAAGAAATCGATCACTCGTTGGCGTCACTCGAGGCTTCGAAGGACAAGAAAGAGAAGAGAAAGAAGAAAGATGATAAAAATAGATCAGCTCACAAGAAGGCTAGGACATAAAATCTTCTTCTGTTTGTCTAGGTAATGCCTTTCCGAATGTAATAGACAAGACCTTGCCTTCCGAATGTAATAGACAAGACCTTGCCTTTCCGAATGTAATAGACAAGACCTTGTTAACAAAGATAGATTGTAAGACTTAAACTGCTGAAGTAATAGTGCCATAGTGGTCACTTAATGGTTTGTTTAAATTGGGCTCTTAATGCATTGACTCTTGGCGAATTGGTAGGCCAACAACAACTTTAAATTATTAACATTATTATAATATGTTCATGTAGCACAAGCTATTTCCAAGCATCATCATAACTCTTCAACTTGTTCAATCCTTAATTCGAAGAAACGGGTCATATTGTAGTATCCGGGTCGGGTCGGTCAAATGTACTAACGCGAAACACGTACACACCCTCTTGCACTAGCCATGGCCGCCTACTCAAATTCTTCGTCTCATCACACTCTCATCTCTCGTCAGATTCGTTCTCATCTCCCCAAACCCGTCTTCTCCATTTCCCCTCCGATCTCCGCCTACAATCGCTCAGTTTCAATCTCTCCTCTTCGATTCAGCTCCCGAACCCTAATTCGACAAACCCACATCTTGCAGGCGAGGTCTTCAATGGCGGACAAGGTTGAAAGCCAATACAAGGGCAACGGGAAGTCCACCTCCACCATATTTCCCTCCGAAGATGAGCTCGCCGTTTCTCTCGCGAAGTATGTCGCCGATTTGTCCCAGAAGTTTACCACAGAAAGGGGCGCTTTCACCGTCGTTGTCTCTGGTGGATCCCTCATCAAATCTCTCAGGTGCAATCCGCTGTTTACTTTCCCTTAAAAAAGTCAATTCGTTAAACCTAATTTGCTCCTCTGATTTTATTTGTATTTTTATTTGTCAGAAAGTTGACGGATTCCCCATATGCGAGCTCGGTGGACTGGTCGAGGTGGCATGTGTTTTGGGTGGATGAGAGAGTTGTGCCTAAGGATCACGCTGATAGCAACTACAAGCTTGCTTATGATGGATTTCTTTCCAAGGTAAAAACGTTCACTTGCAAAATTTTTGAAGTTTTGATCTCTTGGTGATCTCTAGATTCTAGTTTTCATCTGTGTGCTTTAATAGTGTGCCTGAGAATTTTTCCAACTTGAAAGCACAATTGAGTTTAGGTAGCTTGAAGAGTTTTCCTGAGCAATGATGTGTGTCTATCATTTGTTCCAAGTTGGAAAATCACTTCCCGGGTTAAATGATCTTTGGATTTGGATTGGATCGTCCACTTTTACAGCTTCTGGGTCAAACTTGAAAGAACATGAATTAAAGCTATCAAGTTGCCTACTACTGTTATGAGTTGTTGAAGATCTGTGATGTGTGTGTGTCATTGATAATAAGTTCATACATGAGCTGATTAATGACTGTGGTGACTGAGTGTCTGGTGTCCTGAGTGCTGACTGTTAGATTTCGCATACTGTGTTTCAATACATGAGATTGTTTGAGTATGAGATTATATGATACTGTTGACTGTTAAGTGTTTCTACATGTCCGATTGATTTGCTAAGGTTTAATAGCCCAACATGTCTAGAATGATGGGAGTCAGGAGCATCTAACAATTTCTATCGATCCTGGTTAGGAAGACCATCATTCCAAATTTGCATTGCTTTTATAGATCTCTTTAAGAAGCAGAGTTAAGCGTAGTGATTCTAAGGAATACACATACATGGGTCACTCTTAGGGGATTGTGCATCAACCAAATTAATGTTAGAAACTTATATTCTCTCTTTTGGCAGGTTCCCATCCCACCAGGCAACGTGTACGCCTTAAATGACGCCCTCTCAGCCGAGGGAGCAGCCGAAGACTACGAAACGTGCCTAAAGCATCTCGTCACAAAGGGGGTGATCGCCACCTCAGAAACCAGCCGCTTCCCGAAATTCAACCTCATGCTTCTCGGAATGGGGCCCGACGGGCATGTAGCCTCTATGTTCCCGGGCCACCCTCTCCTCCAAGAAAACAAGAAATGGGTCACCTTCATCAAGGACTCCCCAAAACCGCCCCCGGAGAGAATCACATTCACTTTCCCGGTCATCAACTCCTCGGCCTTCATTGCCATGGTCGTCTGCGGGGCCGGTAAAGCAGGTCCCGTTGCAGCTGCCCTCAAACAAGCTGAAGTGGCTTTCCCGGTTCAGATGGTGTCGCCTGAAGGGGAATTGGCCTGGTTCCTTGACCAGGAAGCTGCGTCCAAGCTGTAATCCCGGTTAGGGCCCCGGTTTTCGGGTTTCAGTGTCTGTTGTAGAAGATATGAGGAACAACAATAACAGGTGTGACCAGTTGTGCTTTGCCTGGAATGCTTAGACCCTTTCAATAAAACGTGTTGTGTACTACTACTGGACATGATTGAATGTATGAATTCTGCAGCCTTCCATACCGAATTAATGCTAGTTCTCTCTTTGCCTCCCAGGGGACTTCGGTTTAGCCACCTTTGGATCAAATGAAACTGTAACACTTAACCCGATTTTTTTTTCCGATCTGAGCAGTTTTATGATTTTATTTATCAAAATAGGCACGGTAAAAAATTATTGACTGATATAGGCACATTTCAGGCTGGGAGACGTGGGTCATAAGTTTCGGATCGGATCGGATAAAGACGTTGGCCGAAATAACGTCTCTTTTAGGCCTTGTTTGGAACCCGCGTTTCCTAGGAGTGGAAGTGGAGAGGAAGGCCAGGGCTACCTCGGAGTGGTGTTCGGAGGCTAGCCGAACACCACTCCAAGGTAGCTGAAATTGACTTGAATCTTCCCTCTTGTTTCGATTTGAACCCTAGATTGCATTCTAATTCTTATGGGCGCGCTTGCTATACTTCTTGAAAGTACTTTTTTAATAAAAGTATTTTTTTACTTCGAAATTCGTAAAAAGTAACTAATTTTCAAGTATTTCGAGAGAGAAAGCATAAATTTGTGGAGAAAGTAGTTTCAAAGGGCAAGTGTATCAAGCCCATATCTGATTTTTTTGGTTTCCTGAATCTGTCGTCGTGTGCTGATATAGAACCTCTAGAGGTCCTGCTCCATCTTCCTTTACTTGCAAAAATTGATCAAATATCGGTGTTATTAATTGACACAACTTGATGAAGATAGAGGCTCTTGTTTGATATGTTTACATGTATCGGTGTATGGAATTGCATAAGCTAAGTTAATTGAACACCCTGACAAGTGACAAATAAGTTGAGCATGTGGGTTGAGTTGAATCAAACTGGAAAAGTACAAGGCTTGAAGAAATCAGGACATTTATTTCCCACACAAAACTGAGAAAAGAACCAGTTTCTGGTCAAAATTGAGCACACGAAACATGATTCCCTACACCCAAAAGAACACGTACTCTAACCTCTAGGGTTGCTCAAAGGTCCGGGCAACCCGTAATCCGGACTGACCCGACCCGTAAATTACGGGTTGGGTGCCCGGTCCGTAAATTACGGATCGGATGACGGGTCACCTTTTCTAGTACGGGTCGACTCGTCGGGTTACGAGTCGACCCGTAAGACTCATAAATATTTTTTATAAATAAATATTATTGGACTTGTGTTCTTAACTTTGGATCAAAAACGGATATAGATGTTTGATTTAGAGCATTACATTAGAAACACTACTAGAAAACTGTCATTTAGCCATGGATATTAGCGACGGAACTTCTTCGTCGCTATAATAGCTACAACGGGTGCGACGAATCATCCCATCCATAGCTATTATAGCTACGAATTGTTTTTACCTATCACTAAAGTCGTTGATAGTTGCAACGAAATTAGTTATGTTGCTACTTTAGTCGGAAATAGCAACGTCTACAGGTTTTATGGCGATAGTCGTTGCTATTAGCCATAACATTTGCGATGATGTTTGAAGCTCATAGCTATAATAGCAACGGAAGTAAATCAATGTCAGTGTCATCGCTATTTACCCATGAATTTAGCAATGTGTGGTGCTTGTCGTTGCAAAACAAGTTGTAAATATCTGAGTTTGCAAAGGCAATTACACCGTTGCTAAATCCATTGCTATATAGTGACAATGTTAGTTACGAACAAAGTGTTTATTGCTATTGCAACGACGAACATTGCCATATAAATAATGTCCGTGACAACATTTGAATTTTCAAATTTTCTATCAATGTTATCCGTCGCTAACATAGTCGCAATATACACACAATTGCTTGTTTTCCCAAAGGATGTGTACTAGTGTCATTCCCTTATTATTTTCATTACGAGTCACAACTAAGTCCTTGTTGTACATATTTTGACAATCCATTTTGAATTTAAAAAGTTGCTTATGTTATAATTACACATGTGATGAAACATTAATAATTGATGTAAATATATAGTTTATATATTAAACAAATATTTTTATCTAGGCATATTGATAAGAGAAATATTTTTATATAGAAAGTTCATTCATTGAAGAAAGATTTTATTAAAATAATTAAATATATAAAGATGTTTTTATATATGATGCAAAGTCTACACTTTCAAAATAAATATATAATATTTTTACTAAATAAATCATATTATATAAGGTAAAAAAAGAATAAAAAAAGTAAATTATCAATGAAATTAAATTCACCTATTTTAATATAACTTTATTATAGAAATTTTTTGACAATATATTACTATTTGAGATCTCTTCTTCAAAGATATTATTTGATAACATTATATTTGATAGATCCTAATTTTTATAACTTGCATTGTGTATAGATATTAGTTAAGGATAGTAGCTAAAATAGTAATCGAAAGGACCATTTTTAATTAACATAATATTATTTTTAAATTCACAAGATAATATTTTAGTTTAACTGATTTCGAAAATATTAAACACTTTTAATTATGTAAATAAATTATATGGGATCTTATTTAGAAAATTAAACATAGTATATTTTACCATATTTATGTCACATGGTGCACACTTTTATAAAGACTTAGATTCTGCTTGTAATATATATATTAGGGTAGAATTTATAATGATAGATTTGTTTTTCTTATAAAGTATGCAATGCAATTTCTACCAAAAAAAAATATACAGTACAATGTAATATATACCTTTTGCCATAAAAAAAAAAAGATCGGTTTTTCACCAAAAAAAAAAAAAAAAAGAAGATAAGCGCTCCACCTAAAAAAAAAGGAAAAGGTTGGCTGATCCATCACATCACAAATAAAGAAAGAAGTTTGATAAAAAAAAAATAAAGAAAGAAGTAATTGTCGTTAACGAGGAAATTTGTTATTTAGATAAAATTATTCCTTACACAAATACCTTCTCATGATTTCACATTGATCGGCCCCTGCAGTACGTGTAGGTATAGTAGTGGTTCTGTGGAGGAAAGTGGTTCTTTGGAGGTAACTACATTAATCTTGGTAGCATAATCCAGTCCATCAATTCCGATTTGCAAGTGGTACGTGTAGGTATATATTGTTTAATTGGTGTTGAATTTGGTTAACAATATAGATTATTGATTTGTTTTTGTTATATTATATTACCTAGCTATCGATCGAAGAGTATAATTTTGGGTGATTAATTGCTATACGTTAATCAACTTGGTCAGATTAGTGTGAATGTATATCCATTGCTATACATTAATATTTGATGATTATTGATTTGTTTTTTTTTTATATATCATGTATATTAGCCTTGAAATCTAGCTACTGCATGATCTTTGAGGAGATGGGTGTATTTGAGATGCCAACTATTATCTAAAATGCAAGATGTATTTGTGTATATGTGCAGGAGAAATGGATATTAATCGTGCTTGGATGTATGATATGTATGAAAATAGGCAAATTAAGCCCACGTTCTTGAAGGGTGTTGATGATTTCTTAAACTTTGCAACTTCTCAAGCTCATTTCATGGATGGTGAGAAAATAAAGTGTCCATGTACCAAATGTCGTAATTGCAAATTTTTGCTTAAGGATGATGTTGAAGATCATTTATATCGGCATGGTTTTTTTCCGGACTACTATTGGTGGACGGCTCATGGTGAACCATTTGTACCAGTTGAACCATCTGTACCTTCACTGAATAGAGAGCAAATATCAAGAGATAATCGAAGAGGTTCTTATGAACATTTAACCGCAGAGGAGAGAATGGTATTTGATATTGCAGGTCCTAGTTTTTTCCCACCAACAGGGTTTCGTCATAATGCTGATTCTATTCCAACTGATGGTATACACTATCAAGGAATGGAGACTCCTGACTCTGTAAATGAGGTGAATGAGGATATGATGACAAATGCGGTCCCGACAGATGAAGAGGCTAGATGGTCTGAACGTTTTTACAATGTGTTAAAAGCAGCTGATGAACCAGTGTATCCGGGGTGTAATACACATACACAGTTGTCCTTTGTCTCCAGACTTCTGAGTTTGAAAAGTGAACATAACATGTCTGAGAGCCTCTTTAATGGTTTTCTCCAGCTATATGATGAGGTGTTGCCTTCAGGTCATAAGATTCCAAGAGATTACTACCAAACAAAGAAAGTGTTTGAGAGTTTGGAACTACCTGTTGAGAAAATTCACATGTGTCCTAATGGTTGTATGCTATATTGGAAGGAAAATGCTGATGCAGAATCTTGTAAGTTTTGTGGTCATGATAGGTATGAGCGTAAAGGTAGCCAAAAATCAAGAATTCCACATCAAGTTTTACGATACTTTCCATTAACTCCGCGGCTTCAAAGATTATATGCGGCTGAGGCTACTGCTCATGCTATGACTTGGCATGCTCGTTGTGTACCGGATGAGGGAGTTATGAGCCATCCTTCACACGGTGATGCATGGAAAAGGTTAGATACAACATATCCTAATTTTGCTTCAGAGCCTCGTAATGTCTGTTTAGGTTTATGCACTGACGGCTTTGCACCTTTTAGTACATCAGGAAGGACTTATTCATGTTGGCCAGTCATTGTGACTCCTTATAACCTTCCACCTGATATGTGCATGAAAAGGCAGTACTTGTTTCTTTCCATGATAGTTCCTGGTCCACGAAACCTATTAGGAGACCCGTTAGGTTCAGTTGATTCCATAGATGAGGAGAATAATGTTGAACCTGCTGAAAGTGATGATGAAGAATCAAGTTCCAATACATCAGAGGATATAGAAATGATTTACAGCGAAGAAGAATAGGTCCATCTTGTGCGTGGCAGTTACAGTTTTCTTAAAAATCCAAAATATTTAGGAGACTGACATTTTTGTTTTGTTTTGGCCATGTAGGTACTCAAGGCATGATTGGTTGAGCGCAGTAATACTTTGTTACACCTAAGGCTGGATTGGATGGTTGATTTTAAGCTATTTCTAAAATTCTGTCCTTTTTTTATGGTTTAGACCTTTTCTTTGTATCATTCTTGGATCAAGCTTGTCTTATTTGTTATATTGAATACTATTTATCCATTTAATATTTCTGTTTTTTTGCTTTCTTGAGTTGTTAGTTTCATATGTCCATACATTAAACTAATTCAAGAATAATAAGATTACAAGCCTATGTAGGATTCGAACCCACATATTTGTGCTAGAGCACAACGCTCTACCAATTGAGCTAATAGACTATTGTTGTTTCATAACTAAATTTATATTTGATTTCCTTCAGAAAACCAACCAGACATTCTAAATGTGCCAGGAAAGGAGACTAACAGCTCAAGAGCTTACACATGATCGAAGAGATATTTAAAAGCCATAGTAGCTAGCTATAATACTAGATATATAATATATATATATGTTCATTCTCAATAGAGTGTTGCAGATAAGAGTGACAACCGGTAAAAAAAAGTCTGACCTTCGAATGGTGCTCATAGGATTGCCACTGAGCACATCCAAGAGTAAAGCAGATAGCAAATTTCTGAGGCACTAACACCATAACCGGAAGAAACATAGTGAATACTATGAATGCTACAAACACAAAGAAACCCCAGTTGCCAGCAGTAAACCAAAGTACACTACACATTTTCAGAAGGCACGCCACTGGTGGCAGATTAAAGACTGCCTGGTAAATCCCTGACTCCTTTTGACACACTGATAACCAAAAAGGTACAGATGAGAGCACATCAGTTGGTGCATATGTTTAGTACATACCACTGATCAATGGAAATATTTTGGATAAATTCTTCTACTTGTTGAGAAAGGGAGAATTGAACTAGCATCCACTTAATATTCATTGTGCTATATAACTGTGCAATCCCCTTCCATCCACCTTAAGTTAGTAATTGTATGAAGTATAGAAGAAACATACCAATGTACTATACTAACGCGGGATATCACAGCTTGCACAGTCCTACAATTTGACAAATAGTAAATCATGTGTACTATGAAATTGGCGTGTTCCATGCTTCAGGATTCCTAAAACCTTCAATTGCACTTTCATTAGTACACACATTCTAAACTGATCACTGGATTCAATGCCGTAAGTTCATATGGAGCATGAAAGATAATTTGAACATACAGGATCAGGATACTCAAGCGAAATCAGTCAGAAAATTCACAGAAGAGGAAAAAAGAGGATCCCTGTCAAATCCACAAATCCAATTCAATCCTCACTAGAGCGGCAATTACAGATCTCGAACTCCAATCCTAAGAAACTTGCAAAACTAAAAAGCAAACGAAGATCGGAAGGAAGAGAACCGAACGAGATTAGACGCTTACACACTTAAGGTGCTAGAGACAGATTCGTTGGCAGATCTGCAGGCGGATTCGAGATCGAAGCTCAAGCTGGAGTCCACCTCTTCGGAAGATTGTGTGGCGGCGAAAGAGTTCCAGTCGGCTAGCAACGACGAAGACGGCTGAGAGTTCGCCGATTCGTCGCCGCCGTTGAACCACGTTTGTGCCGTCTTCACCTTGCAGAGGGTTGCGCTATCGAGTAGTTGAAGAAGAAGATTTTCTCGCTTGGTTTTTTACAATGCTTGATTTTTTTTTTATTGAGAAACATAATGGTTGTTTAATCAAATCGTGGATGTGCTACTAGCCCACTACGGCTGAGGAACACAATGCTTAATTGGTAATCGTGATCAGAGTAATAATAATTAAAATATTTTATTGCCGCATGAGTATTTTATTAATTATCATGTTAAGGGTTTCAAATTAGGGTATTAGGGTATTGGGGTATTAGGGTATTAGGTTATCAGGGTATTAGGGTATAATAATGAAAATATTAACATACTTTTATTTTTAAAAATAATTTTATTGGTTTGTAAATTTATATTATTATTTAATAGTGAAATTAACTTTTAAAATGAAGATTTATTGGTTAAATAGAGCTAACACGATCCGACCGGTTTAAATAACCTGATTACATTGATCAAATTCATCATTGTGGGACAACACGTATGATAGGTCAAGCAAAATTGTCAACTAATTAGTCGGGTCGGTGTAAAATATGTTATAATTATTGTAAAATCAACAAGTGTGTTCAATCAACCTGATTTAAGTAATTGGAATTCTAGTCAATCGGTCAAAGTTCCTATGATTTATTGATTTTTTCTCAAAGATTAATAAAAACTCCATAGATTAATACTCAATAAATTAATAAATACTAGAAAATAATAATTTTCTCTAGTCCCGACATGGACTAGAGTGAAATTTACATAGACATAATTTCTGGTGTGTTTGTTACTTCTTAAAACTAAAGTCAATTTCTTTAAATTAATTAAATATTAACATAATTTTTAATTAATATAACTATAATTTAATAAAATATCATGATCCCAACTTTATTAATTTATAGAGGTTTAACGTACCGTATAGGACAATCCGAGTGCATTTGTCAATTAAGTTGCGTTAAATTTTGATAAGATTCACAAGCTACAACTATATATATATATATATATATATATATATATATGTGATTAGAGTTGTGAAAACCTGACCCGAACCGAAAAATAGACCCGAACCGACCGAAAATTTTAGGGTTAAAACCCGACCCGAATAGTAGCGAGCAAAGAAAAAAAACCGAACCCGATTAACCCGAAACCGACCCGATATTTTATATATATGTAGAATAAATATATTTCTTGTAAATATTATGATATATTTTATCATAAAACCTATTATAATTAAATAAAATATTATTATAAAAATTTATCAACCCGAACCCGAAAAGACCGATCCCGAATCCACCCGACCCGACCCATTTGACACCTCTATATGTAATACATATACCAATACATATATGAACATTATACACTTGAACTAGTATACGCACAATTGTTATAACTACATATATATCCAATACATATACCAATATATATGAACATTATATAGTTGAATTAATTAATTAGTATACGTACAATAGTAAATTTTGATAAAATTCACAAGCTACAAGTTATATTTTTTTTTCCTTTTTAATTTTTTATTTAATTTATTTATATGGAAATTGATCTTGTTAGTCAAATTGATTATACGTACCATTGTAAATTAAAATTGATCTTGCTAGTGATGAGTCCGATGTCTCAAAAAAAAAGAGGGAAATGAAAATTGAAAAAATCCTTCAAAATTTTATTGGCGGTAAATCCAAATTGTGTCCTTATACTCTATCCTTAATTAGCCCATATCTACACTTAATTAGGTCTTTAATTAGTCATCTTCCCTCACGCTGCTCCCAATATATTATGAGCGCTCAAAGTTTACGGCCACACACATTTTGCCGGCACTCCTCTCTAATGCTTTGTATTGTTTGATCGGTAAGGTACGTACTCCAAATCCAATGTTTTCTCTTGTCTTTTGTTAATTACTCCCTAAGTGACAATTAATTAGGGTTTTAGTTATCTTAATAGTGGTAGAGACTAATGAAGTTTATGGTGGGTTCTCAAAATAACTCTAGTTGTTTTCACTCCGATCTATTGATTGGTATTATAGGGTTTTAATTGATTTGTTTATTTTCTAGTAATTTTCAAGTGTTTTAGAGGCTAGAAACCTGTTGGTGATCTGTGATGGATTATGTGGAAACCTAGTATTTATAACTTTTTGAACTAGATTGAAGCTGTGATTTTACTTACTGCCAAGAGGAAGTGATTTGGAACTATGGCTTGTTGAGCAGGTTTAAACTGCTATTGGATTGAACTTTGAACGTACATTTTTACGAGAATTTCGACATTTACTACCAAAGAAAAAGAACAAGAACAAGATATGCATTGCATTTCAGAAATGTAAACAATTTTGATCTTTGTTCTTCTGCTATTCTAGAATTTGATGTCACCTGTTATTGCTTCAGCTCTATTTAACACACCTTCCACAATAAACAAGTAATTTTCTGTTTATATAAGCTCATTATTTTCTTGCTTTATTACCCTTCTTTGTATGAAGCCAGCTTGTGATCGAATAAACTAGTATTCGTTCAAGACACAGACCTTCATGATTTAATCACAGTTTTATGTACGTATATAGTATATATATATATAATTCTTTAATTTGGAGGAGATGTAACTATATTGTTATTTAATCATAAGTACATTATCTTATATTTGTTTTATATTAATTATAGTTACTAATTAGAGCATATAATTATTAAAATAGTTATTTTTGCTTTTAGGCTATTTGTGACTTAATTGCAGAGTTTGAACTAACTTTTCTTGTTTCATTGTGTCATAGGAGTAATACACGATGCCTAAAATTAATCGTCCTAGAGGTCCAAGAACCACGGCTCAACATATTCATTCTATAATTAATGAAATCCAACCTCCTTCACCTCCATCTCAACCTCCTCCTCCACCTCCATCTCAGCCACCACCACCACCTCCATCTCAACCTTCTCCACCACAAGGCACCTTTGGATCTCAGACTTCCGCACCATCTCAAAACAACGGAAGCATGCACAATGATCATGGAGAGAGTAGTCCTCGTGAAGGCACTTCAGAAATTTCTATATCAATGGACAAAAGGAAACTAGTTGCAATTCATAACAAAACGTAAGTTTAAGTGAATTATCACTTTAATGTACATGTAATGATTAAAATTTTATTTTATTTATTTATTCTACTTATACTGATATTCGTTTTTAATGATTAAGGTTTGATCCTCTAAATCCTGCATATGAGTCATTGAAGCAAATTGTGCATTCGCATTATGATGGACCATACATATGTTGGTCTGAGGTTCCTGATAATACACGTGATTGTTGGTGGAACACATTCAAGGTATAATAATTGAGTCTTTTAACATGTCATCATACTGATTTAGTGGAATATTACAAATATTGTACATCTCATTTGTATGTTTTGCAAAGATTGTATAAATGGGATGAGAACCAATTTCCTGAGGAGGCCGTTCGTGCTGTCTTCAATACGAAAATTGGAGATCACCTTAGGCAAATCCTTCCAAGAGCGAAAGAAAAGGGAAAAAAACCTTCATGGATGAAAGAAGAAACATGGGATGGAATTGTGCATATTTGGGAAACAGATCCAAAGTATCGACATCGATCAGATGTAAATAAGAAAATTCGAGCAGCGGCATTGGAAAAGGGCATCGCTCCTTATTATGGTGGATCTGCTTCTACAACTATACGTAAAAAAAGACTGGTATTTTTTTCCTTGCTCCATTTTATATTTATCTTTACTTATTTTTTCATGTCAATACCTAACAATTAGTCATAAGATAATTAATATTTGTTAGCTTTTGATTTTCTACTTTCCTTAACTGAATATGAAAGAAAGTCATTATTAACTTACATCATCTATGTATATATATTTTTTTAATGATGATCCATGAAAATTAATTTGAGACTTCTATACCATGAAATTTACTATATATAAGAATTCGCATATCAACATATCAGCATAGCTAGTTTGTTACTTGTTCACATGTTATATTCATTTAGCTCAGTAGATACTTGTTAGTTGCTTACATGTCCTAGTACCCATGCAATAAAAATATTGAATTTTGTTTTGTATTGATGCAAATATTATAACTAGCTAATTGCTTTGTCATATAAATAGAATTTATAACACAATATTCTTATTTATTATATTGATAGAAAGAAACTCTTGGGAAAGATCCATCAATAAGGGAGACATATATAGACTGTCATACAAGAAAGAATGGAACACTAGCATCAGGAGCTAAGGAGGTTTTGGTAAGAAACACCCTTTTCAATGATATTTCCTATGTATTAATTTAGCATGAAATTGATTATATGTTATTGATTACACTTAACATTTTCTTGTTCTCATTTATAATTATTTAATTTTGTAGGACAAGTATGATGCTTTGGTTGAAAAAGCTATGGAAGAAGCTGCTTCCGATGAGTCATTTGTTGTGGACCATGAACGCTTATTTATCGAGGCAACTGGAGGTCTAAAGAAAAAAAGAGTACCTGGAATGGGATCTGAATCACACACCATCTTGGAAAATGTGGTTCCCTATGTTACGTCTGGTGAGTCAACAAATTCTTTATATCATAGTGTTGATTCTCTTAGAGAGGAGCTTAGGTTGGGTTTGGCAACTGGATTGGAGAAGATCAATATGAGCGTTAATGATAAAGTGACACAACTAGAAGAAAGACTTAATGAAGATTTAGGAGAAAAAGTGACAAACTTGGAGGATAAGGTGGAGGATATGCAGCTTTCAGTTGACAAAGTTCAAGAAGAGACAAAACAGAGTACCAACAAAATGCAACATGCTCTTGCTCAAATGATGGAAAATCAAAACAAGTTCTTTGCCTCCATGAAAGACATGCTCACGGATCATTCTAGTTAAGCTCGTTTTTTCGCGTATTTTGACATATTGTTTCTTGTTTCTTTTGCAATACTTTGTTAAACGTTATATGATTTTGGAAGGTTTTGTCGTATTTGGCATTTTAATCTAAATATTAGTATCATATTATTTTCATTATCTATGTTCATAAGGATTAATTTGGAAAGAAATATTTGCATATTCAACCAACAACCATTATAATAGCATTGTTTTGATCAATAAAAGTGATATAAATATCAATGCTTTTAGTTACGGAAGTGGAAGTAGCAACAAGTATTGCTACGAGCATTGCATCAAATGCTCAATAGTACAATGTGATTAGCAACGTCTTTTGCTATAGACATAGATGCGAAGCATTACAATAGCAATAGTTATAGTTTCAACCATTTATAAAGTAATGTAAATAGTAATGATAATAGCTATGACTGTAGTCACGATCGATTGAGAAGAAATACAAATAGTTATGCCTTTAGCTATGGATATAGATATAATAGGTAAAGTTGCACAAAAAGCAACGACATTAGATACGAACATAGATATGGTCATTAAAATAGCAACGGCACTAGTTATAGTCATACCAATAACATCTCAGCATAACTCGATGTTAATAAAAATAGCACCACTAATTAGCTACTGAATTAGCTATGCATCTAGCAATAGTACAACTAGCAACGGGTAAAGTGATATACCTCCACCACGCCTATAGCGACGAACATTGCTATGTTAAAGCAACAAATAATCCAACAACTCTAGCTACGATTCTTCAACGAAAAAAGTCAAAAACAACAACAGCATTTTCAACGGAACAGTGACGAACTAAGCAACGGATGCAAAGAGCAACAATGTTAGAGTGACGAAATCATCACACTTATAGCCACCACTATTGCAACGAGTGCAGCAACGAATATAGACACAATAGTGGATACTATTTAGATCGTTGCTAATGAAGTGGCTAAAATGTTGGTATGTATGGCATCTAGCCCGTCAACATCAGCAACGATTTATACTATGGAGTTCTGATACGTGACTAAGTTCGTTGCTATTTTGTCGTTGCTAAAAGCTACACAGCGTTTAACAATGACCTAGCAGTAGCGTTACTAAGGGCGTGGCTAGGCTTAATTCGTGGCTAAATCCATTGCTTTAGGCGTGACTATAGCCGTCGCTATTTTACAGTTTTCTAGTAGTGAAAAATACGGTCATCTTTGACACTTTGTGAGACATTCTTACTTAATGTATTTTGCGTGATATCATAACTTAACGTTGTGTGTGTTTTGTGTGATATATTTTTTTGTTTGATGTTTTTTTGAATATTTAACATATTGTTTGATTTTAAATAGTAAAGGAAAAAAATATTCCACAATAAAACGAGCCAAATGGGTTAAAAAATGACCAAAATAACCCATTTGACATGTTTGACCGAGTCAAACGGATCGACCCGTAAAACCCGTAATATCTTAATTAAGTATGTATAAGATTATGATAAAGTTAAGATTCAATAAGATGACTTTTTAATTAAGGGAATGATGTGGCGCAATATGATGACAAAATTTGCTTCCGCTTTAGTATATAGTAATAGATAGATATATATAGTAGATTACAAAATTATACATACCTAGACCTGTCAAAAGCTGACCCGACCCGACCTGAAAATTTTGGGTTTCAACCCGAAAATTTAAACCCGTAACCTAGCTTTAACCCAACCCGATTGAAACCCGAACCCATTGGGTCGGACCCGATTTTTTACAGTTTAAATTATATTACAATATATAAAATTTGTTTAGAAAATTATGTTATATTTTATTATAAAAATATTTAAAAATAATATTTTATTATTTAAATAATATTTTATATAAATTTTGGTAAAAACATTGATACTCTTGACCCGTTGGGTTGATCTGACCCGCCCCGAAACGACACGACCCAGTTTGCCCTGTAACCTGATTGACCTGAACCCGAACTCAACCCGAACCCGGAACGACCCGACTCGAACCCGCCCGGCCCGACCCAGTCGTCAGGTCTATACTTACCCAATATCATATAGGATTTGAATGAAACTTTTCTTAACCTATAAACTAAAAACCATGAGCATGAATTAGAAATACGTGAACATGAAATGGATATACGTGAACACAAAACATGAAATACATAACTTCAAAAATGTTTGTGATTTTGTGTTATTATGTTATTATATGTAGTAATCTGATCCATAACACGTGATTTTGAGAAATTTTGTTATCACATATATTAATACGATCCATAATAAAAACATGATTTTGTTTATAGGTTAATCTTAATATTAATGGACTTGCGTTCTTAATTTTGGATCAAAAATAGATATAGATATTTGATTTGGAGTATTACATTAGAAAAATACGGTCATCTTTGATACTTTGTGGGACATTCTTACTTAATGTATTTTGCGTGATATCAAAACTTAATTTTTGGTGTGTTTTGTGTGATATATTTTTGTGTTTGATGTTTTTTTGAAGATTTTACATATTGTTTGATTTCAAATATTAAAGGAAAAAATATTCCACAATAAAACGAGCCAAATGGGTTAAAAATGACCAAAATAATCCAATTGCATGTTTGACCGAGTCAAATGGATCGACTTGTAACCCGGCCCGTAATGTCTTAATTACGTATGTATAAGATTATGATGAAATTAAGATTTAATAAGATGACTTTTTAGATAGGGGAATGATGTGAGACAATATGGTGGCAAAATTTGTTTCCGCTTTAGTATATTGTAATATATATATATATATGAGAAAGAGTCATGTAGGAAGGATTGTTGTGGTGAGAAATAGGAATGATTGTGCACCGTTCGATCTAGTGCATCCAACGGCTGAGATCAAAGTCTCTCCCTCTCTCTCGAGGCGATACTGGGGCCTACTTCCCTCAACGTTTCCGTTCATTTGCAAAATTCACCCAAAACCTCTCTCCCTCTCTCTCTCTCGAAGGCGATAACGGTTCCGCTCAAACCTCCCCCTTAAATCTCGTCGATTTTCGCTCGGAAACTGCAATCAAACTACAATTTGTACACTCAAATACACAAACAATGGTGAGATCAAAGTCGTCTCCTGCAAACACGCGAGGTATGCTCAATTCGAAACCCTAGGTGTCGTTTTTTTTTTTTTGCTTGTTTCGAACTCTAATTTTTTGATTCTGTGCAATTTCGCTTGTTTTTGCTTGGATTTTGGTTCTGAATGATGTTGTTGAAGTCTTTTCGAAGCGGTTATTTGCGATTAGTTTGTGTTTTAGTTGATTTGTCGCTCTAGTTCATGTATTTTTGTAGTCGTTTGCTTGTTTTCGTTCGAATCCATGTGTGTTTCTTGTTGATTCTTTGCATAACTGTGTAGATTTGTGCTTATACGTATTGGATACATGTTTTTGTGTTTTTTTGTGGTTTTGTGCGTGTGCATTTTTGGTGATTTGTTCGTTTTCTGCTTTTGTTCAACTTTGTTTAACCTATTTTTGGTGTTTTGTTCATTTGGTTGGTTTATTTGTTCAATTGGTCATGTGTGCATGTATTTTTGGTTGTTTCGGTTTGTGTTTTGGTTGTTGATTTGATATTTTGTTCAGATATGGAACTGTTGAGTTGTTTATCTCGGTTTGTTCATCCGTGTTATCTATTTGTGCAACTGTGTTACTAGTTTTGTATAATTTATTGCATGTTTGTTCAACTGGTGTATCTATTTGTGCAATTGGTCTGGAAGTTTGCTCACCTAATTGTGTTAATTTGTGTTTTGGTTTTGTTGTGAACTGATATATCTATTTGTGCAACTGGTGTATCTATTTGTGCAATTGGGTCTGGAAGTTTGTTCACCTAATTCTGTAATCTGTTCAACTTGTGTTTAATAATGTATAATTAGGTAAGAATCAAGTAAATATTCCAGAACAAACTGTACAACATCTTTGTTTTGGAAGAATGACTATTGGAGATTTGCCTCCTCCAATTAGAAGAGGTTGTTCAAGCCATCTTCCAACCTATTCTATTTTGTTGTTCAACTGATATCAATGTTTTGTGTAATTGTTTTAGTCTGTTTGTTCAACTCTTTTCCAACTGTTTTATATTTTTCCCAATATGTTTATTCATCCATGTCTCTCCCTTTTTTTTTTTGCAGAGCTTAGATCAAAAAATGTGCATGATAGTCGTCTTAACACAGAGATACCTGTGTTAAGAAGTGGTCGCACCACTGTGCTTCCACCAACGATGTCGTCAGCTAGCCTGAGCGAGAGCTCAGGTGATTTTGTTCTGGGTGAGAGGTTGCAGTCTTTGAGATCTGCAAAAAGGGATGTCGCTGAGGTGAGATCACCGAAGCAATCTCAACCAAAATCTCCGAACCCTAAAGCTGCAAAAAGGGATGTTCCACCGAAGCAATCTCAACCAAAATCTCCCAACCCTAAAGTTGTACAAAGCAAGGCTGCGGTGCCATCTCAACAAAAATCCCCCCAACCTGTATCTGTGAAAAGGAAGGCTGAGGTTGAAAAGGCTTCTACATCCACTGCTCCCAAAAAAAAGAATCAAAACTCTTGCTTAGAGGCAAAGGTAAATTGTTCATCTGTTTAACATGTGCAACCATATTAGACATTTGTACAACTATGTGTTCACATTTGTGCAACTCTGTTATGTCTTTGTTGAACCATATTGTTTGTTGTTCAATTCTTGTTGTTCAATTCTGGTTCATGTTTGTTCAACTGAAATACACATTTATGCAACTCTGACGCTGACTTGTGCAATCTGTTTTTTATTTCAGGCCCGTTCAAGATTCAAAGCTGACCTTTGATGATCTTCCTCAGCTTGTTTCAAGATGCTCCATTTCAATGCTTTCTGAGGCTATGAAGTATTGTAAGTCGCATGAATCCAAGAAGAAATCCATCATTGAGATGGGATTTGAGCATCTCATGGAATGGGATTTTTCTGAGCTGCCTAGCCGCCTGTGTTATCATGTGATCGAGAACTTCAACCCTGCCACTAGAATGTTGAAGGTTGCTGATTCTCATGTTCATATTACTCCGGAACTTGTGCATTCGTATCTTGGTTTGCCTCGTGGCACCAAGAAGGTTAAAATTTTGAAGGTTCAAACAAAGTCTGGTTTGTTCAATCCTTTTATGCATCATTTTGTTGATAATAATAAAGTTCCTGTACCTATTGCTACCCTTAAACCCCTAGATGTATTTAATGTGGTTAAGAACTATAAGACCAGCGGGCTTTGGTTCCGTCGTTGTTTCATTGTTTTGTTTTATACGCTGTTTGTTGAGAGTCTCCAGAACGGTGGTGTGAACACAAAGGTTCTGGATGCACTTTTTGATGAAAATGATATTTGTAATCTTGACTGGTGTGGTCTTCTGCTGGAGAAGACGATTGAAAATGTAGAGGCGTGGAGGAAGAGGAATTCGCCGAATGGCCTTTTCAGAGGCTCTCCATTGCTTCTCCTGGTATGATTCAACTCTTTTTTCACTTCTTTTTTTGTACTGTTGTGTTGCATATTTGTTCCACTGTGTGTTTATCATTTGTTCAAATGAATATATAATTGTGTTGTAATCCTATTTCATTTGTTCAACTCTATTTTATATTTGTTCAATCCTTTGCTATTATTGTGCAACTGTAATTTTGTAACTCAATTGCACATCTGCTATACTGTTTGACATGTGTTTGTGCAACTGTGATTTATATTTGTGTAACTGTAACTCACATTTGTGCAACTGTAGTATACATGTTGTTAATTTGATTTCATATGGTTTCTATTACAGCTTATATACTGTGACTGCCTCTCCTCCTACACCAAAGACTTTGCACCAAGGGCTTTCCCTGTTGTCTCCTGCTACACCTCAACTATTTTCTCTAGGCGCCAGAAATATGAAATTGACAAGGGCGCGTTTGGAGTTGGTTTCTCTCATCCGGCGTTTTTGATTTCAGAAGGCTCATCTTCTGTTCATGCAACTCATCCTCAGCCTGGACCTTCTGCTGCTGCTGCTCAGCCTGGACCTTCATGCCCTACTCCTCCTGCCGATGATGTGCTGCCTCCATGTTTTGAAGGCGATGTAAGCACATTTTTTCGTTGTTTTTGTTTTTGATATTTTCATGTGTTTTTATCCCTTCATTTTTTGGTTTTTCCTGATTTTTGTATTGTTCATCTATCTCAGTCATTCGTTAAGGAGCATTTGAGGAGGGGGATGGTTCTCGTTTCTGGCATGAAGAGCTTCTTGGAGCACATGAAGTAGGTGCCCTCTGATATCGCCTCAAACGGCCTCTTCCTCAAGGTCAATTGTGCGCTAGAGAAGCTTGTTGGATTGAAGGATTCTTCCATTCGTGAGGAGGATGAGGAGACACTGAGCCAGCAGAGCTTCTGGGCTGAGGCATCCAGGCTATTGGACGAGATCGAAGCTGCGCAAAAGGAAAAAGCTTCCTATAGGTTTGAGGTGCCTTCATTCTCGCTATTTAACCCGTCACCACCATCAGATTTCGATAATGTGGCTGAGATTGCCAGGCAGACTATGATGGCATGTGAGAGGGAGATTGAGTCGAACAAGGAGGATAGAGGGAAGTCCATGGTTGATGCTGGTATGTATTTGTGCAACCCTTACTTGTGTTTGTTCAATTGGTTGCTACATTTGTGCAACCAAATGTAGTATTTGTTGAATTCAAATACTACATTTGTGCAACCTGGAAGAACAACCACAATTAGAGTAACAAGAAGGACTTCAGCTGCATGAAGGGGAAGAACAGAAAGCTGACCTGCAGCAACAAGAAGTTCAAGCTCAAGAAGTTCAAGATGAAGCTGTGAAGGAAATTGTTGATCTTGATACTGGGAGCACATCTTCCCAGGTTTAAAAGTTTATTTTTGTAACTTTGTTGTCATGGATATTTATATCGGCATGCATACTCTTAATGGCACTTTTATGTGCAACCTGGAAACTTGTTTGTGCAACTTCTGTTGTAGTTTGTTCAACTTAAAATAATGTTTTGTGTAACTCGTGTGTGTATGTAGTTTCTGCTTTGTTCAAATCTTAATGATATTTTATGTACAACCTGAAATCATGTTTGTGCAACTGTTGTTGCAGTTTGTTCAACCTAAAATCATGTTTGTTTAACTTATATGTGATTGAAGATTTCTGTTTTGTTCAACCTGAAATCATGTTTGTGCAACTGCAGTTGCAGTTTGTTCAACTTGAAACCATATTTGTGTAATTCATATGTGGTTGCTGTTTCTGTTTTGTTCAACTCTGATCTACTGTTTCTTTTTTTAATACTTAGAGCACATTTGATGAAGATTATATGTTATTGAACACACCCCCTGAACTGCACAAAGAGGTACCAATTGATACTCCAATGGGTGATGTCAGTATTGGTGTGGCTGTGATGGACAAGAGGATATCAAAGCCATCCGATTACTTCAAGTCACCATACCTCGACAGGCGCGTTGTTATATCTGAGAAGCCGTCATGCAATGTTGAAAAACTTTTCTCTTGGTTAACACGTGATATTACTGATGTTCAGAGGTAACGACACATTTTTCTAAGTTTCTTTTTTTTTTTTAGTTATTGTTTTAATTCTGTGGTCTATTTTTTTGTAGCTCTATTGTGCTCAAGATGGGCAAAATCATTGCAAAGAAACAGGATTTTAAAACGATGGTCATAGGTTGTGAACTCAGTACGAATATCATTGACATGTGGAGCACTTTCTTAAACATTGCTGACGAGTTGCTAAAGAGTGATGAGAAGCCGCTGAGGTTTTTCTTGTCATCCGAGGACACGGTATGTATATGTTCATCTGATTGTTCTATTTGTTCAATCATAATACTGATTTGTGCAACTCTTATATTTGTAGACATATGTGCTATCTCCATTGATGAATGAAGAAGATGCCAATTCATTTTTGTGGCAATGGTTGATGATGCTATGAAGGAATTTAAGGTGTTTAAGCCTCACACCATTGGTCTTGTAAGTGTCAATATCACTGTTTTTTTTAGTATGATCATGTGTTAATCTCAATCTGATAATTTATTTGATTTAATTTTAATCGTTCAGGTCTTCTTCCCCGTGTGCTTTCATGCGCATTTTTACTGTATTGTAGTGAACCTAAGAAATTTAGGATTTCACATTCTTGATAACTCGGCTTCAGAATCTAGTGTGGAAGGAAAGTATGGCTATGTGCCTTCTCCAATTTGTTCAACCTGGTTCCATATTTGTTCAACCCAGTGTGACATTTGTACAACCTGGTTCCATATTTGTTCAAATATAATGTCTTTACAAATTTAAGGGTTTTTTTATTTTCAGAGAAAATTGATGGCTCATTATCCGAACCACCACAAAATGTATTACAAGGCTTCAGCTCTGTTGGATGAAACTAAGGTTCCCGTGGAACGCTTCTAGAAATGAGTTGGAGGGACATGCCCAACAAAATTGATTGTGGTATCTTCCTTATGCGCCACATGGAGACATACTTCGGTAATGGCTTAGCTGGGTGGGACTGTGGTCTGAGGAAAGAGGATCAACAACAGCTTGATGATTTGAGGAAGAAGTACTGCCATGAAATGTTGATCACTCCTTGGAACCTGTGCAGATCCGAAGTAGAGGAACACATAAAGAATGGCTCAAAACATATATAGACACCTGAACTTGTCCATTTTGGTCATTTGAACACCTGACCTTTAGAACGGACCTATTGAGCACTCCAACTTGTCAAACGGACCTATTGAACGCCCCAACTTGTCAAAGGCTACCTATTAAACACCTAGCGCGTGTGTATAATGACGGGTTCAGGTCACAGTTAATTAAGCGAGGAGAGCTTATTTGGCATCACGTGACCTTTTTTATGCTTAATCATGTTCACGTAATAGCGCTTGTATAAAATTGCACCCCGTAATTAGGGATGGGGTGTTTAATAGGTAGGCTTTGACAAGTTAGAGTGCTCAATAGGTCCGTTTCAAAGCTTAGGTGTCCAAATGACCAAAACGGACAAGTTCGGGCGTTTGTATATGTTTTTATCACATAAAGAATTATGTTATTCCAATGCCATTACCTTCACTCTCTCCAGCTGCAGCAAAGGGGAAGGGAAGGAGGGGTAGGGGTAGGAGTAAGAAGTGAACCATGACTATGATAGATGTAATTGGATACTTTTTAGATACTTTCGCTACTATTTTAGATACTTTTAGATGATTGTGCAATCCTGAATACCGTTTGTGCAATTGGTTTGATATATTTGTTCAACTGGTTTGTAAGTGGTTTGTGCACAACTGATTGTGTAAGTGAATAGATTAATTGTGCATCAGACCTTAATTGTGCAACTGATCAAGGCTTTTTGTTCAATCTTTGTCATGTATTTTCATTCTCAACTTCATTTAGACAAACTGTTGTGCGAACTGTCAACTTCATTTAAACAGATCAACAAATAGTAACTGTTGTGCAACTAGGAAATCTATTTGTTCAACCACAAACCATGTTTGTACAACTATCAATAGAATTTAGTTCAAGCATACATGCAAAACAAACTGTCAACTTCATTAAAACATATCAACAAGTAGTAACTGTTTGTGCAACTAAGAAATCCATTTGTGCAACCCAAAACCATGTTTGTTCAACTAATATCAATAGTATTTTGTTCAAGCATACACGTAAAACAGATCAAATAGTAGTAACTGTTGTGCAACTAGGAAACCGGTTTGTGCAAACCAAAACCATGTTTGTGCAACTACGTGTTAGAAGCTTTTGTGCATGTCCTGCTATTGTGTCCAACCTTCTTGCACTTTTTGCAAGTCCTTTGCTGCTTTCTTCATTGATGTCTCTTTCCCTCCTTGTATTCTACCTTTTTTCTTCCTCCCCTTGGTTACCGCATGCTCAGGTGGATGAACTTGCACATCCTCGGGCTTGCTTCCTAGGAAGTTCTGAATTGTGTCGTTCTTTGTTGATGTGGATGCTACAACTGCGTTTTTGCTAGTGTACAGTTTGGTTTGTCCCTTCAGAACCTGTATTAACTCCTTGAGCTGCTCCGTGTTTCCTCCTATGGCACCGATGGTTGAATGTAGTTCACTTAATACCTCAGTCAACAAGATTTTTTTCTCATCTATCTTCTCTGATTTTTGCACCATCAATTTCAAAGGTTGGGGTCAGGATTGTTTTTTTTTTATCCATCTGTTCTTTACGTATCGAGGAGGCACCTTCTTCAAGCCAATGTTTTTGAAAACAAGAAACATATGTGAGCATGGGATCCCCATATTGAGAAACTTGTTACAAGTGCAATCAAACTCTTCGGTGGACAGTTTGTGTTGTACAATGTACACCTTGTTAAAGTGACTGACATGATACGTATGGATGTGATCCTCCCTCACCAGATTTGTTAGGCCACATTCAAACACCGAAGCAACAATTTCCGTTTGAACATCATAGAAGACGCTAATGGTGTAAATAGAAGCACAATACTTTTCCAACTCAAGCGGTGTCTTGAGATTCGGAGAGCAAGTAGACGTTTCAAAGTCAAGCCTCCCTTGTTCATGTCTTTGCGAATCAATCGCACTCTCAAACTGCATCATGAAAATAACCAGAGACGACGTCTCCCCAATGAAATGTGAGAAGAAGTAATTCTGGCTT
The DNA here is from genome assembly GCA_963924305.1 of Polygonum maritimum. NCBI lineage: Eukaryota > Viridiplantae > Streptophyta > Magnoliopsida > Caryophyllales > Polygonaceae > Polygonum > Polygonum maritimum. Next base: position 22,728,752 of record OZ002733.1, read on the forward strand.
TTAGAGCGTGATGTGGTTCTCAAGAGTCCACCCATTTCAACGTGATTGAAGAACGCAGGTATCCACAATCGACGTAGTTGATACATGGCCTGCAACTAGTTGTTTGATTCAAGCTCGAACTCAGATATAATTGATTGCCACGTCCCCTCGAACTCTTCACAACTAATCTCATTGCTCCATACAAGCTTGTTGAACTTGCTTCTAAACCGTTCGTCGTTAGCTATATCACTTGTGACCTTTGCCGATATTTTGAACATTATGTGCCACATGCAGAAGCGATGCACAGCAGTTTGAAACACCCTCTCAATTGCTTGTTTTATGGCAGGGTCTTGGTCGGTTAAGATGATAAACGGTTCATGCCCCATAGCTTGCTTGAAGTTCTGAAATAGCCACACATACGCCTCCACATCTTCTTTCAGAAGCAATCCAAATGCAAATGTGATGCTTTTCTTGTTGTTATCGACTCCAATAAATGGTACAAATATCATATCATACCTGAAATGCAAAATTATGAGTTTGTGCAACTCCAAAACGTATTTGTGCAACTAATATATGTGTTTGTGCAATCAGGATATATGTTTGTTCGACTGTGATAGAATTTTTGTTAAGCTAGGTTAAGCATTTGACCAATTTGTTCAACTATTACATGCGTATGTGCATCTATGAGCAAGATTTGTGCAAATAGACAATTGCCCGTTGAACCACAGAATGCTTTTCGTTCAAATACTATAACATATTGTTCAACTGCGATATCGATTTGTGCAACTAGAACAGATATTTGTGCAACTATGTTACGAATTTGTTCAACTTGGTTAGGAAAACAGAACATACCTGTTTGACTTTTATGTTGCATCAGGAGAGACGACATCCCCAAAATAGGAAAAGCTCTTTCTTGCAATAGGATCACACCAGAACAATTTTGTTAATTGTTGTTGTGCATCAACATCGTATTCAAAGCAAAAGGCATCACACCTCTCCTTTTTCTTGAATAGAATGTCAATCACCATCTGAGCATCACATCCAATCATAAAGGAGTTCAAATCTCTTTTGAAGTTCTTGAAGTCTATTATAGTTGCACCAATTTTGTTGTATGATCCAACAAACCTTTGTAGACCTTGTACGACTTGCTTGTGCCAATGTTTGCTTTGATGCAAGTCATAATGAACTCTTTATGGAAAGCACTGAGCTTCCTATACTTCTTGGTGAAGTGTTTTTGTGTATCATCCAACATCATATGGTTGTGACGCTCTTCAAACTTTTTGACAATATATCCATCCTTTCCAGCATTTCTCATAGCCATTTTAGCAATACAGCCACATCTACTATTTAGTATCTTTCTCTTGAGTACTTTCTTGCCTTCTTCTCCTCCTCCCGCTTCTTCTTCCTCTTCGTCTTCTTCTTCTTCATCTTCTGCGTCTTCATCTTCGTCTTCTTCCTCATCTTCCTTTTTTTTTCCTCTGTTTTTGCAACAATCTGTTTAGTGGTTGTAGTTTGTGCAATCTGTGTAGTTGATTCCTTTCTAAAGCCTTCCTTGTTGCACAACATGTACTTCCAAAGTATACTCCCATCACGAGATCGTGTGACAGTCCTGCTACGTGGCTGGAATCCACATGCACGTGCGTATTCTTTATAGAAGTTTGCTCCTTGATGCCAAGTTTGGAACACCATCCCTGTAATAACCGCTATTTTTATCAATAAGAGAAATAAAGTTTTCTTAAAGTCCTTATGCGTATAACGATCAAAATGTCGTCAATAGTAAATTCCTCGCCCAATTAAGTGTAAAACACGTTCAAATTCAATTATGGAAAAACGAGCCTTTATATTAAATTATTATTTTAAAATAAATTGTTCCAGAATATAAGAAGATTGAATTAAGAAAAAAAGAAATTTTAATTAAAGAGAAAAATAACAAGTAACAAGTACAATAATTGGGTAGTTAATTATTTTTATAATTAATTAAACTCAATCTATTAATAACCCTAAAATAAAAAGGGAGAATAGGGGAAATAAGTGGGACTCGAACCCCCAACTTCTCCGACCCCTTTCCCTTCCTTTACCAGTTGAGCTGCGAGAGCTCTTCGTTGAGTTATGGGAGGAAGCTGATTTTTTTTTAAGAGGCGGAATGTGGATTAGCTTGAAGCTCTGCCGTGCAATTACCTCGTGCCAGCAAATTCGATCTTCTGAGCAAATAAAATTGGGGTCATCATTACACTTCCCGAATCTATTATATGTATTCGGTTTAGATTGTCTGGAGAGGCTAGCAAACTCCTTTTGTTTTTTTTCATGCTCTGCCTCTTTACCGAAGCCACTCGCCACGCTGATACCCGCCTCCTCCCGCTCGTTGCCGCCGTCCCCTACTCACCGCTCGTCGTCCCTGCCCGGAGTGCCCGCAGCCGACGTTGCCGATCGCTGCCCTGTTCCAGCTTGACCTCTCCCGCCGCCGCTGCCTCCGGTGTTCCGCCCTGCCGTTCGTCGCCGTCCTCTTCCAACCGCCTCTGCCCACCGCCTGCTCGCCGCCATCGCCTCTGCCCGCCACCGAGTCGCCGCCGCCGGTGGTCGTTCGTGGGTGTTGTGTTGTTGCCTGCCATTGTTGTCGTTGTTGTGTGTTGTGTGTTCGGCCAAGCTACGTAGAAACAGAGCAAGGGTAAGGAATGTACCCTCCGTTTCGTTATATATTGTTAATGGATCGGACTTTTGTTTTTGGGTCGATCTATACGCGTAAGTATAGGTTTTAATTTACTCAATAAATAAAGCCCATCGAGTTAGCGACTAAAATCCGAAGATTCTAGCAATTAAATGGACTGCCAATGGTAGATTTGGGTACTAATAAAAATAGGATTATTCCTAAGAAAAATTAGAAAATGGCCATAATAAAATTATTATTAAGAGGTAAAATGGTAACTAAGTTGTAATTAGAAAATCAACTAAATATTTATTTATTTAAATTACTTTTATGGTGGAATATTAAGTTGTTAATATTAAAGTTTTAAGATCATTTTATAAAGAATATAAAGTAATATTTTTGGTAATCGTTGAGTAATAATTATTCATCATCAACGAAAAAATGGTTAACCTCACTTCTCGAGTCGTTACGAGATTTATATTAAAAGGGAATATTTTTGTTTATATCGAGAAGTAAATTAAATATTAATTTATTTCGTGTTCGCTAGTTTTGAAAACCGCGCCTAATTTAGGTTGAGCGCTCGAGTCGCCGTAATCTCGAGAAACGAATCCGTAGGACTCAAATTCTGCAAAGCAAAGGCAAGTGGATGGTTCTCTTGCTCTTTACGATTAAACGTGAATTTTCTTCTATTCCGTTTAATATCCATATAATTGTTGGGAACACCTTGTTTGCTAACTAAAACGAACCTAGGATTATTATTGTTAGAGATAATGACCCCATTATTCATATCGTTGATATTCCTGTACTACGCTAGTACTTGGACTTAGGACCGATTGTTTGCGGCCTTTATGTGTTTAAATGTCTCGTTTGAGACTTTGCTATGGGCTAGGATAGTCATTAGGGGTGAGAGACTCGTCTCTGCTACACCTCTTAAAAAGATGTATTAGGATGTACCTATACCCTAATACTGGGTCATGACTCTGCCTGCTCTACAAGCGTAGAGAGGTGACAACACCCTAGCTAGGTGTTAAGGACTCCGTCCTTTGATGTGGCCCTTGACCCGTTTTGGGTTGCTACATCTAAAAATCGATAACTGAATGCACTTTTTGTCATTAATGAAAGATAAGTGCCCTATGCACAAATAATTAATGAACGAGGGTGGTGAGTACGTTTTGGAAAACCATCCTAGCTCCCGGCTTGAGTATTCTAGTCGACGGAGGCTTTTCAAAATTTAATGTGAATTAATAAAGTTCCCAACAATATATCCTTTCCTTTCATAATCCCTGAAAACCGTATCCTATCTTCCAGATGAAGCATTATATGCCTTTCCATTTAAATTCTTATATACCATTCTCCTAAAAATATCCCGACTCTCATCACCAACAAAATCCCATTTAATTAGCCTTTCTTTTAGAACCAAGTCACGTTTTACCACTTGCTTAGTCTCGCGTTAGACTAATACCACTTTCTTTCTTCCCGACATTGGTCGGCTGGTATTTCTTGCTTTTATGGAAATATCAGGGAACAAGGATAAGGTCATCGAAGGCTGAAGACGAAGTCGTAGCTTGATCGTGGAAGGACTAGAGGAAGCACTTTTGAAGCAATCTATATTTACTATTATGACAAACTACCGTTTTGTATAACACTAGAAGGGTGATAATCTTTTGGAGCAAACGAACTACTTGTAATAACATTTCTAATTCCGCACTCTTTTCCATATTTACGAATAAATTCTCCGTTACGATAATGTTTCTGTGCATATAACGAGCCTTGGGTGACTTTGGATGGAGAAAAGCCGAGGTCACTGGCAGTAATACCCAGAGTACGAAATTGGGGTGTTACAATCCCTACATGAGGTCTGAGTTTATCATCACAAAACGGTATGTAATACGTAGTATTTCCAGGAGAGATGGAGATCTTCAACCCCTTCTCTTCTTCAGCTTTACCTTCATTAGTGTGAAACAACATCAACAATAAGTTATTGAAGCTCCAGTAATGAAGTAAACTATTCTGTTCAACTGTATAATAAACTTTGTACAACTAGTAAGCTTGTTTGTGCAACTTTGTACAACTAGTAAGCTTGTTTATGTGCAACCATGTTTGTGCAAACATTCATAAATTGTTCAACCGTATATCATCATTGTGCAACTAGTATATGCATTTGTTCAACTCTGTTATAAACACGTTATAACACCATCGTAATGTCTTACGTGTTTTGTACTTGTTCAACTATTGATTTGATTTGTGCAACTGAAATATGTAATTGTTCAACTATGTTTCATTTTTGTATATGCGATGCTCAATTTATTCAACTAGGATGCCCAATTACAATTTGTGTAGCTGACATATGTGATTGTACATCTCTAATAACTAGTTTGAGCACAACAATCGGTTTCAACGACAGGAAAACTGTTTTATCAAGCACCTTTATGAATTCGTTCAAGAGAATCGAAGAATGTTTTAACTACCTGGTTCCATTGCTTTTTGTAGTTGATGGAGTTCGAATCGAAACAAGATCTGAGATCTGTTCGAAGTTTTGTGTCTAATCGAGCTGAGATTTGTTCGCAAATTCAGATCTGAAAACCAGATCTGGTAGAATAGAAAATCGATTTCGGAAGCGATTGAATTTGTTGTAGTCGGTTCTCAGATTTACGGCCTCACTTGGACCCAGCGGGCCCTCCAACTGGAACCCTCTGGCATCTACATACCCTCCGATGTACGGCCTCACTTGGACCCAGCGGGCTCAGATGGGGCCTATCACTCCTCAGATCATCATGCCGAAGTTCGAAGACCTGTACGTAGACAAAGCAGTGTGGGACGCAGCGATTGGAGCAGAGAAGGCCAATCTCAACCAACTCCGGGCTGAGGCCCAGGAAGCTCAACGTCGCGTTGATTGGATCAACCAACGGCGATCGCAGGCAGACATGCTCCTCGACCATTTTGGTCAGATCCTACGACCCGAGCTCTTTGAAACCGGATTCCTCGACAAGTACTGCTACCCACCTCTGTAGTTCTATCTAGGTTTTCTCGTTTGTACTATAGCTAGGTCTATGACGTTGTCCGCTGTTCGAACTCAGTAAGGGTTGTACTTTTGTTATATATATATCCCTCGATGTAGGAGAAACTCGACCCTATTTTTGGTACTACTCGAAGGGTCGAGTCGGCTACGGTTATGTTACTATGACTTGTATGTAGATATAATCGTACTTCCTTCCGAACAGACTATGTTGTATATCTAGCCTGGATGGCACTATGAATATATAACCCTCCTTTGAGTAATCTTGCCTTAAGTATTAACGAATTCAATCAATTGCGACTCTCTTGTTCAGATGGTTAACACACGTGGAACAAACCAAAGTGCCCCGACCATACCTAATCCTCAAGAAGAAGAAGAGGAGAACGAGTCTAGAGCCGAAGGTTCTGGAGTTAATCGAGTCCAGGATCCTCGTCCAACGACCCCATTGGATCCTGCGACCTTAGAAGTTATTAAGAATATGTTCCAGCAGATGATCCAGGCAGCCGTCCCGCCTCCTGCCGTACCTCAGGCCAACGCCGACAGAATGAATCCGCCCGTGGGCCGAAGAGAAGATGACTGTCATGCCCAGGATGACGGGTCCAATTATTCTAAGGCGCTCAAAACTTTCGCCTCGCTGAAGCCAGAAACCTACAATGGCCTTGGGGATCCAGCTAAAATCTCTTACTGGTTCACTCACATCGAGAGGCTGTTGCGGAATGTCAGATGCACCGAGACTGAGAAGGTGCACCTCGCGGCCTTGCAGCTGAGAGATGGTGCTAGTGAATGGTGGGAGAACTCTCGTTTGTCTGATCACCCGATGCTGAGTTGGGACATGTTCAAGGACAAAATGATGTCCCGATTCTTTTCTGAATCCATGAGAGACGAGAAACAGGAAGAGCTTCTCTACCCTAAGGTCGAGGGTTTGTCAGTGTTGGAGAGGGCCACTAAGTTTAATCAGTTATTACAGTACGCTGGACCGGAAGTTTCCACTGAGGCTCAGAGGATCCATCGTTTCCACAAGTGGATGGACCCCACACTGAGGCCTTGGATGGAACAACGGGAGTTTCTGACCTTGGAACAGTATGTTGATGCTGCCTATCGCCTGGAAAAGTCCTTGAAGGAGGCTGATAAGAAGAAACATGGAGGTGGAAGGTCTCAAGGTTACAGTGGATTCAAGAGACCTGCATCACCTCAAGGGTCTAACTGGTCAAAGAAAGGCAAGTCGAATTCAGCTTCGACGAATCTCTTTCATGGGTCTGGACAGCGTAAGGGTCCCCCAACCTTCTTTAACTGTGGAGAGCAGGGTCACATCAACAGGTATTGTACTAAGAGTCAGAAGAAGTGCTTTACCTGCGGAAAGGAGGGACATATGCGTCTCTACTGTCCGCAAGGCAAAGAGAGATCAGGTCAGACCAGAAGTGCATCAGTGGCTCAGAGTAACAGGGTTCCGAGTAGGTCAGGAGGGACGACATCTGTACAGTCCACTGCTCAGAACAAGGGAAAAGCACATGCGACTTCCCAAGGGCAAGGACAGCGTCTCTACGAGATGCGTCGTAGTGATGAGCGAAATGCCCCGGTCTGCCAAGGTACATTATATGTCCGTTCGACTACTGCTTTCTTGTTATTTGATTCTGGTGCAACGCATTCCTTCATTTCTGAAAGATGTGTAGAACTGTTAGGCTTAGAATGTCGTGACATCTGCGAACCCTTTGTGGTGAATCTCCCTAATGGAGAGAAGCTTGTAGGGACAAAGCAGCTTAGCAATTTCCCTATAAGCATTCAAGGTCGGAAATTTAACTCCGACTTGATATGCATTCCCATGGCTCCGTACGACATCATCTTAGGGATGGACTGGTTACTTCGTCATGAAGCTGTAATAGATTTTAAGGAACGGACAGTAACCATTAATTCAGGAGGTAAGCATGTGTGCAAGTTCAAGGGGAGACGTGAAGAAGAGAACGGAAAATTGATCAACGCCATGAAAGCTGTAAAACTGCTCCGACAAGGGAATGTTGGATATTTGTGCTATTTGGAGCCAGTGGAGAAGAAAGTTGTCGGTGTTCAGGAAATTCCAGTGGCTAGAGAATTTCCAGATGTGTTTCCCGAGGAACTCCCAGGTTTACCACCCCAACGTGACTTGCAATTCAAGATTGATCTAGAGCCCGGAACTGCACCCATCTCGAAGGCACCATACAGAATGGCACCGATCGAGATGAAGGAGCTCAAGAGTCAGTTAGAAGAGTTGTTGGAGAAAGGTTTCATTAGACCTAGTGCGTCGCCATGGGGAGCACCTGTGCTATTCGTAAAGAAGAAGGATGGGACCTTCCGTCTGTGCATCGATTACAGGGAACTGAACAAGGTCACCATCAAGAACAAGTACCCTCTGCCGAGAATAGATGATCTACTAGATCAATTGCGAGGTGCTAAGGTGTTCTCCAAAATCGACCTGAGGTCAGGATATCACCAGCTTCGGATTCGTGAGGAGGACATCCCAAAGACTGCTTTCCGTACTCGTTATGGACACTACGAGTTCGTGGTGATGCCGTTCGGATTAACAAATGCACCTGCGGTATTTATGGATTTGATGCATCGTTGCTTTCACGACTACCTTGATAAGTTCGTGGTTGTCTTCATCGATGACATCCTGATCTACTCTACCAGTGAAGCCGAGCATGAGGAACATCTGAGGATCACTCTGCAAATTTTGCGAGAAAATAAGTTATATGCCAAGCTGTCCAAGTGCGAGCTTTGGTTGAAAGAAGTGGCATTCCTAGGCCACGTAATCAACCAAGAAGGAGTGATGGTCGACCCCCAGAAGATTAAGGCAGTCTCTGATTGGAAGCAACCGAAATATGTCAAGGAAGTACGCAGCTTCCTTGGACTTGCTGGATATTATCGTAGATTCGTAGAGGGATTTTCTAAAATAGCTCTGCCAATGACCAAGCTACTCCGAAAAGATCACAAGAAATTTGAGTGGGATGATAAGTGTGAGGAGAGCTTTCAGGAAATAAAGAGACGTTTGACTAGTGCCCCAATTTTGACACTGCCAAATGGACACGAGGGGTATGTAGTGTACAGTGACGCCTCTAAGCAAGGTCTGGGATGCGTGTTGATGCAGAATGGAAAGGTCATTGCCTATGCGTCTCGTCAACTCAAGCCCTACGAAGTGAATTACCCTACACATGATTTAGAGCTAGCAGCTGTGGTCTTCGCTTTGAAAATCTGGCGTCACTACTTATATGGCGTGAGGTGTCCGATCTTCACTGACCACAAGAGCTTAAAGTATGTGTTCACACAGAAAGAGCTGAATATGAGGCAGAGGAGGTGGTTAGAGCTGATTAAAGACTACGACATCGAGTTACTCTATCACCCAGGGAAAGCCAATGTGGTGGCAGATGCCTTGAGCCGTAAAACAGCTCAAGAAGGCTTGATCTCGATGTTGACTGCACAACCAAAACTAAAAGAAGAGTTGATACGAGAAGGGATAGAGGTGTGGTTCGAAAGACAACAGGGTGATCTAAACACTCTAGAGATTCGATCTACCCTGCTCGACCAGATCAAGGAGAAGCAAGCAGACGATATCGTATTAATCAAGATTGGCAGTGAAGTGCAGGAGGGTAAGGCACCGGGATTCATCATACAAGATGATGGGTCATTGTGGTTCAGAGATCGCATCTGTGTACCTGCTGTGGATGAGCTCCGAAAGACCATATTGCAAGAAGCACATTCATCGGCCTATTCCGTCCACCCAGGGGCAAGTAAAATGTACAAAGACTTGCGCAAGGACTTTTGGTGGCCGAACATGAAACAAGAGGTAGCAGATTTTATTCTGAAATGCCTGGTCTGCCAAAAGGTGAAGATTGAGCATAGAAGACCGGGAGGAAAATTACAGTCGCTGCCAGTGCCGGAATGGAAATGGGAAGACATCGCGATGGACTTCGTCACAGGACTGCCCAAGACTCGAGGGCAGAAGGACGCTATTTGGGTGGTCGTTGACCGACTCACCAAGAGCGCTCACTTCATAGCCATCAAGATGACGTGGGGAGTCCAAAAGTTGGCCGAAGTCTTCATCCATGAAATTGTCCGCCTCCATGGTACCCCAAAGACCATTGTCTCTGATCGAGATGGTCGGTTTACATCCAGATTTTGGGAGGAACTCCATAAGGCGATGGGTACTCAGTTAAAGTTCAGTACCGCTTTTCATCCTCAAACAGATGGGCAGTCTGAAAGAACAATTCAGACCCTTGAGGACATGCTTCGAGCCTGTGTTCTAGATCGCACAACGAGTTGGGATGTCAGCCTGAGCCTGATAGAGTTCACCTACAACAACAGCTGGCACTCAACCATTAAGATGGCTCCTTTTGAAGCTCTGTATGGACGAAAGTGTCGTTCGCCGATTTGCTGGGATGACAGTGCGGATAAGGTGCTGTTAGGACCCGAACTAGTCGAGAGGACCGCTGCAGAAGTCGCTTTGATTCGCCAGAGGATGTTGACTGCTCAGAGTCGACAAAAGTCATATGCTGACCTGAAGCGACGAGAGGTTGAATTCGCAGTAGGCGACAAAGTTTTCGTGAAAGTATCTCCTTCTAAAGGTGTGTTCCGGTTTGGAAAACGAGGAAAACTTAATCCTCGTTACGTGGGTCCTTTCGAAATACTCGAAAGGGTAGGCAAGCTAGCTTATCGCCTTGCACTACCACCGTCAGCACATCCCGTTCACAACGTCTTTCATGTGTCGCTCCTACGTCAGTATGTACCCGATGACTCTCATGTGCTTAATTATGATGACGTGGAGATTCAGCCGAATGGTACCTACGAGGAGAGGCCTGTGAAAATTCTAGAACGGCGAGTAAAGAAGCTTCGCAACAAGGAAGTACCCTTAGTTAGGGTGTTGTGGTCGAAAAATGGTGGCGAAGAGACCACGTGGGAAACATGGGAAACCGAGCTAGAAATGCAGAAGCGTTTCCCGGAGTTGTCATAGGTTGACTTAAAGAACCAGAAGTTCTTTAAGGGGGTACTAGCTTTAGTTCACCTCGTGATAACCAAGTCCTTGTGAGCGGTAGTTGTTCTTCTGTGCATCGTACCCTAGAATTTCCTAGTTTCGAGGACGAAACTATTTTTAAGGGGGTGCTGTTGTAATAACCGCTATTTTTATCAATAAGAGAAATAAAGTTTTCTTAAAGTCCTTATGCGTATAACGATCAAAATGTCGTCAATAGTAAATTCCTCGCCCAATTAAGTGTAAAACACGTTCAAATTCAATTATGGAAAAACGAGCCTTTATATTAAATTATTATTTTAAAATAAATTGTTCCAGAATATAAGAAGATTGAATTAAGAAAAAAAGAAATTTTAATTAAAGAGAAAAATAACAAGTAACAAGTACAATAATTGGGTAGTTAATTATTTTTATAATTAATTAAACTCAATCTATTAATAACCCTAAAATAAAAAGGGAGAATAGGGGAAATAAGTGGGACTCGAACCCCCAACTTCTCCGACCCCTTTCCCTTCCTTTACCAGTTGAGCTGCGAGAGCTCTTCGTTGAGTTATGGGAGGAAGCTGATTTTTTTTTTAAGAGGCGGAATGTGGATTAGCTTGAAGCTCTGCCGTGCAATTACCTCGTGCCAGCAAATTCGATCTTCTGAGCAAATAAAATTGGGGTCATCATTACACTTCCCGAATCTATTATATGTATTTGGTTTAGATTGTCTGGAGAGGCTAGCAAACTCCTTTTGTTTTTTTTCATGCTCTGCCTCTTTACCGAAGCCACTCGCCACGCTGATACCCGCCTCCTCCCGCTCGTTGCCGCCGTCCCCTACTCACCGCTCGTCGTCCCTGCCCGGAGTGCCCGCAGCCGACGTTGCCGATCGCTGCCCTGTTCCAGCTTGACCTCTCCCGCCGCCGCTGCCTCCGGTGTTCCGCCCTGCCGTTCGTCGCCGTCCTCTTCCAACCGCCTCTGCCCACCGCCTGCTCGCCGCCATCGCCTCTGCCCGCCACCGAGTCGCCGCCGCCGGTGGTCGTTCGTGGGTGTTGTGTTGTTGCCTGCCATTGTTGTCGTTGTTGTGTGTTGTGTGTTCGGCCAAGCTACGTAGAAACAGAGCAAGGGTAAGGAATGTACCCTCCGTTTCGTTATATATTGTTAATGGATCGGACTTTTGTTTTTGGGTCGATCTATACGCGTAAGTATAGGTTTTAATTTACTCAATAAATAAAGCCCATCGAGTTAGCGACTAAAATCCGAAGATTCTAGCAATTAAATGGACTGCCAATGGTAGATTTGGGTACTAATAAAAATAGGATTATTCCTAAGAAAAATTAGAAAATGGCCATAATAAAATTATTATTAAGAGGTAAAATGGTAACTAAGTTGTAATTAGAAAATCAACTAAATATTTATTTATTTAAATTACTTTTATGGTGGAATATTAAGTTGTTAATATTAAAGTTTTAAGATCATTTTATAAAGAATATAAAGTAATATTTTTGGTAATCGTTGAGTAATAATTATTCATCATCAACGAAAAAATGGTTAACCTCACTTCTCGAGTCGTTACGAGATTTATATTAAAAGGGAATATTTTTCTTTATATCGAGAAGTAAATTAAATATTAATTTATTTCGTGTTCGCTAGTTTTGAAAACCGCGCCTAATTTAGGTTGAGCGCTCGAGTCGCCGTAATCTCGAGAAACGAATCCGTAGGACTCAAATTCTGCAAAGCAAAGGCAAGTGGATGGTTCTCTTGCTCTTTACGATTAAATGTGAATTTTCTTCTATTCCGTTTAATATCCATATAATTGTTGGGAACACCTTGTTTGCTAACTAAAACGAACCTAGGATTATTATTGTTAGAGATAATGACCCCATTATTCATATCGTTGATATTCCTGTACTACGCTAGTACTTGGACTTAGGATCGATTGTTTGCGGCCTTTATGTGTTTAAATGTCTCGTTTGAGACTTTGCTATGGGCTAGGATAGTCATTAGGGGTGAGAGACTCGTCTCTGCTACACCTCTTAAAAAGATGTATTAGGATGTACCTATACCCTAATACTGGGTCATGACTCTGCCTGCTCTACAAGCGTAGAGAGGTGACAACACCCTAGCTAGGTGTTAAGGACTCCGTCCTTTGATGTGGCCCTTGACCCGTTTTGGGTTGCTACATCTAAAAATCGATAACTGAAGGCACTTTTTGTCATTAATGAAAGATAAGTGCCCTATGCACAAATAATTAATGAACGAGGGTGGTGAGTACGTTTTGGAAAACCATCCTAGCTCCCGGCTTGAGTATTCTAGTCGACGGAGGCTTTTCAAAATTTAATGTGAATTAATAAAGTTCCCAACAATATATCCTTTCCTTTCATAATCCCTGAAAACCGTATCCTATCTTCCAGATGAAGCATTATATGCCTTTCCATTTAAATTCTTATATACCATTCTCCTAAAAATATCCCGACTCTCGTCACCAACAAAATCCCATTTAATTAGCCTTTCTTTTAGAACCAAGTCACGTTCTACCACTTGCTTAGTCTCGCGTTAGACTAATACCACTTTCTTTCTTCCCGACATTGGTCGGCTGGTATTTCTTGCTTTTATGGAAATATTAGGGAACAAGGATAAGGTCATCGAAGGCTGAAGACGAAGTCGTAGCTTGATCGTGGAAGGACTAGAGGAAGCACTTTTGAAGCAATCTATATTTACTATTATGACAAACTACCGTTTTGTATAACACTAGAAGGGTGATAATCTTTTGGAGCAAACGAACTACTTGTAATAACATTTCTAATTCCGCACTCTTTTCCATATTTACGAATAAATTCTCCGTTACGATAATGTTTCTGTGCATATAACGAGCCTTGGGTGACTTTGGATGGAGAAAAGCCGAGGTCACTGGCAGTAATACCCAGAGTACGAAATTGGGGTGTTACAATCCCTACATGAGGTCTGAGTTTATCATCACAAAACGGTATGTAATACGTAGTATTTCCAGGAGAGATGGAGATCTTCAACCCCTTCTCTTCTTCAGCTTTACCTTCATTAGTGTGAAACAACATCAACAATAAGTTATTGAAGCTCCAGTAATGAAGTAAACTATTCTGTTCAACTGTATAATAAACTTTGTACAACTAGTAAGCTTGTTTGTGCATCTTTGTACAACTAGTAAGCTTGTTTATGTGCAACCATGTTTGTGCAAACATTCATAAATTGTTCAACCGTATATCATCATTGTGCAACTAGTATATGCATTTGTTCAACTCTGTTATAAACACGTTATAACACCATCGTAATGTCTTACGTGTTTTGTACTTGTTCAACTATTGATTTGATTTGTGCAACTGAAATATGTAATTGTTCAACTATGTTTCATTTTTGTATATGCGATGCTCAATTTATTCAACTAGGATGCCCAATTACAATTTGTGTAGCTGACATATGTGATTGTACATCTCTAATAACTAGTTTGAGCACAACAATCGGTTTCAACGACAGGAAAACTGTTTTATCAAGCACCTTTATGAATTCGTTCAAGAGAATCGAAGAATGTTTTAACTACCTGGTTCCATTGCTTTTTGTAGTTGATGGAGTTCGAATCGAAACAAGATCTGAGATCTGTTCGAAGTTTTGTGTCTAATCGAGCTGAGATTTGTTCGCAAATTCAGATCTGAAAACCAGATCTGGTAGAATAGAAAATCGATTTCGGAAGTGATTGAATTTGTTGTAGTCGGTTCTCAGATTTGATCTACAATCGATTTGAGCTACAGATTTCAAAGACGAAAATTGATTTCGGAGGCGAAAATCGACGGAGGCGAGCTGGGCGATTTTCGCGTTTGGGGGGAGGGGCGATTTCGCGTTTGGGGGGAGACGGTGAACAGTAGCTGGGCGTTTTTTTTTGCGTTTTTTTTCCTCCGTGATCAACGACCCAGATTCATTCCTATTTCCTACCACAATAATCATTCCTACCGGATCCGGACATTATATATATATATTAGATTACAAAATAATACTTACTCAATCTCATATAGGATTTGAATCAAATGAAAACTTTTCTTAACCTATAAACTAAAGACCATGAACATGAATTAGAAATACATGAACATGAAATAGATATACGCGAACACAAAACATGAAATACGTGAACTTCAAAAATGTTTGTGATTTTGTGTTATTATGTTATTATATGTTGTAATCTAATTCATAACACATGATTTTGAGAAATTTTTTTATTACATAAATTAATACGATCCATAATAAAAACATGATTTTGTTCACATATTTCTTCCTATTGTTCACATATTTACGTATTTTGTTCACGTTTTTAATTAGTTTATAAGATAAGAAAAGTCTTTACCGGAATCAACCTCATCACATATATTACCCATATTATCCCACTTTCCATTCAACTTTATAACTTTTTAATTTTTCATCTCTTTAAAATTACAAAAATCTCCGTACTTAATCTTATATTTTACCTATATTATCCAACTTTTCACCACTTTATTCCATTTTTCTAATTCTAGAGATTTTCTTCTTTTGGGATGATCTTCTGGGAAGGGATGTAGTAGGTAAGCGTCACCGAACAACTATACATAGAATAGAATCTCCTCATGTCATAACAAGATCTGCACATTTAAATGAAGATGCACGTACATAATCAAGCAAGATCTCGAATTACTGATTATGATTAGCATGAATTCTGATCTTATAACTTGTCTGTATAAATTCACCATCTTCGCCTGTATCGCAATAGGTTGAAAAAAAGAGAGGGTTATATAAGTTGTAGCACCATGGGTGGTTCTCAGACAGTAGTGAGTTTGGGCTTAATTGCATTGTTGTTGTGTAATTATGCACTTGATTGTCATGGAAAAACGTTGAATCAGGGAGAAGCGTCCAACCAGCGGGTGACGTGGCGTGGCAATTCTGCTTTGGGAGACGGTCAAGGTGATAGAGTATGTAAACAAACATTATTCAATTCAAGGGTTTGATTACATCAAATTTGTTAATTAGTTTGATTTTACATGATCACATATATATAGATTTTTTGTTGAAGACACCGTTCATATAAAAGTCAAATCGATGATTTCTAACATAAATTCTGCTTTACAGGTTTAATCTTTGATTAGATGTCCGAAACCGTATACTGTACTACTTAAATTGATTAGGGTGGTTTTAACCTCAAATACGTCGAATTTCCTCAAACGGACAAGGTTTTGTATTAGTACTCCTTTGCTCAATACCGTAAAAGAGAGCAAAACATATGAAAATTGGGTCATTGTACGATTCCATGCAATATTCATCTAAGTGTCTACTATAATATACTGTACTATATAGTAAAACATAAGTAAATTCTACCATCATACTGCGTTACACCACCTCCTTATTAAAATAATTATCTTATTAATTTTAGTTTTAAGCTTAATTTTATACATATTTAATTAAAATATTAGTGTTATCTTAAATTTTGAGTTGTTTTCTAATCATAATATATAAATCTCAATCTTATTATTATATGATTACCTATTTAGTTAATATATTAATGTATCCTAATATTTTATTTTAAAAAATCATTTTTACCCATTTACTTCAATATTATATTAATAATAAGTATTATTTTTTTAATTTTGTTCTAAGTTTTTCTAAAAATCATCACTAGTAGCAAATTATACCGCTATATTTACACGACTTCCTTTTTTATTATAATAATTTATTAATTTTTTTTATTGTCTCATATTGAAATAGTTTGGTTATTTTATCATATTAAATTCTTTATATTTTAAAATATAATATTATATAAATCTAAATTTTTATTTTAAATTATTGATTTATTTATATAAATTAGTTGATGAAATTTAATTTAAAAGATTTTTATCATTTTTTTCTAAAATTTAATAATGCATCCCATCTTATTGCATTCTTCCTTGATATATATATATATGTTTATTTATGTATAAAAAATTAATATATAAATTAATAATATTTTAATATAAATATTTGATGATATATGAGAATTATATTATTATATAATCTAAAAGATATGTACCGGTATGAAAGAAATTAGACATATGATAATATTTATAATTATTATAGTTAATCACTTAATCCATATACAAGATAATAAAAATAAAAAACACCCTCGTACAAGGTGCAGGTAATTTTTTAGTACAATATAAAGCGAAATCCAAATCTTTGTTAAAATTTGCGCTACGTCGACAAGATAGAATGAAATAATGATTTTATTTTTTAACTATATCCCATAGAAATAATATTTATTGATATCTTATCCATTTTTTTTTGATATCTTAATATTATATAATTTAAATATAAATAATTTAGATATTTATCATGTTAGGTCAAAAAAATTTTCACACAATTGTTATAAAAATAATAGATAACTAGTTATATCCCGGGCCTTGCCCGGGACTTTTTTAAATAAAAATTATAATATTGATTTATATACGATATATGTATTATAATTTAAATAGTAAAAAAGTGAATAGGGTAATAATTAACTTAACAATCGTATATGCTGAGATGTATTTTAAATTAGAGTAGTCAACATTCAATTTAGCTCGATAAACACATCGGATCAACCGAAAATTTTATAGTTGAAACCCGAGCCATAAATTAGTAGGTCAATGGAAAACTAAACTTGATAGGCATGTGCCCGATTGGATTGAAACACGAAACCAACTGACTTGACTTGTAAAATATAATTTGCAAAATAAATATGTTTTATAAATATAATAATCTAGTTTTATTATAGTGTAATATAATAAATTACTATTATATTGTTATATGATATGATTTACTTTTAATATGATCCTAACTATCATATTATTTTAAGAATATGTTCAATAATAGTTTTGTCACGGATCATATTTTATTAAGAATTGGTATTAGATTACATAAAATAGAAAAGAGATATTTAGTTATGAATAGAAAAGTTATATAAAAAATTCGTACATAAAAATAGGGTAGGAAGAGTATAAATAACTTAGTGATAAAATTGTCCTTAATTATATCAAAATTAGAAATATATATTAAATTTCCCTGAACCCGTATTCAGACTTAGATGACTAAAATATTAATGATTATAGATTTGTTGTTGGATAGGTGAAGTATTAATTATAACTATATAAGTATTGTTACAAATCGTATTTTATTAAGAAGATTTGATATTAGATTAGATAAAAAGATTTGTATTAATTAGATGAGATCATAATTATTTATGGATAGAACTTAAAACCGTTTGGTTGATTTACCGTACTATTGTCTATATGGTTGTTATAGAGATATCTTATTGTAGAAAATGTATCAATGATCATGTTAATTGAAATAATGGTTGAACAAAATTGATATTACGTATGCTATGCACACTAAAAGATAATATGGTAAGTACGCTAAAAGATAATAGTGCAGGTTCAATAAAAACATATAAAATTACGTTATTTGATAAGTATGAATATCTAATTGTAATTTATTAAATCTATTATGAAGAAATGGATAGAATTTTTTTATAAAATTCAGTTATTAAAAATATGATGGATGGTTTAAAAAAACATAATGACAAAATTACCCTTAACTGCTTCAGGTTTAGAAGTATATATTGATTAATTAAAATAATGAATTTCATAACTAAAATGATTGTATTTTATAATAGTCGTATCATTAAATCTATCAGGTTAAAAGCCAATACAAGGGCAAGGGAAAGACCACCACCACCATATTACCCTCCGAAGAAGAGATCGCCGTTCCTCTGGGTAAGTATGTCGCCGATTTGTCTCAGAAGTTTACCACTGAAAGGGGCGCTTTCACCGTCGTTCTCTCTGGTGGATCCCTGATCACAGCTCTCAGGTGCAATCCCCTGTTTGCTTTCCCCTAAAAAGCTAAATTCTTTAAACCTAATTGCTCCTCTGATTTTAATTGTGGTTTTTGTACTGGTCAGAAAGTTGACGGAATCGCCATATGTGAGCTCGGTGGACTGGTCGAGGTGGCATGTGTTTTGGGCAGATGAGAGAGTTGTGCCCAAGGATTCCCCTGATAGCAACTACAAGGGTGCTTATGATGGCTTTCTTTCCAAGGTAAAAACGTTCGCTTGCAAATTTAAAGTTTGAATCTTTTGGTGGTCTCTGGATACTAGGTTAGGTTTCAATGTTTCATCTATGTATGTCTCAGCATTTTTTCACCTTGAAAGCATAATTGAGTTTAGGTAGCTTGAGGATTTTTCCTGAACAAGGGTGTGTAGGGTATCATTTGTTCCAAATTGGAATATCACTTCCCTGGTTCAATGATCCTTGGGTTTGGATTGGATTGGATTATCCACTTTATAGCTTCAGGTGAAAACTTGAAAGAACATGAGTTAAAGCTATCAAGTTGCCTACTATATTGAATAATCAAGTGTTGAGAGTTGCTCAAGATCTGTGATGTGTTTGTGTGTCATTGATAATAAGATCATACAGGAGTTGATTACCGAGTGTGGTAATTGAGTGTCGGGGTGTTCTGAGTGCTGGTTATTAGATTTTGCATACTGTGTTTCAATACATGAGTTTATTGAGTATGGGATTGTATGATACTGTTGACTGCTAAGTGCTTCTACATCTCTGATTGAATTGCTAGAGCTTTATAGCTACGAAGATGTCTAGACTATTGCAATTCGCAAGCTAAATTCTAGGCGGAAATATGCGAAAGTTTGTAATGCAGTTTCAAGCGGCAACTTTCATATTTCAATCGCCTGTCTCTTATTTTTCGTTTCGTCGTATGAATCATGTTGATACTGTCCTGATGTTCACAACTCTTAAGATTCCTGGATATACCAGGGCAAATAAAGAATCCATCAATCTTAGTTAGGAAGACCATCATTCCGAATTTGCATTGCTTTTATAGACCCTCTTGAAGAAGAAGCAGAGTAAAAGCATAGTGATTCTAAACAATACACATACATGGTTCCTAGGGGATTGGTTGTACATCAACCAAATTAATGCTATATTCTCTCTTCTGGCAGGTTCCCATCCCACCAGGCAACGTGTACGCCATAAACGACACCCTCTCAGCTGAGGGAGCAGCCGAAGACTACGAAACACGCCTAAAGCACCTCGTCACAAAGGGGGTGATCGCCACATCAAAAGCCAGCGGTTTCCCGAAATTCGATCTCATGCTTCTCGGAATGGGTGGTAACGGGCACGTGGCGTCTCTGTTCCCGGGCCACCCTCAACTCCAAGAAAACAAGAAATGGGTCACCTTCATCAAGGACTCCCCAAAACCGCCCCCGGAGAGAATCACACTCACTTTCCCGGTCATCAACTCCTCGTCCTTCATTGCCATGTTCGTCACCGGGGCCGATAAAGCAGTTCCCGTTGCAGCTGCCATCAAACACACTAAAGTGGTGTTCCCGGTGCAGATGGTGTCGCCTGAAGGGGAATTGGACTGGTTCCTTGACCAGGCAGCTGCGTCCAAGCTGTAATCCCGGTTGGGGCCCCGGTTTTCGGGTTTCAGAGTGTCTGTTGTAGAAGATATGAGTAACAACAATAACAGGTGTGACCAGTTGTGTTTTGGCTGGAATGCTTAGACCTTTTCAATAAAAACGTGTTGTGTACTACTACTGGATCTGATTGAATTCTGCAGCCTTCCATACCGAATTAATGCTAGCTCTCTCTTTGCCTCTTTGGGGACCTTGGCTTAGCCCCTTTTAAGATCAAGTGAAACTGAAACACTTAACTCATCAACCCTCCCATTTTGTGGGCACACAGTCACACACACAACAAAAACAAAGTAAACAAAAGTTAGCCTTCCCCTCCAACCAAATTTCTCTCTTTTTTGTTCCCCTTTCCTTTATTTTAATTTCATTTTTATTGACTGAGTTTGTTGCTTTATGATTAATTGAATTAAATTATACTATATTTTTGACTAGAAAAATGCCTGGTAGTAGGTGAAAAAGAGAAGAAGAAGAGCCCCTCTCTCTGTTTTTCCTCCTGTCTTGTTTGGCCAACCATTTTTCTTCCTCCATCACACTTTGTGCAGGTGTCATAGACCATGACGTCCGGCGTGTTCTTCGTCACCGCCATGGCCGCCGTCTCGGGCACCGCCGTCGTCCTCTTCGCCCTCAAGCTCCACAAATCACTCCCCCTCCCTCCGATCGCCGAATTCCGATCCCACCCACCTCGCCCCTGCATCTCCTCAGGTAAAAAGATCCAACCTTTCCAATCAATTTCCACCTAACACTCAATACCCGCCAAAAAAACCGTGTTAATTCTTATTAAAGCTTGGATCTTTTTGGGGGGAAAAAACAGGGGAGAAGAAGATGAAGAAGAGGGTGAGCTTTGCAAAGGACGTGGTGGAGCCCACCGGAAACAATGAGGAGTTCAGGCGACGGCTTCAAGGCCAGGGTCGCCGGAGATCGGTTCCCGCCGGCGTGACGGTTTCCGTTAGAGGAGTGAAATTACCGGCGAACAGGGCGGCGTTGTATAATGGGATTCTGAGGGATCGTGTGATGCGTAGGATTGGGTGCTCTTAGTGATCCGATGAGATTTGTTAGCTATTGTTATTAAAGGCGATGATGATGACGACGAAGAAGAAGAAGAAGAAGAAGAAGAAGAAGAAATCGGTTGTGTTTGTGTGCTTATTTTGTGCTGGTTGTTGACTAATTCTGTTGAGCCCATTCGTTTCTGCAAGAAAGGGAAAGGAAAAAGGGATTTGGGATTTGTGTGTAAGGTACTACTCTGATGTCATGCATGACGTGTGAGTACGGTTTGTGTACATTATTAGTGTTACGATTGCAAGATTCGTGTTTTACCATATTTACATTATTAGGGTTGCATTGTTGGTCAAGTACAATTTTGTCTTTCCAAGATTCCAAACCCGTTGATGAGACTTGAGAGCTTAAAGATACTCACCTTATATATACTTCGGTTTATTTTTTGACATAGATAATAAAGTGGAGCATTGATTGTTAGTGCGAGTATTATTTTAGGAATACAATGTGGTACTAATAACGTTGCTTAAAAATATTTTTGAAGAAGAAAACTCTATGTACTCTTTTTTTTGGTCGAAAACTCTATGTACTCTATGCACATATGGATTAAGTACATTTCAAAAAGCTTAAATCATACGGTGACGTCTACATTTTGGCTTAGGTGTACTAAGGTATAGTATATCAATATCATGGAGTAAATTACGAGCTTGATAAACCACGTACTTTTTCTATTGTATTGTATTGATTTATGAACAAATTGATAAGTGTGGGGGACTGGGGGTGGACAAGTGATTGTGATTTGCATGTTGTGGATATATTAATAATCTTTGGTTAGGATCAAGAGGCAAAGAAAGTAAACTTGTACACCTCCTAAGTATAAAATTGGTCATGAATAATTAAAGGCCGTGGACAATGAATACAAATTTGGGAAAGAGAAGAAGATGACGTTTACCAACGAACTATATAGTATAACTGAATTATGATGCTTACGTTGTATTTTTTTTAGGATAGATAGATTAGGTCAAATAAAGCCACTTTGGAGATTGGTGATCTGCCAATTTTGTCAAATATATCGTTTGCTTTTATCATAATTTAAGGTGTGAATGCTGGTTTTTGGACGTTGTATTCTAATCAAATGCAACAAGGTTTGGTTAGCCGTTGCTTATGATGGATGATTTAATGCTCATTTACGTCACAACCTAAAATGGTTTGATCTGATCTCAAAACAAAAAAAAATGGTTTGATCTAAAACTAGCATAAGCCACGGCTTATAATCTGAAAACGTAAAGAATGTGGTTGCATATCATTGTAACCTAATTAATGATCATTAGAGATGTCAAAACCTGACCCGAATCGACCGAAAATTTTTGGGTTGAAACCCAATAGCAAGCAAAAGAAAAAACCGAACCCGAACCCGATTAGGTTGAAACCCGAACCCGACTTGACCGACCCGATTTTTTATATATATGTAGAATAAATATATTCTTTTATTATAAAAACTATTAAAAATAAAATATAATTATAAAAAACTATTAAAAATAAAATTTTATTATTAAATAATATTATTTAATCATAATACTATGTTAATAATTATTAAAAATTCAAATTCTTGACCTGTTAGGCCGATCCGAACCCGCACAATAATCTGTCAAGACCGACCCGAGTTGACCTGTAACCCGATTGACCCGAACCCACACTAATCCGAACCCAAAAAAATCGAACCCGAATCCAACCGACCTCTTTGACACCTTTATACAGTATTTAATTCACAACTTACAACTTACAACTTAGAACTTACAACGTGGCTAGCTTCAGTGGGCTATGAGAGAATTGGGCTCTGAAAACGGCCCATGAATGTCTGTCTTTAATCAACTTGATTAAAAAGGCTTCGAAAATCATCCACTATATATAAGGTGATCGAAACTTGTCATTGCTGTGGGCAAGGAGCTCTCAATTAACTTACGACTGTATTATATAATCGGAATAAATTGATGTTAGCTGATTTTCAATGAAGCCAAACGCCAAAAGACCTAAATCTATTACCTACTGTATTTCTGTAGCACATTGTTTTTCTCGTACGCACATGTCTCCTTCAATAATTAATAAAAAAGTTGAAGATTTGTTTTTGGAAATGAAACAAGCTGATACTAGCTATCATCTACCTGTCAAATGACAGAGTGATGAAAGTTAGGTTAGTTCATCACCTCATTATTATTTGACCACCTAATTTTCTATCTTAGTAAAAAAAAAGAGATGGGTCATATGCTAGAGAGTTACTCTATGTATGTTGTATAGTTTTTGGTTTAAGTAATTACACTTAATGACTAATGAGTAAGTTTTTTTTTTCCAAAACTAATTTCCCAATTGAGGATTATTTTAAATCTAAGAAATAATATTTTTCAAAACATAAATTCCAAATTCATAAACCCTTGCATCCAAAGTAGCATTACTAGTCTTAAAATTTGGTGAATTTAAGCAATCCAATCCAACACTACAAAAAAGATTAAAAAACACATTAAATATAATTAAAACGATATGATGCTTTTTTCCAATCAAACACACAAACACTTTGGGTATAATTTTAGAAATTTTGCAAAATCATGAGAATTTAACTCTAAACTAACAAAAAACACTTTGTTTGATCCAAAAAAAAAAACAAAAACACTTTGGGTAAAAGTAGGACAAAAAGGGAATTTTTGATAATTAGTTGTGAAGGAGTATACAGTATTATTCTGACGTCATTAATACCTATATTAAGCCATTCATAATCAAGTATTTTCGTATTATCTGTAGCCTTTACTATCTTTATCTATCTGTAGATAGATAGATTGATACTCCGTAGAACAACAATTCAGCGAAATTGCGGATAAGTAGATAACAACAAAAATCCTTTCTCCCCACACGCCTTTTCATACCCAATAAAAACTTCCATTTATGCCACAATCGCACCACTCTATAAATTCCTCTTCCAAACACTCACATTGACCTTTATTCTGTTTTCAACGCAATTTCGTTTCTCCAAAAATTCCCCAGATCCCTGCTCCCATCTCTGAGCCCTAAAAGGCTAAAAATCCCCAATTTCAGCAATAAAGATCAGATCTTGGGCTTTCTGGATTTGAGACTCTTAACCCAAATCATGCTCAGCAGCTCTTTTGCCTCTTGGATTAACAACTTCCTTGGCTGTATAGGGTACGTGTTCTTCGTTTTTTATTAATCTTGCAGGGTTTAAGCATGGCTATGGCTATTTGATTATGTTTATTGTGTTTTGAAGTTGAATGAGTCAGTTCACGTCGGTTGAAACTTGAAAGGGTCAATTTGATTTGATTATGTTTGTTGTGGGTGTTGTTTGTTTTTTCCTGCAAACAATTGGCTTTGATCTTTTTTTTTTAATTGCCTTGCTGGATTGCATGTGACTGGTATTGCAACAGATATGTTTTACTAATATGAAAGTTTCAAGTCCATACTCCTTGGAGAAAGATGTTGCTGTCTTGTATAATCTGCCTTCATTGTCTATCACTCTATCCTGACCTGTAGTTGGAAAGATTTAAACTTTGTAATGGTAAACTGGTGCTAAGAGGATTGCGTGTTGCATTTTGCTTGCCTCAAGTTTTCATTATCATTGTTGTCTAATCATGCTGTGATATGATTAATGTAGAAATCAAAGTGGAGTAGCTTCATGCTACTCTGAATTATCCAGCTCTGATTCAGGTTTCATGAATCAGGGATTGGTTGAAATCTATGAACCTGATTCAATTGTGTTTGGTTGAGTCCTTATGGTTTAAACAAAAGCCACTAAAATGAAGTGATCCCTACTAATTCATAAAAGGTCTTGAATTTCAATGAATAACATTCAACTGTTTTTCTAAATGGTAACCCCTTCTACGGTAAACCTGTAAAGTTAATTCACCTTACTATTGACAGATGATATGGCTCTGTGACATTTCAGTATATAGGAACTGGATGAAATGCAGAATCTGATAGAAAAGAATGAACTTCCATGAATTATAAAAGTATCACACTGATTACAATTGGATTTTTCTATGTCCAATGGAAACAGACAAAGAAGAGAACTAAGTGGATCATTCAGTTATACACATTGATCCACAGTTGGCTGACATCAGCAATGCCTTCATTTAGCATTTATGATCTCTATTTTTGTTGGCAATGTTGTTTGTTTCTCTGTTTGATCCCTCCTTACTACCTTGAATGGGCATTTCTTATTTGTTTAATCATATAATAAACTAATTTATCTAATTCAATCCAAATTCTAATTTCTTAAGCCCTACCTTACCCTACAAATTCAGTGTTTCGGTTTTCCATTGTATTGAACGATAGAGGTCCTGAACCTAGCCTTATTAGCTTCTTTCAACGTTATGACTTCTCCAAGAATAATGATAACTATAAAGTGCACAGGAAAAAAAAATCTACAAACTAAGCAACTTGCAAACTTCGTTTATGCTGTCTCATTTGCCGCTGTTACTTGATAATGAATGCTCACCAGTTTGATTCCTGGCTGAACAGAATTTGTCTTGGAAACTACTCAAAATCCACAACAGTTCTCCCTTCACATGGCCAATCTCAGATCTTTTCTTCAGACTATTTCTGGACAAGCAGCATGAATGACATCGACATGAATGCCAATCTGTCACAGAGAATGCATTCGTCGCTAGCGATGTCAAACCCGAGCCTTATCTGTGATGTTGGCTCTAAACTCACAAGTAGTCATCCCGAATTTATAAATCATGGTACATCACATGAAACTCGGTTCTGATCCAAATACTTGTTTTCTCATCTTATGCATTATAGTATATATCTGAACCTGTTGATTTGTAGGCCTCCATCTGTGGAACGAGCTTCGCAGTCATTGGACCAAAGGACAGAGACAGCCAAAAAACTCTCAAGGCTTAGGACGTATGATAGGGTGTGTGTTTTTTCGGATTAATCATTCGGTCACAAAGCTTATGATGAATTAATGATACAAGTCCACACATCTTTCTTTGTTGTCTGATGAGCTTGTTGTGTGCTTGCAGTATATATTCGACGTACGAAAGCTTGCTTGGAACAAACCGGGCCTTTAGAAAGCCGATTCCACTCTCAGTGAGCCCCTTAATTTCATCTACTCTTACTCTAGTGATGTTTATGAAATTTGGCCTAATGATTACTTCTGTTTGATAGGAAATGGTGGAGTTTCTGGTTGATGTATGGGATGAGGAAGGATTATATGATTGAAGAAACAGCACAGAATCTGGAAGCTGACACCGTTTTAAAGTCAGTTTAGAACACCAGGAAATGCCAAAATGGCCTCTTGCACATGTATATAATACACAGCTATCAGATCTTCCATATCTCATCCTTGGTGCATGTTGTTTTTTTGTGTGCATAACCATTTGTTAGTGTGTACTTAGAATTCAGCAAACACGTCATTCAACAAGCATTCCTACGAAAGATAATTCCAACATAACGAAACAGAAAAGAACAGACATCATTTGCAGAGTCTAAAGATTTCAGCACCCTAATAGATCACAATCACAGGTTCTAATCCAATCTAGCAATAAAACATACATAACATCATGATGCAGATCATCCTAAAGCATACATAGAAATCGAGATCTAGTGCTTACGGCGGAAGATGTGAACCCGGTAGATGTAAGCTGCGCGATTGACCAACTCGAACTTGCACACATCATCAACCTCCAACCGGTTAGCATGGACGAACCGCGGCCAGCCTCCGCCAAATCTGACAGCACCGCTTCCTCTAGTGACGCTCACATCCCAAGCTCTGTCCTCGACTCGAAGCATCGCTTCACCCGCTTCCTTGAGGTACCTCTGTGCATGGAGCTGTGGCACCCACTGATCAACACACCAAAGGATTTTCATTGCTCTCAGTGACTAATTAAAGAGGGTTTGTTTGTTTGTTAATTCAAAAGAGTAGCTAGATATTACTTACCAATCGGCTGTCTGTCGCAATGTATGACATGTTCATGGCCACAATGAAGTTAGGATTGTCACAATGGAAGGCCTCCGCATCCATATAGGCCTTAGACATCTCCACTCTGTCTGCAAATTCCAACCATTAACCATGATAAATAAACCATAACTAAATTCAAAATGAAAAAAGAAAACTGAAATCTTAATCATATTATGCATACTTTCTCCTTCAGGAAAGTCATCCTCATCCTCATCTTCAGATGAGTCCTCATCTTCATCGAAGTCATAGTAGTCGATTTCACATGATGATGTGTCGTAGATGAGGACCTCGAACTTGGAATCTCCTAGGTAGTTGAAGAGCAGGAAATGACCGAAGTCGATGCAGTAGTTGTCTGCAAACTCTTTGAAACCTTGGCCGAATGAGAACTTGTTGCGACATTTAGTCAGCTCAACTTTGTGATCCAAGCCTTCTGGAGCTCTAAGGTGGGCATGATCTGAGAAGCTACTCCCATGCTCCTTTGTGAATGCAATAGGAATGCTCTGTCAAATACAATCATGACATGCACAAACAGCTTGAATATCATCATATATCTCAATCTCTGTTAGCTAAACCCATAAAAGCTAATGAAAAATAAAAAGGAAATGATGGATAAAGTGTGTGTGTGTATATATATAAAAAAAAGAGATGTGAAGAGGTAGGTACTTACAAGCTTCTCAAGCTCACTTGCAGGTTTTACAATAAATTTGCAGAAACAGGGAAAATCCTCAAAATCCTCCATCTTTGATCTCAGAAACTGTAAAAGATTGAAGGGCAATGTATAATGTGTGTGTTAAGGAGATATAGATAGTGAGATGAGTCCTAGTGTTGAAAAGATACATTTTTTCCCTTTTCTTTGAAGCCATGTTATTTTGTGTGTAGTGCTGGTTAAAAAGCTACTTAGTTTTGCAAATGGATTGTGTGTGAACAGTGTATAGTTTTCTCTTAAAACATAAAGAGGTGTGAGTTCATATCATGGACCTAAGGAAAAGAGAATGGCTTCTTAGTTCTAAACTAGAAGTTATTCACTTTCAACCTCTTTCATATCTGAATCTATCCGATTCAGAAAGGAGCTCATTAATTTACCCCCATGGATCTGAATGATGGTGTTCATCACAGAAAAATATCATCATACATATTCAAGTGCCAAATCAAGGGGATAGCAACAGAAGAATGCAAAAAATCCATGTATAAGAGCATAGAGTAACTAAAGACTAGTAATCCAGGAAAACAGGTGTGGAATTTTTAGGGTGAAACAAATTAACAAAAAAAGGAAGAAGAACTTACCTGTGAGAAAGAGAGTGTAATATCCCGATTCCTGAAGGATTGAGGAGAGAGTAGAGGAGAAGAAAAGAGAGATTAGAGACGAGGAAGAAGAAGAAGAGCCAGAGAAAGGAGGAAGTTGGTACCTTTGGTTGAAAAGCTCAAATCTTGAATTGGATGAGATGCCAAAACCCAGGCAATAAAATGCACGTTAAATAATGGAACAGAGCTGAGAAATGGGTAGCTGCTGAATTTTCCATGAGAGGATACTTTAAAGACTGAAGATCTGTGTGTGTAGATTGGTTTCAGGTGATCAAATAGGAAAGAGATGAGAAGATCTCTTGTGTGCAGATACAATTGCTAATGGTTAATACAAAGTGGGTAATGTGATTCCTTGGTTGGCTTATGAGTTGAACAAATGACGAAATGGTGTACGTTCGGTTTGCAGATCACTTTTCAGTTTACATGAAACCTGAATTTAATCTTTTAGGTACCTCATGGCCTCTGTGTTTATCAATTTGCTTCTTTTGAAAAAGTTCTACTCCGGTGTACAGCTAGCTACCATCGTCAAAGATGGATTGAAAGGTGTACTTGTCTGATTTCTCTAAAGACAAACATTACTTTTTGAGTTATGACTGGTATATATTTTATACGAGTAGTTTCTTATCTGTTACAGTATTAGGCCCAATAGGAAGAACTCAGCTACATCAGCTTCAGTGCAATAAATGGCCTCAGTCATTCGCTAATTGCCCTGGCTACCCTCTTATAATTATGTTGTGTTTACAGCGAGAGATTGCATTGCAAGAACCTATATTGGAAAAATCTAGTCACATCTTAACTACCGATCCCTCACTCAATTACCCACACTCCTTGCACCGTTGGGTTAATTGCAAACTACAGTGGATAGCAGCATCAGTAAGAATTTTAGATGTATCCAGAGCAATTACTAACTCTGAGTAGTGGCAAAAGGTGGAAACAACTTGAGAATATAATAGGTCTCACTTATGTAGTCCATGTGACCTTTCCCTTCAACATAGTTGGTGTTATCATTTGCCACCATTCCAAATTAAGCTCATGTCATTTGATACAATTCACTTTACAGTAGCTCAGTATTAATTAGACGAATATCATTTAAATTTGGTCTCGTTCAACCCTTCTTTTATCTATCTTTTTTCACCTTCTCAACAGTAAATTGCGCCACACAACCTCTACAAATGTACTTTCAGCTCTCTTCAAACGGTATACATGATGCAAACCACATCTACTCCCATAACAATACTGTAACAGATAAGAAACTTTAAAATATAGCCACTCTACTACGGAACATAGTGTGGGATTTTAGGCCCATAAGAATTTTGCAAGAGAGCATGGGCCACATTGAAAGATCTCAAGAAAAGCTATACTAAATAACCCTTAACAAAATGGTTCACTGAACCCGGTTCGACCTATATCAAGCCCAAGAAGAAGAGTGATGTTAGGGCCCATTTGGAGACCAGGCTCATTCCGTAGTTGAGGCATTATTCAGTACAATATTCTAAAAAGAAGTTTTTTTCGACAGATTCACCCATTTTCTATACCGTTGTAGTAAATTCACCTAGAATTTTCAACAAATTCCTTGGCAGGCAGATAGTTATGGGTCTGATACGGTTTAAATCGAATTGCCAAAAACTGCCGGTTCGAGAACTAAGACCAAACTGGAGGAACCGATCATGCTTTAGTTCCGGTTCGTCATTTCCCAAAACCAGTGAACTAACGGTTTGGTTTGGCTCAAAACCGAGCCGCCATCGCTGTTTAGGTGAATAATAGTCACGGATGTCCGATTCTGATCCAATGGACTTTTTGGCCTCGTTTTTTTAAAAAAAAGTTGTTTGAACCAGAACCAGAAAAAAAAAAACGAAATTGAACTGGTCGTATCCCGGTTTCGGAATCCGAAACCACCGTTTCGGTTCCGAGATCGGACCCCATCTCTAGAGCTAGACCGGTAAAGAATAGTTTTCACAAGATTCAACCATTAGATTAGTAAACCCTTGTAGTCGTCATAAGTAGAAGTACGGGTCACTTTTGTTAGCTTGTCTAATTGCAATCAAACACATGAGCGGGGCCCGTACACAATTTTGGACATGCCTAAATGGTCGGAGCCTCTGAACCCATCACTCCCTATTTTGACTTATTCAGCGTCGACCGTCAGTTTTTTGGGCCGTGGGCTCCACGTTTTAGCAAAAGGCCAATCGAATCTTCAGCCAATTTGCTCAATTAGGGAACCTGGGCCCACCTCCAAAACCAGAAACCAGCCACTAGACAGATTTTGCTGCTTGATTCCATTACTCGTACCGAAGCAATGCATTACCATGCATTCTCAAGCCAAGTTGTGTGTTTCCCTTTCAAAACCCTAATCTCCTTCCTAAACCCTAATTTGCAAGTCAAGGGAAAAGACCTTCCTCGAATATGTCCCACGTTACATATGGCTTGTTTTGAGGTAATATTGTGATTTACTAGTCTATGATTATCGATCAATCGCTACTTTCATTAACAGAGTTACGCGAATCAAAGGAGTCACATATACGCATAATAAGGCTTATGCAGTACCCGATCCGAATTAGAGGGGACCTAGGTGAAAAATCCAAAAAGGATATGCAAATTAGTCTATGATTTAGGACCAAAAGACATACCCATAATGGTTGATTATTAGTTTGAAGTACGTTTGAAGTCTTTAATCTACCGGGTCAGTGAATAAATTCTTTTTTACGTTATTTTCTATGGATAAATGTGTGCATTTTCACCATGCAAAATTGATCCTAAATTGTCTTATATATTGTGAAAAGAAGGTTGGAGGGAGGATATGTTTGAATAAAGTTGTTTGGATAGTTAATGTTGATGACTTTGATATATATGTGTATGGATTATATGATGTTTGGATTATTCTTTTTAAGAGTATTTAAAAAGGACCATGTACCTTTCTTGATCACCCTTTTGGCTAAGATCAAGCATAGTGTCTATTATTAAAACTCACTTGTTGTTTAAGAACGATAAGTTTTTTTTTTTTTTTTTGAATAAAAGGGTTAATTGTATTAAAACTACGGAACGATTACAAAAACGCTAGCAAGCTAGCTATTTACATCAACTTCACTCTCAACTCTCTCCAAAAACTTCCTTAGCTCACATGAACTAGCTTTCCATCTCGCTTTGCAGCTTCCTCTAATATGTCTAGTGCACATAAGGACACACTCATCTATGCTGATATTTTGTTGGTGAGTTTCTAGCTTTCCATATGTAGTAAATACATACACAGTGGCAATGATTCCACAGATTAAATTTGAATGTTGTTCTTCCCTGGAATCTTGAGGTTGATTCAATCCATTCTTCAATGTTCTTGCTTCTTCTTCCAATACAAGCCCAAGCCAAAACTCTGGATATGACTTTTGTTGAGTAGTTGCACTCGTACCATAAGTGAGAGGTGGTTTCTGGGTGAGGATTGTTGCTGTTGCAAAGGAGACAGCTGTCTTCAGTAGAAATACCCCATTCTTTGATTTCAGTTCTGGTGGTGACACCATCATTGAGTATTTTCCAAGCAATGAAAGCCACTCTAGGTGTGTTGAGGCGAGTCCACACAGCATCAGCCCAAGGTACACTGACCCCTCTATTTCTCATATTCTCATAGAGCCCCTTGTTGTCAAAACTACCAAAACTGGAGTTGATAACAAGCACATTGGGTCCATTGAAGGAGTCTAAGATTTCATCTCTCATTCTCAGCACCGCTTTCCACATAGCACTAGAGGAAGGTTTGGTAGCAACTTCCCATATGCTCTGGCCCCTAGTGTAATTTGTTGAGATCCAATGATACTAGATGGAATTATTTTGAATGGATGCATCATACAAGAACTCATTTATATGAACTTTATTCCAAGTTGTAAGGTCCTTTAATCCAAGACCTCCTTCTCTCTTAGGCCGACACACCTTCTTACAAGCCACTGGGGCTCTACTTCCTGTGCTACTTCCACTCCATAGGAAATTTCTGAGAATTCTGCTGAGCTCATTTATCACGGCTTTGGGTAATAGGAATATTTTGCACCAATACTGGATGACCCCGTGGAATAGAGCCTTGATGATCTCAAGTCTTCCAGCATAAGATAAGGTCCTAGTTGCCCAGGCATTGGCTTTGTTCCTTATTCTGTTGACCAGATCAGCATAGTCTTTACATTGAGCTCGAGAGCTGCACAAAGGCACTCCAAGATATTTCACTGGAAGTTCACCACTGCTCATACCCAGGGAGCCACAGATATCATTCTCCTGATCTCTACTCATCCGAGCACAGAAGACCTTGGACTTGTTGAGGTTCATATGCAGCCCTGAAAGACTTCCAAAATCATCCAGTGTGTCTTTGATGATCTTGATAGTAGTAGCAGAACCATGAGAGAATAGGAACAGGTCATCTGCAAAACATAGATTCACAATATTGGCTCTCTTGCAGCCTGGGTGGTACTTGAAATGAGGCTTGCAAGCTGACTGTTTTAGAGCTCTGGTGAGATACTCCATGATGAGAACAAACATATAGGGGGCCATGGGGTCTCCTTGCCTAAGCCCTCTCTTGGCTTTGAAGTGGCCACAATGATCCTGCCCAATTTTTATAGTGTACTGGCAACTAGTAATACATTCTTTGATCCAGTTGACCATTGTTGGATGGAAGTTCAGGTCCTCAAGGAGCTTAAATAAAAAGCTCCAGCTGACTGTGTCATAGGCCTTCCTAAGGTCAATCTTCATTGCACACCTGGGGCTTATGTATTTTCTAGCATAGCTCTTGACCAAATCCTGGCAGACAACTATATTATGTCTGATGTTGCGCCCCTTAATGAAAGCTCCCTGATTGACATCAACAATTCTTGGCAATATATCCTGCATTCTGGCCACAAGCGTCTTGGAAATGATCTTGTAAATCACATTATAGCAAGAAATAGGTCTAAAGTCACTTATGGAGGTGGCATTGTCCACCTTAGGAATGAGAGGAATCACAGTATTGCCAAGTTCTTTCAACATTTTTCCACTAGAAAAGAATTCAAGCACAGCTTCAAAGACCTCTTCACCTATGATTGCCAGGCTCTCTTAAAAAAATGTGCATTGAAACCATCCGGGCCAGGGGCCTTATTCTTGCTTATACTCCATAGGGCTCTCTTCACATCTTCCTTGTTGAAATGGCCAATCATATTTTCTCTGTCAGTGTCATCCAGAATAGGGCCACTCTTGACAATGTTGCAATCAGGAATGCCATCAGGTCCTGATTGACCAAGAAAAGAGATGAAGTGGCTCACTGTCATGGATTTAATCTCCTGCTCATCAGTAACTGTGTTGCCTTGATTATCAATAAGGGAGCTGATAGAATTGAGGGCCTTCCTTTGCTTGATGGAATTGTGAAAGAAGCTACTGCAGCTGTCCTGATATTTAAGCCAATGCAGCTTGGCAAGTTGTTGTTGCTGAGATCTTCTATTTTTGAAAACTGCTTTCAATTGATCAATGACTTCAATTTCCTTGTTCTTCAAACTGTCATCCAGAACCATACTTTGCATTTGAACTTGGATCACTTTCAGCTTGCTTTTAAGGCTTTCAATATCAGAGTCAAGGTTGTCCAGGTTCTTGGAATTAAGGTTTCTGAGAGGATTTTTGAGGCTCTTGAGCTTGCAGACAACCTTATACATCTTGAAGCCAATGATGGAGTTGTTCTTCCATTTATTTTTGACCACATTAAGGAAGTCCTTGTGATCTGCCCAGGAGTTATTAAACTTGAAGGGAGGCCTAGTGACTTGCTTAGCTCCAAAGATCCTAAGGATGGCAGGACTGTGATCTGAGCATCCTGGAAGTTCAAAACTAGCTTTGAAGTTAGGAAAATTATCACACCACTCCTGGTTGGCTAAGATTCTGTCAAGCTTGCATTTGACAAGGTCATCTCCACCTTGTTTGTTGGACCAGGTGAAGAAAGAGCCACGGAACTTCACATCTGACAGGCCATTAGAGTTGATACAATCTAGAAAATCTGTGCTAAAGCTGGAGCTAACACCTCTGCCATACACCTTTTCTCTAGGATCCTTTATTGCATTGAAGTCTCCCATTAGCATCCATGGGAGGTCATTGGCATTGACAACAATCTGATTGATGAGGCCCCAAAGATCTTTCCTTTCTTTCTCATCATTAGAAGCATACACAAAAGAAGCTTGGATATTTCTGTGGAGGATAGTGGAGTTGATGGAGACATGAAATAACTGAGCTGATTCTATCAAAATGTTAATATCTAAA
Organism: Polygonum maritimum; assembly: GCA_963924305.1. Taxonomy (NCBI): domain Eukaryota; kingdom Viridiplantae; phylum Streptophyta; class Magnoliopsida; order Caryophyllales; family Polygonaceae; genus Polygonum; species Polygonum maritimum. The sequence goes on from OZ002733.1 coordinate 22,763,365, forward strand.
CTGGTGTGGGATTTCCAAAAGATCCATATTCTACCATTGGATCCAATGCACTTAGTGCACCTTTTCCAAATCTGAGCAAAGTCCTGTTGACTTCCTCTACTTTATTCTCTCTAACTCTTGTTTCAATCAAAGCTAAAACATCAATATGATAGTCAGTGACCAGTTGATGAACAAAGTCACTCTTAGAGGCTTCATTGAGGCCTCTAACATTCCATGCTGCAATGGAAAGACTATCCATAAGAAACTGAATTGTCATTTTCAGTTTCATCCAGGATGAGTTCACCATCTTCAAGTTTTTCCTTGGCTTATATGAGTACGTGTATAAGATCTAGCTAGATCCATCTTTCACAAAGTGTAAATCATGAAAGTGTTGGATGGTGCCAATTACGGTTCAGTCTTATTATTAAGGTGACTCCTTTAAATGAAAAACTAACAATATGTATTATAATCGGTGCTTTAAAGTTATATATACAATATCGGTCTTTCTATCATATATATGTAGTAAAGTCGCATAATCAACGATTAAATTAGAACTTCTTTAATTTCCTTACGTTGTTCTAACTTTTTGCTGATCGATCAGATTCATTGTATGTGTACTGTTCAGATTGAGCAAGTTGTGTCCATTTAAGGTTAGGCCGTTCCACTTATTAGCATAATGATATCGTCAAAAAGATGTAGACTTGAATTTCTTACATGGATCCTAACACCAGGGAACTCTTAATTTGATAATAACCCCCAAAACTATTACTACTATTGATCATTTCAATGTAAGATATATTAGGTTATAGTCGAAGACGTCCTTTCATTTTAAAATGATCTAAACACATCATAAACTCCGAAATCAACGTTACAGTGTTATGTATAATGTATGCGCGCGATACAATTTGCATGGGAATTGGAATTTCGCGAAAACAAGGAAGATGGCGGGGATCCTTGCGTGGGGCCCACACAACTACACTTGGTTCAAAAGAGACGGAGGAAAGCGGGGCCCACAGAATGTCACGTGCTTTCACGAGATCTGAGCCGTCGAGCTAGCACTGCATCGAAAACGGAGCAACGGACGGTTGAGATGAGAGGATAGAGCTCGCATCCACGTGATGATCGATCAAAAGTTAAAACCCAAAATGTCCTGGTGCTTTGAAGCGCATGTGGAGCCTTATCACTTATGCAATTGTGATGGAAAAATGGAAAGTCTAACAATACCATGGGCTTTCAGCTTTCTTATTATTGCTGCCTGCAATCGGGTTTTGTACTTGGACTAGGTGACTAGCTCTCGGCCTACACCTCATGAAAAAGGGACCACTTCATATCTGTGTAGACTCGTTTGTCCGATACCTAGTGACCATAATAGACGAATCACGAACGTAACGAGCCATTGGCATTAGTCGAATACTAGTCATTGCAAGTGATGCAAGATCACTCGATCACCAATGAGAAGAGAAATAGTGAGACTCGGTTTTTCATCGATCTCATGTTGGGTGAATAGGTTGATTAATTAATTAATTAGTGTAAAAACAGTGTTCGAAGAAGAAAAAAATAGATATACAAACCTCATATGCTATCAAAAATAAGAAAAAATATCTTTGTTTCGTTAAATCAAATGGTAAAAATACTCTAAGTAGTACACAAAATTGTAGGCTCCAACTCGAACCTCATAAGAAATAGGTACCATTTAGCTGATCTCAAAACACTATCGGGTCATTGAAAAATGTCAACATAAGGCTCCCGGCCTCCTAAGGCACTCGCACAATCGCACTCCCTAAGACTTTGGATTCTAGCCCACCTTGAAGGTGTGGAGACTGAGATCACCCAAATGTTATAGAGAGGAATGGAGATCACGTTAAGGGTTTTCAACCAACGACATATGAAAAGTAGTGGGTAATTTACACCCGTAGTACTTATAAATTGAACTGTTAGTATATTAATTTGAACTCTTTAGTATAACAATGTGAACTTTCATACTTAACTGTTCTAATGGTATTTTTCAGAAAAGAATACGATATTGTTTTCGTATAAAAAAAAAACTTTTTCCTGAAAATATTTTTTTAAAAAGAAAGAAAAATCTGGACCATCCATTATACAGTAAGGAGGTAAATCTAATAGATGAGATTACTCCTTACCACAATTAGTAATCCTCACCATAATAGTGGTCCTCACTTGAACCAAAACCATTCTAAGCACATTGGTTATATATAGTACGGAGTATAAGCCCATATAAGGTGTAAGCTCCAAATTATTTTTGCGAATGAGCTCCAAATTATTTTTATTACTATATTCCAATACGTTAATTCTACCTCTATGATACACACGTCACAACATAACGTGTGTAAAATGTTACGAACTATACAATTTTGGTAATGTAGTAAGCTAGTAGTGTAGTACAACCACAATACTCCAGCTGACCACGGAATAGTCAGACCAAACACGTGAGTTAAAATCCTTCGCTCAACAAACCCATCTGCACCGTCTATTTCTCACACGCCATCATCAACGGCCGTGATCGTCTCCCTTTTCCTCTATAAAAATATCTCCCCCCGCCCATCCCCTTCCTTTCATCCCCAGACACCATTGAAGAACCAGAACCAAAACCTGAACCAATCTCCTCTCTCTTTCCACAACAGTCTTCCACTCTCTTTCTTCATCTCCCACAATGCTCCTCCGGACCTCCTCGGCTCCGATTTTCAGCTCATGGCACCCGAATTCCAAGGACTCACATACCTCACCCGAACCCGAATTCCTCCATCGAGCCCCCAAATCCAGATCCATATCCCTAACCGCCTCCTTCTCCTCCCAATCTCCGCCTTCCTCCGACAGAATGATGACTCGCGCCATCTCAGATCCCGATCTCCGGAGCCTCACCTCCGTGCCTAAAAGAAGATCCTTCGCCGAAACGGTTGAGGAGAACGACTCCGAAGGCGAAGAGGATCTCGGATCGATGATTCTCACGAGTAGCGGCCTCGGCGTGGTGGTCAAGGAGAAGAACGAGCGTCGCGCCCCCGTGACCTTGGTCGGCGGCGGGATCGGCGGCCTCGGCGGTGGCCTGATCGGTGGCGGCGACGATTATGGAGGCTCCGGGAATTGGGACTCCAATGGCGGTGAAAGCGAGGCCACTGATCGGTTCTATCAAAAGATGATTGAGGCCAATCCTGGAAACTCTTTGCTTCTTGGAAATTACGCCAGGTTCTTGAAAGAGGTAACCAACTTTCTCCACTTTCTTTTTGAATGCTTGTTTGCCTGATTGATACAAGATTAGGATGCAAGATTGCTTGGTTTGGATGTGATGTTTGATATAGATTTGGTCATTATGATGTTAGGTTAGAGGAGATTCCGCCAAAGCAGAGGAATATTGTGGGCGAGCGATTCTTGCAAACCCTAACGACGGAAATGTGCTGTCCTTGTACGCTGATTTGATCTGGCAAACGCATAAAGATGCTTCCAGGGCTGAGACATACTTTGATCAAGCAGTAAAGGCCGCACCTGATGACTGGTATGAACTAACACCTTCATCTCACAACCTGATCTTGAATGAGAGTTGATATATTGAATCAGTTTTCTGTTTACTGAGTCTGGTGTTTTTGGATCTGCAGCTTTGTTCTTGCCTCATATGCCAAGTTCCTATGGGATGCTGAGGAGGATGAAGAGGATGAGAAGCAGACCAGCAGTTCCGAGTCATCAAGTTTTGCACTAGGAGTATATTCTACACCGGCTTCCATAGCAGCTGCTTCTTAAGATAGAGTGCTCGATTTCGGTTTCTTTTCCTTGTATGATACTACTAATAATGTGATCTTCTAGCAAGCAATAATATAGTTTCGATATAGCTACGCATGCACTACCTATGTTCTGAGATTAGCGTGATGTGGATTAACATGTAGTTTGAGCCCCCTTGTTCTCTGATGTAACAAATGACATACATATGACCATAAATAAAAGCAGTGTCGTTTCGTTGATCTATCTCCGCATCTTCATTGTTCATCTTTCCATGCTGTTTCCTTCTCAGACAGTATATTTTAATGGTGTTCTTGCTGGAGTTATCAATTTTCATGTGTTCTGTAAACAATCCTTAGTTTGTTGCCACATCTTGTCTGGATGCAGAAGTGCTGTTTTCGTGTTCTTGGCAACTTTCTTGCCTTCTTCAAATGTGTAGGCAACAACTAAGAATCTTCTGACACTTTTAAGTGGTGCAAGCTTAGTAAAAAATTTCTGTTACACTATAGTTTCCGTATATGCTTTACTTTGGATAAAGTATTGAACCATGTTTTGCTTGTTTTCCGTCTTATAAACGGATACCTTTCCCCTGATTTGTGGTTGTTTATTCTCAACCTCCATGCTAAGGAAAAAGTACAGTATCTGGATTGTTGAACAAAATCTGCTTACTTCTGCCTTTTTCCTGATCTTAAACATGAATGTTCTTTCAGGAATTCGAATGGTATTGGTAAGTTTTGTAAGCAGGATAAGCTTGTGGGGTGTGTATGGTGTGTCAGGTAAGTTAATGTTGTGATAGCATTATTATGTCAATTCAATTCTTTGTAATGTGATTTCAGGGTATGGACTCAATTCATCTTATTAGCTGCCAAGGCTCAAAGATAAGTAGGCTCTCTGTGCCTGTCTCCTGTCCAAAACTATCTTCTCATGTTTGGATTGTTCCGTATGCTAAGGCCTTTAGTTATGAAATTGAGAGTCTTGAGGGCATGGAAGAAAAAAAGAGTTGAAATTGGAGGACCCTGGTAAGAAAAAAGTAAGTTATAGTGATACCGTTCTGCTATTATGTGGTGTGCTGAACCCAGATTAGTAAGAAACCAAGTGCAAGGATAGTGATGGCGGAAAAGACGACACTTTTGTGGAACTTTGACGATGGATTTCTGTGGTCTAAATCTAATAATGCCAGTGGTTGAAGCTGCTGTCGTCGTTTTGCAGAGGCGAAAGCGGGCAACTCAGCTTAAGCTGAAAGGGACGTTATCGTGGTAGTTCGCTTGTGTACAAAGAAGCATGTTGCCTTCACCATGCCAAATGCCAATGGGGGCTGAAGATAACTCAATGATGGGATGTAAAAGCATTATTTTAGCTTATCAGATGTCTGGCTGTCATCTTACACAGCAGGAAATTGATTCATTGGCCCAACTTTTATTGTCTTATTCAGCGTATTCTCTTTAAGATCTCATCTAATCACCAAGAACAGCACTTTGTATAGCTTGGATGAAAACTTTGAGTGAGAGTTCACTCTTACTCGGTGCAACCTCAGTTGGATGAAGTTTATAGACTTTTACAGAGCATTGTAAGCTTTTATGCGTGTTTGGTATCCATATTAGGATATCTGGCGATTGGTATTACCAAATATCTATATAAAACTTACAACTATTGTTTGGTATTTGAGACATCGATATCAAACCTGAAATCTCGATATTATTGTTACCGAAGGAAACCCTTAATATTAGATTTTTTGGGTGGCTTGATTTTTTGATTTGTTAATTAGCCCAAGGCCGAGGATAATAGTTGATTTATCCTGAATAGTATGCTTCAAAACAAAGAAAAAAGAGCCTACATTGATATGTAGTTAAGTGAGTGGAGTAGTTGCGTCTAGTATCTGAATTTCTTCTGATAGGTAGACGAAAACCCTTTGGAGGGCAAAAGATTATGATGCTTGATGTTAGTGGTAATGAAACTGGGATGTAGATTCACCAATGAATGAATGAGCAGGAATCAAGTGATGGCTGGTTGAAATGATTCCCATCTGGATAAACTGCGCTCGTGTCGATTTTCTATGGAATGATACTTACTTGAATGGAATCATGTTTCATATGTTACTGTCCGAATGGGGTAATTTTGGTTCCTATGTGATCTGATTGCCAAAGAATAGGTGAAAGGGACTAGAGATGATATTCGGGTTAGTTGGGTTGAGTTCGGGTCAAGTCATTTTTAGTGCGTATTGCTATCCAATAGGGTCAGAGTCATTGGGTTTGGCTCAGATTATTCCAGTTCGAGTTGGTTTCGGGTCATAGTTGTTGATAACTCTTTTGGCATGAATAGGGATAGTCGGGGCGGGTCATGGGAGATATAATGGGGCATTTGGTAACCCGATATCTAGTATTTGTTTAGCGTTTTTTCCAGCTTCGAAACAAATACATGTTTTAGTTCCTAACCTTTGAGAGTTGTTCAATATCGGTGTCAAAACTTTTTCTTCGCAACACGTCCCATGCAGATTGTCAGATAATGTTTAAATTAAATTAAGAGCATTTGCAATGGTAAGGATTGCACATCATCTTAACACTCTCTCTCATCTATAAGGATATCATCTTTGATGTTGAAATTAATTATATGAGAATCCTCATTTAAAGGATGAATTAAAGTAATCCTCCTTCTACCCAAGATTGCAAATTTTGGCTCTTGTGCAAAACTTTCACTTTTATCCATTCACCATGTGACATGTGTTATATACTACTACAACTATTTTCATTTATTTCATTCCAATTAATAATCAGTTAAGTTACTAACAAAATAATAATAAAATGTAACATTTTTATTTACTGAATGAATTAACAAATTTCCAAAAAAAAATTCTCTATAAATTGAGTCTAATTTTGCATCATTTGTTTTATATCATCTCACTCTCTAACTATTCCATGGATAATCACAATAATCCTAACACTTCTAACTTACACAATCTTTTATATCATCTCACTTGGTTTGGCATGGAGTGTAAAGATTCTATGGAAAATCATGATGGCATGTATCATCATGCACAATATGATTGTGGAAGATGAGCAAGATACTTATTGAAATTGTAAAGACTCGGGCGAATTTGACCAAGATCAACCCGAAAATATAGTTGGATCGTCAAGAAGAAATCATAATGAGACATTCATAGTGTCTCGGGGACGATACAATGATTGAACTCTAACAAGATTTATGGATAGGAAGGAGGAGCTTCGAAGTAAAGAAACGCACGTTGTTCTAAAGAACGACTTGGTCGATCACATATGGGAAAAGTTTCAAGACATGACATCGGATTTGGATCACATATGGGAGAAGTTCTAAAGATTGAATTTTTATGGCAATAATATTGTAATATATAATATATGTTTAATGTTTTTATTTTCCATCTTTTGTCATTTGTAGTGTTGTTTGATGTTTATTTTCCATCTTTTGTCATTTGTAGTGTTGTTTAATTTTTAGGCCCCCTCAAGAAGCACATACATGTATTTAAAAAGAGTATATCTAACAATCATGACTTCGGAAGATACATCAGAGGGCTCCTTTTCTTTGTTAATGCATTTGGCTTAGTAACAAAACATCAAGAACACCTCTTCTAATCAAAATCAACTGCAATACTAACCTATATACACACTTAAAGATCACCTTAGACCATAAAGAAAACACACAGAACAACAGTCAAATCCAATCAAAAGCATTCCCCCAAGCAATTACCTTCTTCTTCTTAATAGGCTTGAGGATCTTGATAACACACTTCTCATTATTAGTGATATGGACTCCCTCAAACACCTCAATATACTTCCCCCTCCCCACCTTCCTCACCACTTCGTAATCATCCTGTTCCCTGCCACAACAACAACCAGAAACAAGATCAACAACAACAACAGCACACACAACGAGAAAACCTAAAAACCGAAGAATCGCTCGAAAATACCCCCACTGAACGGCGAGCGACTCGTCGGCGTAAACCCTAGCCTTGGAGGCAGAAAAGAAGAAGCTAACGAGCCCGAAATCCATGAAGGAAACATCTAATAGCAATAGGTTAGAAGAGATTGAGACAGATACGAGAAGAGACCTGGCGGAGGAGCAGTCCGAGCGGAGGAGAATGGAGATCGAGGAGCAGGCGCCGTCGGAGGAAGTGGTGGAGCTTCGGGAGTCTCAGCCGCCGGAGGAGCAGGCGTCGGAGTCTCAGCCGCCGGGGGAGCAAGCGTCGGAGTCTCAGCCGCCGGAGGAGCAAGCCTCAGGAGCGGAGGAGAGACAGAAACGAGAGGCTTCAGGAGCGGAGGAGAATGGAGATCGAGGACGAAGGGCAAGGTTCGGGAAATAGGGTTTTTCTTTTGCTAATAATGAAAAGGGGTTAATTTTGGAGCCAATAAATTCCGATTTTCCCACTCAAAATTTCGCTAGCCCGCCTAAAAATTTCGCTCGCCCGCCTATTTGTGTTTTAATGTATGAAGTTTAGGCCTTTAGGGCGATAATGTTGAGTTTTGACGCATGTGGATTTGATAAAACACTAAAGATAATTATCTTGGGCGAAAATATTTCTCGGCTTAAAATTATTAATATATTGAAACCCGAACTCATTGGGTCGGACCCGATTTTTTAAAATTTAAATTATATTTATATAAATTTTGTTTTAAAAAATTATGTTATATTTTATTATTAAAAAATAATATTTAATTATTAAAAAATATTTTATTTAAATTTTGGTAAAAATATTGATATTCTTGACCCGTTGGGTTGATCCGACCCGACCCAGAAACCCAAAACGACCCGACCCAGCTTGACCCGAACTCAACCCGAATCCGTAACGACCTTAACCGAACTTGCCCGACCCGACCCGATCGACAAGTCTAGTGAATACATTACTTATTCAAATATTAAATTCTTAAATAGGAAAGTTGCATAAAGCTTTTTTGGGTGTTTAATTGATGGGTGCTTTACAGAAACTACCAATTTCATTCTTATAAAGAGCAAAGTAAAACACGAACTCTAGGCTTGAACATTGGTTCAAAACCGAATCGAAAACGACAAAACCGAACCGAACCGAACCGAAAATTGATTTTGCGCATTTGTTGAACCAAAAACAAAACCGAAGTACATCGGTTCGGTTCGGTTTAGGTTAAAACCAAAAAAAAAACTGAAAGCCCAAACAAAGAGGATGTGAGTGAGAACTTCCGATCTAAAAAAAAAAGAGGGTGTGAGAACCGAAATGCATATTGAAGAATAGCCCATGATTAAAGACAGAAACAAAGAAGATGTTAAATTACATTTATGTGGTGATTTGAATAATAAAGTAGACATCTTGATAAACACGGGCAATGGAGATCTATTGGAAATGCAGCAGGAAGTGCAAGTGTGCAAACATAAAGCATAAAACAGAAGCAAACGCAAACGCGGTGCCGACTTTGACTTCGACTTCAAAATGGCCGTTCGAGGACTTCAGGGCTGTTCGAGGTCAAGGATGCCGAGGCAGAGGGAGGTGGAGACTTTGGACCGTCGGAGGACTTGCGAGATGGCGAGTTCGGAGAGAGGCAGAGGGAGGAGGAGACTCGGGACTGCCGGACGACTTGCGAGACGGCGAGTTCTGTGAGGTAGACGGAGGCGGAGACTCAGGGGACTCGGGTGTCTAGCTCGGGCATTGTCGGAGGACTGAGGAGGGAGGCAAAGAACTGGGAGAACCAAAACACAAACTCATAACCGTAGCTAATTCCATGTTCCTGCCTGCCACATGGCACGACCTAAATTCTATTTGCTTAGTTTATTAGTCAAAATATTTATTTTTTTTTAATTCGGTTTAACCGAGGAACCAAAAAAAACTCAATTTCCAAATTACTTGAACTGATAACCGAACGGACTATCCTCGGTTTTTGTTTGGTTCGGTTAAAATTTTCGGTTTGGGGCATTAAATTTAATTTCTAAATGGAAAAAAACTTAAATAGAATTACAAATTCAATTTTTTTTATAAAAAGATAAAATTTAAGATTTGGTGCATTGATGCGAACTTTTAGAAAGTAATGCAATTATATCATTAATAACTTCACTTGGGGCATAAGTCACTATAAAACCAACTTATAAATACATAATAAAACGGTGTCGAAATATATTTTTTGACACCATGTACATGGTTTGGGCGGCAATAGTTCATTAATGTCGCCCATAGTATTAGTTTGGGCGGCAGTAGTTCACTACTGTCGCCCATAGTATCAGTTTGGGCGACGAAATTCTTTTTTGCCGCCAATTGTCTTATCAGTGCGACACTTTTTTTTTTCCTCGCCTTTTGTAAGGTTTAGGCGACACAAATAATTCCGCCGCCCATATTCAGTTTTTTTGTCGCCCACTAGCGTTTTTCTTGTGGTGATATATTATCACAAGTTATTTACAATTTTATTAATTACACTGAATTAGTTTATTAAATATAGTTCAATTACTAATTAGGTTGAGTGATTACTTCTATGAATATACTTGATTCTATAGATTATGGGGTGGGTATATATATATGTATATAAAATGAGAGAGGAAATATAAGAAGATCCTCTTCATTGTAGAGAAAAAAAAAAAGATGAGGAAGAGGAAAGAAAAAATAGAAAATGGGGTGGATGAAAGAGAAGATGAAATGTCAAATGGAGAAAAAGAGAGAGAAAATTGAGAGAGGATTATGTATCTGTAAGAGAAATAACGTTATTTATTTTTAGGAAAATAAAAGAGTGATAAATAACAAGAGATATTGTTAGGATGCTTGTTTAAGCAAATAGAAATTAAAGTTGAGAATTTCTTAGTTGATTTTCATCGTTGAATTAGGCATTCGTAAAGCCTATATAAATTTGTAAGTTTTCATTTTGTTTTACATCCAAAAACACAGAGAGAAAAACTTCGTTTAATATTAATTGTTGGGAACCTTCGTCATGAGCTCTGATACCAATTATTGGGAAAAGATGCAACTTTTCCTAAAAATCAGATTATTGAGAACGATAATTAATAGAGAAAATACCACACAATAAGAATGTTAGTGTTTATGTCTCTAACGCTGCTGCTAAACTTTTATTAATTATGAAGGATAATGTATAGAAAATTGTTACAACAATTCTCTCTCAATTACACCCAATTAAACGGAGAGAAGTTTTTGGGGAGAATTTTTAGCATAAAATTCTTGGTGTAATTGGGTGTAAGTTGAGAAAGAATTGTTGTAACAATTTTCTATACATTATCCTTCATAATTAATAAAAGTTTAGCAGCAGCGTTAGAGACATAAACACAAACATTCTTATTGTGTGGTATTTTCTGTATTAATTATCGTTTTCAATAATCTGATTTCTAGGAAAAGTTGCATCTTTTCCTAACAATTGGTATCAGAGCATTTGGTTGTAAACAATCAAGCCGACATCAGATTTGAGTGGGAGCAATGGCTGCTGATGAAGGGAAGGTGAAACTCGAGAAATTTGATGGTGCAGATTTCGGATTTTGGAAGATGCAAATAGAAGATTACTTATACCAGAAAAATCTTTATCATCCTCTCTTAGGAAAGAAGCCAGAGGCTTTGAAAGATGAAGATTAGAATCTTCTTGATCGACAAGCGCTCGGAGTCATTAGATTAACGTTATCTCGCAATGTTGCTTTCAATATAGCAAAAGAAAAGACCACGGCAAGTCTTATGGCATCTCTCTCTAATATGTACGAGAAGCCATCGGCCTCAAACAAAGTTCATTTGATGAGGCGATTATTCAATTTCCGAATGACGGAAGGTGCATCGGTGGCTCGGCATCTCAATACACTAAATACCGTCACTACTCAATTGAGTTCTGTTGGAATAGTATTTGATGAGGAAGTGCGTGCATTGATACTTTTGTCTTCTCTTCCAGACAGTTGGAATGCTACCGTCACGGCTGTGAGTAGCTGGTCAGGAAGCACCAAATTAAAATTTGACGATATCCGTGATCTGGTTCTCAGTGAAGAGATCCGACGGAGAGGGTTGGGTGAATCATCAACCTCTTTGATATTACATACAGAGACAAGAGGGAGAAGTTCAACCAGGAGGAATGGACGTGATAGGTCAAACAATCACGGGTCTAGAGATAAGAGGTCCAAGTCAATGCATTTTCATTGGCTATGGAGAAGATGAGTTTGGTTATCGTATTTGGGATGACCAAAACAAGAAGGTGATCCGTAGCAGAGATGTAATTTTCAATGAAAGAGTCATGTATAAGGACATGCATAAAACTGACACCGGTGACTCAAATTGGAGTGGGCCAGTATTTGCAGATGTCGATTATGTTCCAGACAATCCTGTAACAAGACCAATTATAGCAAGTCCTCAGTTAGAAGAATTAGCTGAACAACAAAGCATGCAACAATCTGACACGACAAAACCACCTCCACTAACTCCTTTATTAAGAAGGTCTTCTCGGATTCGTGTCCCTCCGAGGAGATATATGAATTACTTGTTGTTAACCGATGGCGGGGAGCCTGAGAACTATAATGAAGCTTGCCATACTAGTGATTCAAGCCAGTGGAAGCTTGCAGTGAAAGACGAGATGAACTCTCTGATTTCAAATCAGACATGGAAACTAGATGAGTTACCCATGGAGAAGAAGGCACTTCACAACAAATGGGTGTATTGAGTGAAAAATGAGCATGATGGCTCTAGGAGATACAAAGCTCGACTAGTGGTCAAAGGATTTCAGCAGAAAGAAGGAGTCGACTACACTGAGATTTTTTGTCCTGTTGTGAAGCTCAATACTATTAGATCAATGTTGAGTATTGTTGCTATTGAAGACCTTCATCTTGAACAATTGGATGTGAAGACTGCATTTCTTCACGGAGATTTAGATGAGGAGATATATATGCACCAGCCTGAAGGTTTTAGGGAGAAAGGAAAAGAAAACATGGTGTGTAGACTTAAAAAGAGCTTGTATGGGCTAAAGTAAGCCCCTAGACAATGGTACAAAAAATTTGACGGTTTCATGCATAAGGAACGCTTCCAGAAGTGTAACGCTGATCATTGTTGCTACTTCAAAAGATACAGATCTAGTTATATCATTTTACTACTATATGTCGATGATATGCTAGTAGCTGGTTCAAATATGGATGATATTAGAATGTTGAAGAAGAAGTTGTCAAATGAGTTTGACATGAAGGACTTGGGTCCAGCAAAGAAGATTTTTGGAATGCAAATCACACGAGATAAGCAAAACGGGGTTTTGCAGTTATCTCAATCGGAGTATATCAAACGTGTTTTACAAAGCTTCAAGATGGATAGTGTCAAACCAGTTAGTAGACCTTTGGCAGCTCATTTTCGTTTATCCAAGGATCAATGCCAAACGGAGGAAGCTAGAGAGCTCATGGCGAAGGTTCCCTATGCCTCAGCCACTAGGAGTTTGATGTACGCGATGGTCTGTACAATACCAAATATTGGACATGCAGTGGGAGTTGTTAGCAGGTTTATGTCAAATCCAGGAAAAGCTCATTGGGAAGTAGTGAAGTGGATTTTGAGGTATCTACAAGGCAGCATAGAAAAGTGTTTGTATTTTGGTAAGGGTGAACTGAAAATACAAGGTTATGTAGATGCAGACTTTGGAGGTGAAGTCGATCACCGTAAAAGCACTACGGGTTATGTATTTACTATTGGAAATACAGCTGTCAGTTGGATGTCACAATTACAAAAGATTGTAGCTCTATCTACTACAGAGGCTGAGTATGTAGCAGTGACTAAAGCTAGTAAAGAGATGATTTGGCTTCAAGGTTTGTTAGCCGAGCTAGGGTTCAAGCAAGAGAATAATGTATTGTGTAGTGATAGTCAGAGTGCTATCCACTTAGCGAAGAATTCAACATTTCATTCAAGAACCAAGCACATTGGACTCCGATATCATTTTATCAGATCTTTAATGGAAGATGAAGTATTAAAATTGGTGAAAATTCAAGGAAGTAAGAATCTAGCGGACATGTTGACAAAGACGGTAACCATTGATAAATTGAAGTTGTGTTCAACTTCAGTTGGCCTGCAAGACTAACAAGACCAAAAGCTTCTACTGCATAAAGTGATATGTGAAGACAAATTCAATCAGGCTTCAAGTGGGAGATTGTAAGAGAAATAATGTTATTTATTTTTAGGAAAATAAAAGAGTGATAAATAACAAGAGATATTGTAAGGATGCTTGTTTAAGCAAATAGAAATTAAAGGTGCGAATTTCTTGGTTGATTTTCACCGTAGAATTAGGCATTCGTAAAGCCTATATAAATTTGTAAGTTTTCATTTTGTTTTACATCCAAAAACACAGAGAGAAAAACTTCGTTTAATATTAAATAAAGAGAAGTTTTTGGGGGGAATTTTTAGCATAAAATTCTTGGTGTAATTGGGTGTAAGTTGAGAGAGAATTGTTTTAACAATTTTCTATACACTATCCTTCATAATTAATAAAAGTTTAGCAGCAGCGTTAGAGACATAAACACAAACATTCTTATTGTGTGATATTTTCTCTATTAATTATCTAATTTATAGGAAAAGTTGCATATTTTCCCAACAGTATCTTCACCATTGCACATGCTCTAAGACCTTCCACAGCTTAAACCACCATTCAGGGGCGGCCATAGGGGTGCAACCCGTCCACTTGCATAGGCCCTCAAAAATAATAGGTCTAAAATTTTAAAAGCTAATCTAGTAATTTTTAATTATTTAAACATGTGTAATTTAGTAATTTGTTTTACGGTCCAGTTGATTTAGAAAATATGCATTTTAGATGAAATTTTTTATTTTTTATTAGAGTCCTTTTATAATTTTGAAACGGGACCTCCAGATAATATTGACTGTTGCTGCTACGGTTAGCAGTAGAAATATGAGTTGTGGTCTTATTGTACCAACATCCTAGCTATTTGGCATCTCTTAGGGCCCGTTTGGTATCATGCCATGAATCAGGTTGGAATGGGGTTAGGATGAGGAATGGTGTTAGAAAATCTGTGTGTGTGTTTTGATGGTTCCAAACAGGTTGCTGACAGGAGTCGCCGACATCACAAAGATAAAATCAGAAGTCGCCCACCACCTCGACAACCTGGTTGCCCAGAAATTTGAAGCCGAGCGGAACTCTATATAAGGCAAAGCGCGTGGCAGGTTTAATGTTGGTGATTTTAGTGTTATCACTAGATTGATCCCTAAAGAATCAGTGATGGTTCCTGAGGGATCAATGACCATTTAGTGTTATCGGGGTTCATGACGACTTTATGAGGTCTCATATAGCTTATCACAAGTCTGGGGGTGTGGAGTACACGCTTGTGTAAGTATATTTGGGATCTAGTGGGAATATTAAGGATATGTTACTCTGGGATCAGTAGTTTAAAAGAACAAGAGTTCTGATGGACTGGTACCAACGGGATCAGTCAGTATAACGGTTTGAACATTGGCCACGTTGGTTAACTGCCAATATAACCGTTGTATAACTACTTGAGTAACTCCTTTTTATCATTGGTTTCTGATGGGCCACGTGTCTCTCCAAGAGAGAGCCGTTGGAGGCTGAGGATCAACGGTAACCGCTGGTAACCGCCCTAGTAACCGCCCATAACTTATAGAAACCGCTCCCTAGGCTTTCCTACGCCCTATATAAGGCTAAAGGAAGATGAAGTCGGGCTGGTTAGAGAATCTCTCTCAAGATTCAACTTAGTCGAAGTCATACATCCATCATACATCATTCTATAGTTTGATCCTTACCACAAGCCTTGGAAAGGATCAGCAGATTTGTTTTATCTCACTTCAGATTTTGTGGATTCCCTAAGGCTTATAAGGGGCAAAATTCTGATTTCGGAAAGTGTGTACACGACTCAAATCTTATCCGAAGACAGACATCATTGATTGTTCCCCAGGTGTTCTGCATTGAAGTGAAGACGGATCAACAGACGCAGCAGCGCTCGCTGGATCAACGCAGGGATCAACACCAGAATCCAACATTTAAGGAAAGCGCGACAAAGGATTCTGGAAGTTTTATTAAGGCAAGAAGAAGTGCGTACATGCCGAAAATCTTCATGGATTATTGGGAGATACTTAGGAAGATTTTATTGTGTCTTAAGGAGCTGATTAGGAAAGATTTTGTAAGGACCATTTGTAATTCATTCCTTGGGCAAAAAGGATAAATTATACCACAATCTCCCTAGTTTATATATTTTGTTCTGTGTTTTGGAGAGTTAAGGAACTAGAGGAGAGAACGGCACATAACTAAGGAAGAGTGTTCTGTGAGTACGGGTTTCTGAGAGGGTTTCCTGTACTGTGTGCGAGTGTTGCTGAGAGGGTAGAAGACAGGTTCGTGTGACTCGTTCCTGTAGAAGGGAGGGTACGAGAGGAGTTGTATTGGGTGAGGGTAGAGTACTTAGGCAGAGTACTTGCAAGAGGGCGTGGGATTCGCATCTTGGAGTAGGAGCACCTTTGTAAGCCCGAGAAATCAATATAACTAGTCGAAGTACTCTTCAAGTCCTACCAAGTGAGAAGCTTGGGAGGCAAGTGGTTTTTCCCGAGACAATTAAACTAGTTGGTTTGTGGAGGGTTTCCACTCTAAATACCCGTGTTCAAATCTGGTAACTTAAAGTCTTTTTTGTATTTGAATTTCCGCTTCACAACCTAAGGTTGTTAACTCGGTTGACGACATCGTAGGTGTCGGTGACTTCTGGTACTAACACAAATCCTACAAATGGGGTTGAATGATTTTAGGTATGAGTGATACCTTGGTGTAGAGGTGGGTTTGAAGTTATGTGAAATTGGGGAATGGGTTATTCCAAGGTATCACTCATTCCTATTCTCATTCCTTACCAAACATAAAAATAGGTTTTACTCATTCCTAACCTCATTCCTTATACCCAAGGTATAGAAACAAACAAGTCCTTTATGCGAATACCCCGGATCATGAAAGGACAAAATCGATTGAAACTAGAGATTTTTGGTGTAACTTGGGTGTGGCGAGAATGGTTCAACTAGTATATGCTAGTGCAAAAAATGTAAAAACATCATTCTTTTTGTTTTTGGTAATATAATATCAACCAAAGACTGTTCCATGACCCAAAGACGATCATCCGCCGATTAAACTTGAAGAATATCACCTCGTTATCCAAGCTTAGCTTAGGCAAAGGGACTTGCCAATGATCACACGATACACCAAGTGGCAAGTGGTGCACACTTTCACTCCAGTCATCCTTGGAGGCCCATCACGAAGTTGGTAACTAGTAGAAGTTGGCTCCAGCCCAATATAAGGCCCAAATTTTGTAATTTAAAGACGTGGGTAGTTACGCACATAATCCATAACCCGTGAGAAGTTAAATAAAAATAAATGAAGCAATTAGCATATTTTGTGTGGGAAAAGAAATGTCATTTAGTATATCAACAAACAATTAGACTTCATATCACTTAATTTAGCTAGTTGTAGAAGATCTTGACCTCTTAATTATGGTCTTTAACTTTTGTGTATCGGATTGGGACAAGTCTAATCCATGGATGTACTAGATCGATATATATGGAGAACATGGTGCCTCTTTGATTGCTTCTTGCCATAATTTGGGTTTTGGATTCTTTCATTTCATTGCTATCTAATACTCCCTCCGTTTCACAATAAGTGTCGTTTTAGCACTTAAAATTTGTTTCATAATATGTGTCGTTTTAGGTTTTCAAAGTGATTTATTAGGGGTAATAATGATAATTTTTATTGGAATGTGCATTTGTTGACTAAAGTTGTTCATTCATTGGCCAAAAAATGTAATGAGTGGTAAGATTAAGAAAAAGTTGTAAGTTTTAAAGTGAATGATTGTTTTTCTTAAAAACTGTGTTAAGAGCTAAAACGACACTTATTGTAAAACGGAGAGAGTATACTATTATTCTTGCAATTGTCTTTTTAGCCGAAGAACATATCCTTTCTCAAATCTTAGGACAGCACAAAAGCTAATTTGCTTTACCAAGTGGCCTGTTAATTTTCAACTTTTCGAAACCATAATCAAATAAAGCATTTTCTATATATATAGTCAATTGGTTAACTTATTTGGCTGATTGGTTAAGTCCCACTCGCATTTGACCCGATTTATGAATGAACCGGCTTTGAGCACATTTTTTAAGGCTCGAAATATGAATGAGATGAGTTTAATTTTAAGGAAAATTTTTTTTGGGTCGAAAAATTTTAAGGAAAATTTGTCTCGTTAATTTGTTCATAAGCAAGCTTAGTTTGTATGTTCAAAAAAACTGAAGTATACGCCCATAAACAAGCTCGATTATATGTCCATCGGTCCATGAACAAGCTAAGCTTCACAAACCGTCTAGTTTTTGCGATCGCTCTCAAACTATGTAAATTTAATTAATTTTTCGCCTTACTACATCGAAATGAGTTGAGCTCTTTAGAGTTCAAACCGCACTCGCACGAGCTCTCCTACTACTTTACCGAGCCGGGTCCGGACAGTACAAAGCTCGGGTTTGGATCGAGTTATAAAACTGAGTAAGTACTAATATGGATAACGAGCTAGAAAAGTAGTGAAATAACATGCTTGTGAATTTGTGATGGGTATTTACAATGTTACATGCAATTGAATTGTATGCCTAAAATGGATAATAACCATACTAACCAAGGCGGGCGCGTGGTTGCTCTATTGAGATGATCTTAAATTTAATGCAAAAAGACAGCCAAACGATCGAATTGACGCTTCAGATTCCGAGTGTCAGTGTCTCAGCAAACGGGCTGCCATTTTTCTCAAGTCGAATTTACGTTTCTGCCCCTCGATCAGAATTATTTCATTTTTGTTTTCTTCCTTTTCATGGCTTGTAACATGAAGTGCAGATCCCAAGGATCAAGGTGGTATTTCCTCCGACTATATGCATGTATCTATCTATCTATCTTCTCTGTGGATCGATCGATCTGAAACATCGAATTCAATCATTTAATAAGGCACTGAATTCTTCTGGTGCATAACATAACATACATGTATGTATGAAAGCTGCAACAACATTTAATTCACGGTTGGATCATGTATATGTCTGTTCTACCTTTCTTTCCATCTCCCCCACTTTTTTCTCTAGCTACTTCAGATGGGTATGTTTGTCTCTGCATAACACTCTGATTTTCAATGACTTTTTTTATAGTTGGGAAAATTGGAGAAAAAGGCACTACTTTAAAGAATAATGGTAAAACCTTTGGGCATTTAGACAACCGGTACGGTTAAGCCTCTAGAATAGTATTCAGAAGTCTCTAGTTTGACTTTTATAGATAGTACCCTCGACAAGAAAATAATCATTGCTAGAAATGGTATAAATTTTGATAGTGTAGAAACTAGCCATAGTTACGAGGGTGGTTGCGATCGTTAGGCTAGCCCATGTCTAATTGGACAATCACAATTGTTGAAACAGTGATAGAAATATCACTGGAACAACGCTTTGTCCTGGAAGAACATGTTGTGACGAAATGATGGAAACATCATAAGGAACAACATCGTCTTCAGTTTTGATGATTGACAAAGCCGTGTTGAGATAAATTGTTTAAATAGTGTTTCAGGAAATACGTTTGCAATAATACCCTTTTCAGGACAAGTACCCTTCCCAAGAAAGACACTTTGCTCTGGAAGGATACCCTCCCAGGAAAAGTACGGAGCTAATGCGTGACAGCTAAGAGGCAAGCGCGTCCAACTAAGAGACAACTGCAAAGCAGGCTGACGTACTTTAGCTAACCTCCCTATCCCTGCCATGTCAGCGATCCGAAAGTGAAATCTCCCAAAAACGCTTAAAAGAATTTGAAAAGGACACTTGGTAGAAATCCAACGCTTGATGAAAGAGATCTGTCATTTTCCCAAAAATGAAGGTTCCTTTGGGAAAGGAGAAAAGAGATCTCTCTTGAGATCTATAAATAGTGCACAGTCCGTTACTGTTCACTTTACGCCTAAAAAAACACAAAAACACTCCCAAACACTGAGAAGAGAGAAGGAAGAAGAAGGTGATCGGCGATCTGAGTTCACTGAAGACCGGTGAACGAAACTGTTGAGAAGCGAGTTCTCGACAGAGGAAGGAAGAAGACGAGTCCAGCTGGGATCGTCTAGGAGAGGTTTGCCTTTACTTGTATTGTTGAGTTGAGTTGTTACTAGATCTAGGGAAGAGAGGCAAGATCAGAGTTCTAGGATTAGAGAAAATCGCTAGGAATTGTTGGTGTTGTGTTGTATCTTGACGATCTGTAAAACTGCTATCAATAATATAAAGGGAAAGACATTCAAAATCCTCCATGGGAGGTAGAGGTTTACTCAATCGGATTGGTTGATCCGGTAGAGGTTCCTCTGTAAGTAAACTTGTTCTTAATAGTTTCATGCTTACTTCGAAGTTTACTTTTCATGTTTAGTTGCCTGCTTACTTTGTTTTTCCTTACAAGTTCTAACGTTTGCGATCCTAAGAACAATGTTTCATATGTATATTTTAAATCGGTGCTACCTACCTATAATCAATCTTAACATGTTATAGTGTTAACAATTAAAATTTCGTGTGCAAGGATACTTTAGGTAGTGATCCCAACTCGATCACCTCTCCTAGTTAGATGTGCTGTTTTGTGTAATGTTAAATTCTCCGATGGACTGTTCTTAATTGGGAGCAAGAGTTACACCTTACGTCCATGAAACCATATATATATATATTGTTATGGAAAACACATTCGGATTACAGAGTTCTAAGTATTTCGAGAGTTTATATAGAGACTCATGAAATCATAGGCGAAACTATGTTGTGGCCAGTGGGGGCCATGGCCCCCCAATCCCATTTTTTTTAGGTATATATGTTCCTCTTTTCGAGACCTTCGATTTGATATATTATACACTTTAATCCGACATCTGACCAAAAAGTTATGAACATCGGAAGATTGGACTACTGCAAACCACTTTTAAAAGTTATTTACTTATTCTAAATATTTTTGCTTTCCCTAAACCTCATGCTTTCATATTAGTTTCAAAACAGTATCTTATTGGAGAGAAATATTCAATCATACACGTTATTTTTTTCTGAAACATGTTGGTATCTTTTCAATAAAAACGATGATAATATACACAAATGGTGATTAAACGGTAATAATATATTTTAGGCTTTTACAATGTAAAAGAAGATAATTATGCTCCTAGTTACTATACAAAAAAATTGAGCTATAATCAATTTTTTAGAAAATTATTTAGAGATTTTGATAGAGTTAAGAATAAATTGTTCTCTATAATATACTAAGTAATGTTTCGGCAAAAAAATAAAATAATCATTATGTTCTTAATTATTATAAGTTGTAAGTTCGCTATATTTAACTAAAAGGATTTGGCCCCCTCAATATGTTTATTCTGGTTCTGCCCCTGCATGAAATCCTACTTACAAATCTTAGCCGTTGGTCCAAAACAGATTGCAACAGACCCAGAAACATAAACAATCTAATACGTAGTATAATACAGTATAAAGCGGAACCCAAGTCTGTGTAAAAATTTGCGCCACGTCATCACCCTTGAATAAAATAATGATTTTATTTGTGTACATTAGATTTTTTAAAATTTACCTTTATATCTATTTGATATCTTATCCAATTTCCTTATATATCTACTTTATATCTTATCCAATTTCCTTGTATTCACTTGATATCTTATCTTTTTTATATCTTAATATTTTTTCCTAACATGATTTTTTAACGTTATATCTCTATACGAATAAAAAACAATCAAGTGAATTTTTTATATCCTAACCTTTTTTCCTATTAATTAGTATACCATTGGTCATTATTAAATATTGAGAAATAGCGAAAAAACTTTCTCATATCATCATATGTTAATAGTATATTAAATAATGATATAAATAAAAACAATTAAATAGAATTATTTTCAAATTAACATTGTATTAATATATATACATATATAGGTTAATAGGTTCGGACTCGGGTCTATCATGTTTGGATTGTAAATTCTCGAGTTAAAAACGGATTTATGTCAAAATTCAATCTCGAATCAGTTAATTCAAGTTTATATTTACATTATCCGTACATGGTACGAGATTTGTACTAGTTTCTAATATAAGATCGGATCCATCATTTTAATGAAAAAATACTTAATCCACTAAACAAGGGTTTCGCCTCTAATAGTACGGTCCATTTTCCTACTTGGTGTGCGAATTCATTTACCCAAACACTCAACATGCACATACTGCCTAGTGGGGGCTGTAGCCCCCACTGGGATTTGAAAAAATAAATAGATATGGATAGTTTATTTGTTATGTATCTATTTCTTATTTTCTTTGTTAACTTAGGTGTTTTATGAGTTTGACTTTTTATTTTTATACCAATAATGATCAAGTTTGATTTAAAATATCCACTATAATATAGATATTGTAGATCAATGTTTTTTTCTTCCTTCCTTTATATTCATTTGTTTCAACTATTTATCATAAACGTGATTTAATTTATTTAATTTTGTTTACTCATAGGACTAATCATCATAACTATATACTAAAGCGGAGGTTAGATTTATTATTTAGCCCGACACGTGTCACCTTCTCATTGGATCACATCATTCATCTTTATTAAAAGAATTCAATTTGTTTAATTGATTGAAATTTGATTGTAGACCCCACATTAGATTTTTTCTTATCTATTGATTTCCATTCTAATTATTTTCTTAAAAAAGCTTTAAATTTATACATAATTTTGATAGAATGACAAATAATTGAAAAATTCTTACAAAAAGATGATAGAATGACTAAATATGCATATCTTAATTACCAAATTATGATAATTAAGATAATTAAGATTTTTTGTTGCCAAATGCAACGTATATGTTAATAATAACTAAATATGCATATTTTATTTTCCTTCAAAGGTTTGTGGATGAATTGAATTACATTTATACGTATATGGTATGAAACTATAATCATTAGCAATTTAATTGGTTAGAACTTCATTATTGATGGTTCAAATTTAATTGACTTATTTTGTATTAATTAAAATTTAATTTTACTCACACATAAATGTAATACATATATGATATATGCATGTAAATTATTTCAATATTTCATATGATTTGGATTTTGAAATGTTTTCTATAATTTTTACTAAATAAAAAAAATGATTAACTAAGAAACTTTATTGATTAAGTATTAAATTCAATCATTATTTATACAAAATAAATTCAAATTCAATCATATAAAGCTTTTCTCAATTATAAAAAATTCACATAATTGAAAAATAATATATAAATATATCATTAAAATTATAATACATAACATATCATTAAAAAATAAGTATAAACAAATGCTCAAATCCCATAAGAGTTAAAACTGGAGAAATAGTACATAATTTTACATTTATCCGACTATTATTTTTGTATATGAAAACTCATACAAGTCCAAGTCGTGCCTTCAAGGCACGGGCACTAAGACTAGTTTTATACCAAGATTAAGTAATTTTGAAACAAAAGACATTATTGAGAAAAATATTATAAAGTGCATTGAAACTAAAGACATTCTTGTATGATTTAACGATATAACAAATTGAAGAATGTTATTATAAGAAACGGATTAATTAATATTAATATTTTTTATATTTAGCCCCCTCTGAGACGGATTTTTGGTTCCGCCACTGCATGTAACTACCTTTAAAACTTAAAAGTAAGTCTAACTAATATGCATGCATGCATGGAATCATGCATGTTCGGAGTCACAAAATTCAAATACATGAGCTATAAGGTAGAAATATTCCACTTGCAAAACCGGCCAGTTAATCCATGGGCACTTGTAGTTAAAGAGCTTGGAACAATTCAAAAAAAAAAAAAACAATGCCCTAAATATAGTTATGAAGTTAATTTTCATAACCAAAACTTGACTTAATTTCTAGCTCAAATTTTATTTATATACATTGCGTTATCTAGATAGTTAATTTTTACCTAGGTACGTACACAGAATGCGATTAGTGATCATACCATAAAGTGGTGAAAGAGTACTAGCTAGAAAATGAGGTGTGAATTAATTTGAATGTGTATGGTTTGTTGGTAGATGTTTGTAACGTCATGTCATTTTTATTAGGTGCACCATAAATGGTTAAATGCATAGGCCTTTTTTGCATGTAAATCGCAATGTCTACGATCCAAAACTAGAGAGGCCAATTTCTCTTTTATAATGTAAAGTTTTTAAAAGGGTTTTTATTTTCCCCTTTTGTGGTCCTATATATCAACTTATTGCATTTCTGTGAAATGTCATATCCACTACACATGAGTCATGACACTATTCCTTGAAATTAGGGTTTTGCATTTCAGCTACTTAGTGTGGATTTGCATGCCGGTAAGTACACGTCAATGTGTTATATATATGTGTGTTGAGCAAAGAGCAAAGAGCAAAGAGCAAAGAGCAAAGATCATACGTTTAGTATATAAAGTAACTTATGTAGTTTTTTAATTAAAAAAAAGAAGGAAACGATTAGATGTAATAATGTATGGTCCGTAAAATTAACTTATGGAAAGGGAAATCATATGTTTGACCAAATTTGTGTATGTATGAGTGTAGAATTTGAAGTGGGAAACCATCTTTTGGTGCAAAAGAACCAAGGAAAATGGTGGTCCATTCCCTCTTTTAATATCAAATGGCCATGTCTTCATGAGTTTTGCAGTTAATGCTAATTGGACAGAACCATTCTTTTTCCTGATACCTTACTTTTGCAAAGAGTGAGCTTTTTTTTGCTATGCATTCATGTAAGACATTAGGGTTTTTAAATTTTTTTTATATATTCATTCCAAAATTATAATATTCTGATTCTCTTGCTAGCTAGCTACAAGACAGAAGTGTACGTTAAACGTAATTAATTAGCATCAACTAACTTATTGGTGCGTAACATTGGAAATCTTGAAGGTTAAGCTAGCTCGTTACGTAGCTCAATTTTATGCTTAGAGAACAAAATATTCCAAAGTCGGGTTACAACTTTACAGTTAGCAACGAAATTTGTATATGCTTAGCATATATTCAAGCATAAAATATTATAATTGCTAGAAGAATATATATGGAGTACACATAGCAAGCAACCAAGCTAGGTTGGTTTTGAGTGGAGTTACTTTTGATATATGTCGGTCATTTGCAACACATAGAAGATGCTACCTCGAAAGCTTCAACTAGTTCGTATATGATACCTTCCCGGATAGTTAGTTTAGCTACATGTACATGATGAGAAAACGTCGCTTTAAGCTTCAAATGCAAGCGTTGCTTGGTTACATAGGCTAGAAAATCTTGTTCATAGCTAGGCTAGATACGTTTTCATTTGATGTTAAGAATTGTCTCTTAGAATCAAAATTTTCAACCTACGTCCGAGAGAATAAGCTTCGAATGCAAATGTAATGCGGAAATACGAGGCTGTAGAATTAGGATTGCGGTCATCGAAAGATAAGGCGGATCAGCATGTATTCTATATAAGATGCAAGAAGAAAGATCTATGATGTCTTGGTTAGAATTGTGTGAAGGAGGAGCTAGTGTCGATGTCCCAATGTGCAAGCGTACGTAACAGATTGACTTTTAATTTGGAGGTTTCCGTAGAGGGGGGTCGAGGAAGGCCCAGAAAGAGTTGGAAGGAGGTGACCCTCGTCAAGTTGTCACTCACGAACGACTTGACCCTTGATAGTAATCCCTAGAGGGTTAGAATTATCTAGAGTCGAGAAACCTTACATTTTGTATGTTTGGTGAATTGAACAATCTTGCGGAAACGCGACTACGTTGGGGCGAGTTGTTGCTGTGACTGCTCTAATCTTGGGCAATGTGGCCGGGTGTCAATGATATAAATGTACGCATGTCAAGTCAAGCATTCATGTTATAGTGTCTTTTTTTCATTTCATAAGAAAAATTAATTGACAATACCCTACATCTTCTTAATTAGATCATGTGTTATATGGATGATCATAACTCTTCATGCTTCAAATGCAGACATCATTGTAGTTTAATCAAAAGTGGTTCACGAACGCACTCAAGACATTCACAAATTGAGTACGTACATAGCATGATCATGGCCGATCATGGGAATTATAACCATTCAAATCCAAAGTCAAAGTTATTGAGCAACACGCCAACACGTTATCTTAACCAAGCAAAACCACACGTACTAAACATAAACACATATTGAGATCAGAAGTTGTAGATGGAGATTGCTAAACAAGTCTTTCTCGATCAGATCTTACAAACACTTAAGAAGGCTAGACCATACGTGCTTGTAGCTTATATCTTGGTTGCGCACTCGCAACGACTGAGCTGGGTGAACACTCAGTTGTTGAGTAGCGCAGTCCTCGTTAGAAGATGCTTATCATGACCCTGAAATTACAATCAAAATAAATGAATTACGAAGATTAAATCTTAAGAAAATCAAGCTTGGTATAATGCTGATTAAACCTGCATTGGCCGACAAAATTAAATACCTCGTTAAGTTTGGGTTGGTTGTTGGTCTCTAGCATTAACCCGAAATGAATGTGAGGAAAATGTGCCCACTGGTCATTGAGTTTACACAAAGGAACAAACGAAAAGAGAAAGCTGTTAGAGATCCACATGCCTAGGTTATTAATTTAGAGAAGAAAAATGAAACAAGTATATGTAAGTAAGTACAACAAGTAACAACTTTTTTTTATATATAAACTTAATTATAGTAATTAGTTAATTAATTGGACTGACATTTTTTGCAGCAGTGCTGAAGGCCTCCCTATGGCTTATATCAGGATTACTAGCCTTGATCCTTTGAATCTCCTCCCTGATTAATCATTCATCCACATATTTTAATTTCATACTCTTAATCACACATTTATATAATACTATATAGTTATGTATGCATAAATTATAAAAAAAATCACATAGTACTGCAAAAAGCTTACTTGATGAACTGATTGTATGCAGAAGGTACGCGTTGTCTTTTTTCAGGGGCTGGAAAAAAGATACAATAAGTTCAAGAGAGTTTAGTTAAGTATAATTATGCTAATTATTAAGACTATTTGTGTGTACATGATTTGAAAAATCAAGAAGGTAGGCTCATATTAAGTTTACTCACGTCGATTAACAACCCTGTCTTCGGATGAACGAGTCAGGTTAGCTGCGGATGCAGACCGAGCCCCAATCTTGTTGGAATAGAATCTCGACGACGAGCCCATCCCATTGTCCGCCTTTGTAACATACATATGAGGATTAACCAAATTAAAAGAAGGCCAATCTGTTAAAACTAAGTTACACACATTGACTTAAGTTTGTGCAACAGTATTTTAGTAAGTGTACACACATACAGGAAACGTTGACAATGTGTAAAATATTTAACAAGGGAAAGAAAAAAAAGAAAAGAGAAAATGTGCAGAAGAAATATGAAGTGATGTTTCATGGAAAAGAGGAGCAGAGGGGAGGCCTGATTGCCTGATGAAGGTGTTGGCAACAAAAAGGGCAGTAATAACACCCACAGAGATTTGACACTTTATCTTTTCCTCCTGCACCTATTCATCTACAACAACTACCTAAGTAGCTAGATCTATCTTGAAAAGATTGTTCCTAAATCAGAGGACAAAAAACCTAGTCTATCAAAACACTACCATCACAGTACTCTACACACTGTTCAAAGCTTTGCTAAGCTACAACAAACCCTAGCAAGAATTCAAGAGTGCTAAAAACAAACAGTACTACCAAATTGGTGCTATAGAATTTGACCCTTGAGTTAACTTAATTAGCTAGCTAGCTAGCAAGTTTTGACATGTGGGTATTAGTATTAACCAAGAAGGGAGTAAGAAATTTGACCTGAAGGGGAAGATGAGGATGAGGAGGAGGAAGATCTTGCCAGAGGAACGGCGGAGCAGAGTACGACGAAAGCGAGAAGTGTTGGAAGGCGGCCGCCATGTTTACTGACCATAAGTTTCCGCAGTGACCGCATCGGACGGTCACCGTGTCCATCAGGCTGCTGCATGGCACGCCCACCTGCGAGATTGATCACCAAAATTTAGAGAAAGATTGGATCTTTACCGGGAAAGATTGGATCCTTGTGGTAATTAGGTAAACCTAACTACCAATTGCTGTTAGGGCACCTGAAAATTGGACAGTTTGGGAAGTGGAGTAACTCTCATCCCATCCTTTTTTTTGTACTGAATGAGGTAATTTTAGGTTATCAATTTTATGTTTAAACATAAAAAAAAAAATTGGATGAGAAATGAGAAGACCCATTTCTGATAAAAGATGCCTTGATGAGCAGGATCTGACAAACAAAACAAAGTTCATATTTTTCTTCTTTTTTCTGGGCTTCTGACTTTAAATTGAACATCATTCAGCTATACAAATGGCAATGAGAAAACACCGAAAAAGATATTTGATCTAAGAATTAATTATAGGGTGTGGGTTACTTTTTAAGTGAGCGTGTAGCTTTTGAGTGCCTGAGTACTCAGAAGCTCCAGGTTATGACTTTTTATTGTTGATGATTTACTGAAAAAGAAAGAACTACGAAGAAGAAGAAGAAGATAGTTTTTTTTGGTGAAGACGATGGAGACACTAAGGTTCAAACAAAACCCCTCAACACAGATCCATCGATCTCCTCCCTATTTATTTCTTGAAATAAAAATTTATAGAGCCCATATGATAGATCAGTATCAGAAGTTGTAAACATGCTACTTTAATTTCCCTTTCCTGAAACCTTGCACCAAAAAAATAGAGAGTCATGATAAAAAGTTAGATAAAATGAAAAGGGTTAAGAGTTGAGGACAGACCGCAAGAACAATATTGCAGAAGTTGCAAGGGATGTAGCAGAGCTGCTCGGTCGACGAAACATCGATGCAGTTCGACATCGTCGAAGAGATGAAGGGTTTTTAGAGCAGTTTGCTTTGAAAGGAGGAGAAGTATAGGAGCAACTAGTATGTGAAAGGGAAGGGTGTTTTGAGGTCTTTATTTATAGAAACATTTGGAAGAACAACAACTTTTATTAGTAGTAGATGAGCTATAGCTAGGGTGATCAGGGTTTGAGGGAATTAAAGGCTGGAATGGGAAGGCAGAGGAAATTTAAAAGAAAAAAAATCTGTTGATGATTAATTTTAAAGGAGGATGAATTGTTGTGAGCAAAGAAGGAAAAACAAAAAGAAGTGGTGATTATTGGGCATTAAAGCACAGCTGAAATGTGGATGGGCCCTGTGGAGGGAATTTGGTGGAACTTCAACAAGGAACTCATTAGGTCTTAGTTTGTTAGTTATTTAGATTTCAAGATTTGGACTCAGTTTGATCAATTTTTATCTTGATGTACAAAATTGTCATTTGATTAGAACATGTACGTAAGAATTTGCATGAAGATTGTACACGTATAGTGGATATATACTAGTAAATGACACGTACCTTCTACACGGGCGTTATATAGTGGTAATTAATTTCATTTGAGTGTAATGAATACCCGACTCGTCTAAAGAAAATACATAGGGTGATGGACAAATTAAATAAGAAATATGGGCTTTATTTAACGCATACCGGAATCTTGTTATAACGCATACCCAACTTCCATTAAAAAGGGATGGACAGTTCATACATGACCACGGAAAACAGGTGAACAGATAGCTAATTTCCACAACAATCATGTGGATAAGTTAATATTGTTCATACCTTTTTAATGGCTGAATATTACATCAATCTTGGTTCAAGAACCTTATCCAACATTCTTTAATGGACCGTAAACTTTCGTCCACGAAAAACATATGGACCGTAAACATTTTTCAATGAAAGCTTACACTAAACCGGCGGTTAGCTGCCCAATGTCGACCCCAGTTTAACCCGATCGATTTTTCGACCCAACAAGTTTGACCTGATCTGGTTCCGGTTTGAATTAAAAAACTATCAAAAACATAAGGTCACTTCCTAGAAACATATCGAAATTTAAAACACTTTTTTAAGGATTTTTCTATTATGTATCATAAGGACATGCTATAAAATACCAATATTAGAAAGTTTTGTGTTGATCATGGAGTATCTCTCTCGTGCCCTCAAGGCCTGTGCTAGTAACTCACAGTTCAAGTTTCACCCTGCGTGCAAGAAGGTTGGGATCATCAATCTTTGCTTTGCAGATGACTTTTTCATCTTCTCTCATGGAAGTCCAGGATCTATTTGAGCCATCAAATCAGCTCTTAATGACTTTCGTAAGTGTTCTGGCCTTGAAATGAACCTTGCCAAGTCTAAAGTCTTCTGTGCTGGTATTGAGAACTTTCAGGAAAATAATATTTGTGGCATCATGGGCATGAACCTTGGTGAGCTCCCTGTCAAATATTTAGGAGTTCCCCTTTGCAGCTCACGTGCTCAATGCAAGGACTTTGTTGAATTGGTTAGTAAAATCAAATCAAGGCCAATGCTTGGGCTGCAAGAAAATTATCTTATGTTGGGAGACTTGAAATTATAAGAGTTATTTTTCATGGTGTGATACAGTATTGGAGTAAGATTTTCTTACTTCCTAAAGCAGTGATAAATGACCTCACCAGCACCATGAGAAACTTTCTTAGGAGTGGGGGAAGCAATGGAATTAAAGCTCCAATGGCCTGGAGAAGAGTGTGTAGACCTAGGGCTGTAATCGAACCGAGCCGAGCCGAACATTTCAATGTTCAAGCTCGGCTCAATCGAACATATACAGGCTCGGGCTCGGGCTCGGGCTCGATTCGAGCTGTTCGGGCTCGGTTCGGTAAGAGGTTCGCCGAGCTCGAGCTCGGCTCGCGAACTATTCGAGCTCGGTTCGTTTAGTTCGTTCATGAACACGCTAAACGAGCTCGGCCCTACCCCCGGTGACCTCGCCAGATCCGAGACCAAACCCGAGCAGCAGCGGACCCGACAGAGGAGGCGAGGAGATGGAGGAGGCGAGGAGATAGAGGAGGCGAGGAGATACTTTTCGATGGAGGAGCAGCAGCTGCGGCGAGGAGCAGCAGCAGCGGCGAGGAGTCCTCGAACCCGAGCAGTAGCGGCGTCGAGGGACGGGCCGGCGTTGAGGGCTTTCGAGGGCCGGCGTTGAGGGGCGTCGAGGGCCGGCGTTGAGGGGCGTCGAGGGCCGGCGTTGAGGGGCGTTGAGGGCCGGCGTGAGACTGTGAGAGGAGCGAGAGCTGAGAGGTGCGAGAGCCGAGTGGTCAAAGAGAGAGATGCGTGACTGCGCGGACGGAAAGAAGTGAGGATTGAGAGATTAGGGTTTATTGACATAAAAAATATATTATAGTATTATTGATATAAAAATAAAATAAAAATCATTCATAATGTAATATTTTATATAGTATTATATATATTTACTTATAACTGTAATGACCCTCACTTTCATAGAGATTCTCGGGTTGAGTGTAAGCTAGTTTCGGGGACGAAACTATTTTTAAGGGTAAAAAGGTAATTTCACCTTTTATCAATAATATTAATAATAAGTTGTTATTAATATTCATTAAAAGTAATAACCCTTGCTAATAATATAAATTGTATTGGAACTTGTGGTTAAATGAATTCTAAGAACAATGTTATGGTAACACAAGTTTATAAGATTATAAACTCATGCTAATAATTATTTAAGTTATTATAAGATTTATTATAATGTATAAATTTATGTGATAAATTATAATATAAGTTTTATCCTAGTGAAGTGTACAATTTTATAAGCAATTATATTATAAGGACATAATTGTAACTTTTCGGAAATGTTGGGCTGTTTGGGTAAAACCCAACATCTTCTTCTCCAACCCAACCCAATTTAACACCCGATTTTCAACCCATGATATCTCCTTCATTTCTCCATGGAAATGGATGCCGTCAGTGGCATTGGATTCTATCTTCGAGCACTTCAATACCCCTAAATTAATTGGAGGAATTCATTAGCCAATTAACCACGATTTCGAGCGTAGTTATCGGTTAGGGTTAATGGCATTAATTCAAAATGGATAAAACTTGAGCAATTGATGGCGTTCTGACGAGGATTGGATAAGAGGGAGTGATGTGGAGGATGAAGACGAGCTCCACGTCAGTCGAATTCGAGATAAGATCGAGTAAATTCGATCGGATTGAATCGAATTGAAGACGAGGTGTTTAATGCTCGTAAGAGTCGAATCTTCGCGGAATTATGCCAAATCGAGCCTCAAATCGCAACTATAAATTGGTGATCTGTCCATCCTTCAATAGCACAATCTCAAACACTCCAAAATCTCCCAAAAATCGGTCAAAAACTAATGAACCAGGATGGTTAGTACAACTTGGAAAACCATTCTTGCTCCCGGCTAATGACGTTCCGCTTTCCAATCTGAATTCGCATATGCGGTGAGGTTGGTCGTGGATCTAATTAGTCGACGGAGGCTTTTCAAATCTCTGTGTGAATAATAAACGTTCCCAACAAATCGATTAAGCTTCTAAGGAACCATACTCGTGTGATGTCCTAATTCTTTTCGTTGCATCTCATCGTTTTCCTCGTCCGTGGGAAGTACTTGGGTTGCTAGATCATCGACCGGCTTTTATTCGGATTTCGATACTAGTGATTGGGTATCACCACAAAAGAACCATTTTCAAAACCCCATTTGCTTAGTCTGTCACAAGACTAACCCGACCACAATCTTTCCTTTGCATGGTTCGGCTGGTGTCAACCGTA
Organism: Polygonum maritimum; assembly: GCA_963924305.1. NCBI lineage: Eukaryota > Viridiplantae > Streptophyta > Magnoliopsida > Caryophyllales > Polygonaceae > Polygonum > Polygonum maritimum. The sequence continues at coordinate 22,795,620 of OZ002733.1, forward strand.
TTTCTCGTCACGGCACATCAGGCGATCATATTCTTCAGGTCGAAGGAAGAAAAGTTGGAGAAGAGTTGAGCTGCAGTTGGACCTTTTTCAAGATAGTTTATAAAGTTATTTCATTTTCAAATTGAAGAAAAATGAATTAAGATTTTCGTTTTCTAGGCGATGTATAGGTGCAAGTATGAACGTCTTTATGTAATTCAAATTTTCTAATCTTTCGCTGTAAGCTTTTAAACTCTTTGAGAGAAGTTTATATAATTCAAATAAAAAAATTATTATACATTGTTTTTCCTTTTACTCTTTAATGTTATTATATTAATTGTTCGGTTCAAGCCTAGGGTGGCTTCGGACTTCAAATCCGAGGTCACTAGCGTGTAACATTCCTGGTTTAAAATTGGGGTGTTACAATAACCGAGCTTGTTCGTGAACATATTACCGAGCTTGTTCGCGAACATGTTCACGAACAAATTAACGAGCTTGTTCGCGAACAAACGAACCGAGTTTCCAAGTGTTCAGATTCGGCTCGTTTATCTTATCGAGCTGTTCGGGCTCGGTTCGTTTATAGTTCGAGCCGAACTCGTACGAGCTTTTACCGAATCGAACGTCGAACATCTCGCGAACGGCTCGGTTCGATTACAGCCCTATGTAGACCAAAGGATGAGGGTGGCCACAATCACAATGCCAGTTTTCTGAACTCAAGGCTTGGCAGATTTGATGGGAAGAGTTTGTATGACAGCAGGAGGAACAGAGGAGATAAGGTGCCCTGGGCTGATGCTGTGTGGAATAAAATCAACTCACCTAGGGTGGCTTTCATCTCTTGCAAGATTCTTAGCAAAGGAGTTCATACTAGGGACATGCTTCACTCTTGGGGCCTCACTATGGATGACCACTACCTAATGTGCAACAATTCCATCTAGGAAACTCTAAACCACTTGTGGTTTGAATGTTGCTTCTCCAGCAAGGTGATCAACTTGCTACTGTCATGGGCTAAGCTCGGTCGTAGGATCAACAACATTGAAGATTGGATTAGTTCCACGAGTGCTTTCAAGGGAAGGAGGTCTTTTCATTTCAACCTTTGGAACCACTGTATATCTGTTAGTATGTTTTTTGTCTGGAAAGCCAGGAACTTGCTCATTTTTAACCAGCAAAGACTAAGCGTAGAAGAGTGCGCTTGCATGTGCATCAGACAGGTTAGAAATAGCTACAAGGCTAGATGGAAAAATAGTTCGAGAGCTCTTAGGAAGTTCTTGGAGAGGTTAGAGATGGATGACCATGTAATTAGCTAGTTTATCTAGCCAATTTTGTAACCTCCTTTATTAATGCATTTAACCCCTTTTTTCAAAAAAAAAAAAATATTAGAAAGTTTTAATAAATCTTAAAATTTAGAATTTATTTATTTTTTTTTAATGATGAGTTCACTACTTCCTCTTTAGGGTTTAACTAGTATTAGTCTTTGTGTCTTGAAGACACGATTTTGATTAAACTAAAAGCTAGTTTAATATTTATATTAATTTATTCAAAAGAATAGTTATAAAATCTTATATTATTTTATTTTATTTATAATGATACATTATTTATGTGATAATATATACTTTTAATCGAACAAAGTTTATTTATTTATATTTTATAGTTATTTTGGGAAATAAAACAAAATCAAAATCATATGTATATATTTTTTTGTATATGTGGAATCTACATTAAAATTTTAACCAATAAAAAAGTCAATTAAATGTCAACCAAAAAATGAGTGGACAAATTATAATCTTCCATACAAAATGTATGGACCAAATTGGTATGTCCATTGAATTTTAATGGACAACTCTAATCCATCCATTAGTTCTTGATGGACTATTATCGTAGTGAATAAACATCAGATCTGGAGTTTCAAGCCGACATAATACATATGATTTCTAGTCAAATCCAACTTAAAAAGTGATAATATAAACAAATATGAATGGATCTAAAAGTATACAAGTTGATGAGAATAAAAAAAAAAGATTTGAAACAAAAGTGAGATTGGGGAGGAAGGAGGAGAAGAGGACTAGAGTGGAAAGAAGAGAAGGGGGTGAAAAGTGAGAATGACAGCTTTAGAGAATAAAGATATTTATAGATGCGGTGTAGCTTCGCGTGTTTAATTTTATGGTTTTTTGATAGTTTGTGTTAGTTTTAGTCTTCTATAGTCTTCTTCTTTTCTCTACCGTTCTTTCCTTTTAGCTTTAGTGGTAGTTTTCTTTGCTTTTGTTCCAGGTTTTTGTTTTTGGGATGTATTGGGCACATTCTATCTAAGTTTGGAATCTGGAATGTCTCCATCCTGGCCCCCCAGATCCTGCGTTCGTGAGAATTCCTTGGATAAATATTGTTGTTGTTGTATAAATGCGGTGTGGGAAGAAATAGGGTTGTGTTAACACTCATCACCCATAAGAATAGTGTTACACACATATTACCCGTCCAATACATTCAGAATGTTAAATAAATTTAGCCTTAGGTGTAAAAATTATTAATATCTCAACCAAAAAATATTATGAATATTTAAAACGAAGTACGGGATACATTATTTAAGACATATCAGACGGATCGACTAGAGAAGAAACATTAATATAATATAAACACTTATCTTGTTCATTAACTTAAATCATCATAACTGTATACTAAAGCGGAGGTTAAAAATAATATTTAGCCCGACACATGTCAACTTCTCATTAGGCCCATGTTTATTAAAATAATTTAATTGGTTAATTTTGATTGTAGACCTCACATGTATGTAAAATATGAAAGAATACATATTATTTGAAATTGTATCTACAAGTTTTCCTTAAAGATATAGTTAATTAATCTTATTATATATTAAATTCGATATTAAAATAATAATATAGAAAAAATATATGTCAACCTCAATTAAATAAATAATAAAAATTATAATTCATACACATTAAAATAAATTCTACAAATCTTAGGAGTATTCAATCCTTATACAAAAACTTTAATCCTATAAATCTTTGTTCGATTAAAAGAATATATTATAGCAAAAATACTATATTATCAAAATAAATCCTATTAAAAACTAATTTAAATAAAATGATACAAGCGTTTATATCAAACTATTATTCTGAATTACTTTATATAAAATTTAAACTAAATTTTTAGTTGAATCTAATTCGTGCCTTGAAGGCAAGGGACTAATACTAGTTATTGAAATATAGTTTTGTAGATCTTAACCTTATTTATAAATAAATATAATTAAAAAGGTGTTGTAACGTATACTCGTGTCTGTTTAACTACGGCTTTACCGGTGAATTTGAGGTTGTTCTTGTGTTACATTTAAACTAGACATCTACTCCCGACGTTGTTCGGGACGGTTGTTCAGTACTATTTTGGTACTTTTGTATGGTTGTTTTTTATATCTATCATTTCGATTATTTTGATATTCAAACAATATATATAGTCTTGGTTAAACAATTGGAATCACATTATTATCGTATTTTTTGTATTATTAAGATTATAATCTTGATTCCTTAATATCAAGAAATTATACCCTTAATCTATAAGTTGTTAGTTATTATACTAACATTGGTTATCAGAAAACTTACTTAACAAAGAAACTATGAAAAGAATCTTATAACTTTTTTATGATATAATATATAATTATTATTAAGAAAAATTGAGATCTAAATCATTATTATGGAATTAATGACCATAGAATAATCTTTATAATGCATATAGATAAAATATAATTCAATAACATATATAGTCTAAACTTATAATAAGAAAATGAATGATCGTAGGTTAGATATTGTTAATGTATTAAAAACCTTTTCTTTTTTTTTGGTCGAAGAAAAAACTTTTCATTTTGCATTGCACGTGTAACACTATATCAAATGTTGCTTTATAGGCTAAGCCGAATCATAACTTTCAATCACTAAATGTGGGGCAAATAAGACAAATAGGTATATAGAGTAACCCCTAACAAACACTTTGCTATCTTAAAAAACGACGGAAACACATCAGGATTCGCGTTCAGGTGAGATCAGCCCTTAATGTGTAAAATGAGATCAAATCTCCTCCATTTGATTTTGAGAACTCAATGCCCAAGATGCGCGCACTCCAATTTTTAAAGCTGCTTTTATATGTAAGTGGTATATTTGTCTTCTTCTACTCCCTTCATCTACAAGACATATCCAACGCTCATTCTCCAAGTTCATTAACGATCGACACTCTTCTCTAACATGATTTAATCGTTTTTCAAGCTTCAATTCCCTTCTCCAACACGATTTAATCTGATTCCTTTGAGCTTCAATTCCCTTCTCATGGATTTAGGTAGATGATTTCAAATTTTGGAACTGGTTTTTTTTGTGAACTTCTATCACTTCGTTAATCTATGGATGTGCTTGTAATTTCTAGACAATTAATCTTCGAAGTCGTACCATTCGGTTGTTTACAAATGAGGAGGTTCAAAATTTTGCACTATCGTGTGATTTTGAATGGTTTCGATTGAATAGTGATGTCGAACGTTTATGCTTGTTTGGTTGTCCACTATGTGCTCGATAAAATGCCTCAACACACGTGTCTCAATTTTACATGAACCGTTTTATAACTTTCAATAAATCTTTCCTTGAAAATTTATGAGCCATCGTGACATTCTTTCAATAGTAGACGAGCTACAGCTAGAGTGATCAGGGTTTGAAGGAATTAAAGGCTAGAATTGGAGGCAGAGGAAATTTAAAAGATTTTTTTTTTGTTAATGATTAATTAATTTTAAGGGGGGGGGGGGGGGAATTGTTGTGAACAAAAAGAATTGGTGATTATTGGGCATTAATGTACAGCTGAAATGTGGATGGGCCCTGTGGAGGGAACTTGGTGGAACTTCAACAAGGAACTGAGTAGTTCTTAGTTTGTTGGTTATTTAGATTTCAATATTTGGTCTTAGTTTGATCAATTTTATCTTGATGCACAAAATTGTCATTTGATTAAAACATGTACCCGTAAGAATTTGCATTAAGATTAGACATTTATCAGTTGATACTCGCAAATGACACATACCCTCTAGGAGGACGTTATAGGGTGGTAATTAATCTCATATGCGTGTTATAAATACCCGACTCGTCTAAAGAAAATAGGGCGATGGACAAATAAGAAAGGTGTTACGCATATTAACCGTTCCAATACATTCAAAATATCAATAAAATAAGCCTTAGGTATAAAAATTATGAATATTTCAAAAAGAAAAATTATGAATATTTTAAATTTTAAACCTAAGTACGGGAGTCATTAAGACATATCAGACGGATTAGAGAAGAAACATCTACTATAATTATATAAAGCAGAAACAAGTATTTAATTGTATCCTTTAAAAATTATCTTTATATCCACTTGATTTCTTTTCCAATTTTCGATATTTTTGATATCTTACCTATTTTTGGTATCTTAAAAAAAAAATTTTCCTTTAAATTATTAAATTGTTTTTCATTTTTGGTAAAAGAGATTTTTTAAACTTTTATTAAGATTCTAAATAATTAATTAAAATAATAGATTACATAACTTAAATTATAAAAAAATAAAATATGTATATAGTTCAATAGGTTAATATCTGACCCGTCGGGTTTGAGTTATACATACAATATCTAGGAAAAAACAAGTTCGAGTCAAAATTCGATCTCGAATCAATTAAGTCGGGTTTATATAATCACATTACCCGTACATGGTACGAGATTTGTACTAATTAATATACTATATAGAAACTTATCTTGTTCAATTCATTGACTTAAGTTATTAAATTATAGATTTTTTGAGGTTTTAGCCTTATTTAGAAATAAGTATAATTCAAAAGGTGTTGTAACGCACTCTCGTGTAGTCCGGATTAGACCCGGTAAAAAGTGACCCGAAACCCGAACCGATCCGAACCGAACCCAAAATTGGACCCGAAGAACGAAAAATGAACCATCCGAACATGACCCAGACCCGATCTGAATCCGATCCGATTTGAAACTGACCCGAACCGAAATGACCTGAAGAAAATATAAACCGAACTGACCCGAACCAAACTAACCCGAACCGAACTGCACCCGAACCGAACTGACCCGAACTAAACCTGACCCGAAATAACCCGATTCGAAATGACCCGTTTCAAAACGACCCGAACTAATTCTGACCCGAAATGACCCGAAATCATCCAAAATAAATCTTAAGAGTAGATATACTATTAAAAATATAATTAAAAAGTAAACAGTAATGATACAAAATATTTTAATGATGGTGCACACAAACAATGGGATACAACAATTCAGTATACTGTATACGAATATACTTTCCGAAATAACATTAATCATTATATATAGTTATATAACAAAATATTTAAATTAGGGCTTGTTTAGGAAAACTATACATAAGAAGGAAAAAAAAGCAAACTAACACGATTAGGAAATAAAAGCAAAAGAGTAAAAAAAATTAATTCTTTAAGATTCATTTAAAATTAAAAAGTTAAGCAAGATTTTAAAGAAACGAATAAACAAACTAAAAAAAGTGGCCTAAATTATTATACTAGAAGCCCAATTGTGAAAGAAGAAAACTTTAGGGTCCAATGACCCACACAAATAAAACAAATGAAAAAAATGAGAGATAGAGTTTCAAAGAGCCGACCATTTACAACATTTATAAACTCTACACCACCAAGGCACCAAGTCAAGTTGTATCCCTAAATCTTACGTAAAACATTTGATATATAAGGGGCCCCAATTATTTGGGGCCCCTGCTCCATCTAACCGGTTGAACCGGGTAATTAGCCTGGCCTGACACTTATTAGCATAGTTAAATTGAGACGCGTGTTAAAAAATATAGATATGTCTTGAATGTCTCAATAATATGTTATCCAATCTAATTAATGATTTATGATACAAGGGGCCTGTTCGGTGCAAAAGTCATTATAGATTATAAGTGTTTATTTTTTATTTTTTTTTGATGGAAACCAAATTCAATTACGTGGAAAACAAATCAATGTCTAGTACATCATAAAAATCCACAGGAAAAACAAAGTTTCTACTAGCGAAAACCGGGCGCACAGGCCGCCGCCTACTTAACCAATGAGCTGCACCGTTTGCCTTCCTCCTAACATACCGCCAATGACATTGAGAAAATCCATCACAAGCTTCCAACGTGAGCGCCAATAAGTCTCCAAAAACAGTGGCATGAATGCTCCTCGCCTGCGCTCGATGAATCACAGTGGTGGAATCGCTCTCCACAACAACTCTGCTCAGCCCCATCTCGCGCGCTTTCTCCACCCCCCAACGCACAACTTCCAACTCAGCAATCTCCACGGAAGTGTCATCCTGAATTCTTCTAGCACCGGCAAAGACCAAAGCTCCCGTCTCGTCTCGACAAACGATCCCGATCCCACAAGCCGACCCAAGCACCGATGCATCAGTATTGAGCTTCATCCAGCCCGTGGGAGGTTTACACCAAGACTCGCTAGAATCCAACGCTGCCACATTCGCCTTCCTAGAGCAGAGACGCACCTTGCTGAATTCTAACTGAAGAGCCTCACAATCCCCGATCAAATCAGCAGCGAGAGTACGAGAAACACAAAAAAATCCACTTGTTCCTTGCTTTACACAGCCCCCAGCACACCAGCGCCAAACACATCTCTCGTTCATGGGGCAGCGCAGCATCAAAGCCGCCCAATCCAAGAACGACGTCGCCTTCTCACCCAGCGCTTGAACAGAAGGGTACGAATCCCACACCTCCGCTGGCAATATGCAGTCCCTCAGGGCATGAAGCACAGTTTCTTCCTTTCCACACAACTCACACCACGGATCAGCCACAACTCTACGCGGCAAAATCTGTTTTCCAGCTCTCCACAAGAACGATCGCACCCTAGGGACCACATCAATCTTCCATAAAGCTTTCCAACTACGACACACCTCAGCGTCATCAGCTGCTCCCCTGCATTCGACTCCATCCTCCGATTCTGTTCCAACAACCTACATGCCGACCTAACAGAGAAGTTCCCATCGCTTGAGTAAAACCAAACAAGCTTGTCCTGCACACCAACATCAACAAGATGAATCTTTTGAACAGCTTCTGCGTCATAAGGCACCATTATGGAGCGTAGCAGATCATCCCTCCATCGTTTTATCTCCCAATCCACCAAATCAACAACCCTCAAATCAGGATGGCCTCCGAAAAAATTTCCAAGAGGTTTAAAAGTCCGCGGACGAGGCAACCACCGGTCTTGCCACACCCGGATCTTCTCACCATTCCCAACCTTCCAAAAACTCCCCTCCAGCAGCACCTCTCTAGCCTTGAAAATGCTCGACCAACAGTAGCTAGGCATGAAGCCCTCCTTTGCCTCCAAAAAGCTCGACCGGGGAAAGTAACGAGCTTTAAGGATCCTAGCCGCAAGCGAGTCGGGCTCCTGTATCAAGCGCCATCCCTGCCGTGCTAACAAAGCAAGATTAAAGTTTCTCAAGTCTCTGAACCCAAGGCCCCCTTGAGACTTCGGTTTACACAACATTTCCCATCTCATCCAATGAACCCCTTTAGAGTTCTCACCATGTGAGGGGAGAGAAGCATTTCGAAAACCAAAATAAGATCTTATAGCTTCTTAGTTCCAATAAGCTGCTTGAAACAAACATACCTAAGATAAGCTTGATAAATTATTTTAACCGTATAAATAACATAAAAATATACAAAAATGAAATAAAATATTTAAAAGTTTAAATAAAAATCATGTGTATCGCTTGATTGGGTTTTTGTAAATAACATCCGAATCTGAATTGACCCGATCCGAAATGATCCGATTCGAAGCAATCTGAAAAAGAACCGAACCGAACTAGACCCAAAACCGAACAACATCCGATCCGAAACGACCCGAATCCGAACTAATATGAAATATTACGATCCGAAACGACCCGAACCCGAACCGAACCGAACAAGACCGCAATAACTGTTTGATCCGAACGAACCCGATCCGAATGACCCGATCCAAACTAACCCGAACAACCCGAATTGCCAGGTCTAGTCCGGATCACCTATTCCACTTTGTATATCATCCCCTATTGCATTAATACCATTGGTCCATGTGGAAAACTTTTTTAAGCTAATTTAATTTAACTAATTAATTAAAATAGGTAAAAAGTTATTGTTGAAGAGTAAAACTTCATGAAATTCATGGGCATATTTTAGAAAATCAAATACCATCTTTTAAGGTGAATTTTTGATGTTTAAAAAAATATGCTAAGATTTGATCATGGGAAATATAAGCCTTTTAAAGCTTATGATTAAGGCCCAAATTTTGTGGCACAAAACCACCTAATGATCAAAACCCAAATCTATAAAATGGTTTTATTGTTTTGGATCAAGAAAAAAAAGAGAGAAAGAAAACAAAAGTCTTTTTAAATATGTGTGGAGCGTGGAAGTTGTCCATGTTTAACTTCTTAATGGGTAGTTAATTAGTAACTTCCCACAATCTTTCACACAATAAGGAGGCACTTACGGAAGGAGGTTTTTCTTCTTCATCATCTGCACAAGCAAAAATACAAGGAGTGAAGAAAGAAACTGAGAGGAAAGAATCCAAAGGTAGTATGCCTCCTCCTCCTTTCTTCCTACCTCGTTCAAAAACGTCATTTTAAAGATGGGATCAAGTGCAGGGTACTCTCTTGGAAATTTTCAAGACGTTCTCGAGAACCTAATTAGGATCTCATATGGCTTGGATTAAAGAGAGTACTCCTTGTCGATCGAATTGGAACAAATGAGTTCTTAAAATCTCTCGATTAATTAATCGAGATCATCAACCAGCCTTAATTAAGGCTTTGATGGACTAATTAGTTCCTATTTGAAGGATTCAAGTGGCCTTAATCAAGGTTTTTAGAGGGTTAATTAACCTCAAAATCATGAACTGATCAAATCTAAGTAGATATGCTGTCAAATTTGGTGTGTAATATTTACAAACAAATTTTGTTTTACCCATTAACAAAGGCATACATGGGATCGTAAAAGAAAATTATGATCTTAAAGATGCACTTAAACTTGTAAAGGTCACAATGACGTACATTGGACGAGGTTTAATTTAAAACCACATTTGACCAAGATTTCGATCTTCAAAAAGGCCTTTGTTACGATTTAATTGGATTTGACTTGCACAAAATCTTAACATAAACTGATTTGATTTTGTTAAAATTATCCTAAAATGAATATAAGTACAAACGAATTATTGTGCTCAAAGGGTTTATTTTATCCATGCACATATATATATTATATATGCACGTATATATTATATGTGTGTGAAAAACCCTACATATGCAAAGCGGCCAATAAAGTTGGATCAAATTAATTAATTTGTTTGAATACTAAAAAATTTTAACCAATCAAGTTAAAAAACATATTAGCTTGTCAAAAGAACTACCTAAACTTGATTCCGTATTAAACGGATACGTAGGAAGTTCAACACCAGTTCAAATGGATATCGAATTCAGTTACAAACTCTAAATCAAATCAAAGTTCAAGAATTACGTATAGATTTGATCCCTTTTAAAAGGGTACGTAGGAAATTCGACACAAGTTAATTTGTTTTGTTTGTCGAGTTCAATCACAATCCCAAATCAAATTTTTATGGAAAACTACGTAAAGACTTGACGCCCACAAAAGGGCTACGTAGGTAACTCGATCAAATATATCGAGCTCAGTCGCATGTCCCAAATTAAATCTAATTAGAAAATACCCACTAAAAATTTTGTGCGCGCCAAATGCTAAAGGATTAGATCACTCTTCCTAGAAGGTGGGTTTAATTTTATTCGCGTCATGCAAGTGATAGTTGGAACGGAGCTAGATAACCCTTCCTAGAAGGTGGGTCTAGTCTCGTTTCTCTGATGCATGAAAACAACCACACACACGGACCAAAAATTAAAATACATCGAACTACATGAGGCTTGATTCTCCTTGAGGAGATATGTAGGCAACCTGTTAAAATGCGGGTGCAGCCCAAATCTTAAAACAAACCAAATAATTTGTATTTGTACAACTTTTAATCAAAAGGATAACAAGAAAGGGTCGAACTCAAATTTAAAAATTAAATAAAATATGTTTTGTGATTTTTTATATATTTTTGCTCAACAGTTATCAAATCATAAAAACACCTAATCTTTTCTTAATCTTCTCTTCCTAGTTTACCTTTCTAGTTAACCTCCTATTCATCTTTGCCTCTTTCAAGCCATTTACGTAGTTTTTATCAACCTTTTCTATTGCTCATAGTAATGTAGAAACAAAGACATTTTTAACAACAAATTAAGTCCCTCATGTTAAAGCTTGTTCATATAAGATCATAGGCCTAACCAAAATTTGCATCAATGCTCATTGGAATCAAAACGCGAGGAGCTTTATGTGTAGAATTAACATGTCCACTGGTTTATGTTGATTAATCTGTTAGAAAGGTTTTTTTAATGGTGTGTAATTGGATTTAGTGCAAGGTACTAAGGCATATGTATGTACTCTACCATAATGCCTGTGTATGCATTCTAATTTTAGTGATGAATAACCGATACTTGAAAGTCCTTGATTAAGAACTTGTTTTCATAGTGTAATTTGTTTTTGTCTCTGTTTCATGGTGAAAGTGTTTGGATGGCAGAATAGAAGAAAGAAGAAGGTTAATGAAAAAGGTAAACTAAGAAGAGAAGGTTAAGGAAATATTAGATATTTTCTGATTTGATAACTTTTTTTCTTTGTTTTAATTAAATAACTGAATTAAATTAGCTTAAAAGTAAGTTGTACGATGGATCAATAATACGAATGCAATAGGTGATGATATACTAGTGAGAATAGGTGATCCGGACTGATTCACGCGTCTGATTAACTACGGCTTTACCGGAGAATTCGAGGTTCTTCTTGTGTTACATTTAAATGTTGTTAATGTATTAAAAAGCGTTTCATACCTTTGTGTATGTTGATATATATTTGCATGGCAGGTGTAACACTATATCAAATGTTATTTTATAGGCTAAGCCGAAACATAATTTTTAATCACTAATGTAGGGCAAAAAAGATAAATAGGTATTTAGAGTAACCTCTTACAAACACTTTGATATTTTAAAAACGACAGAGACAAATGTGTATTTAAAGTGACTTAAAAATAGACCCGATCAAACACGGGTCCGGGCCGGGTCAGGGTCGGATTTGACTCATTTTCTCAACCCATTATGAAGACCGGGCCGGGACTGGACCCGTCCACCGGGCCTAATATTTTTGCCTATATCCGCCCACATGGCTGGGCCGGGCCGCCCACTAAAATTTTCAACTAAAAAAGTCACAATTGTGAATATGAAATTTCTAATCTAAGCAATATTAACCTAAAACTAAGCATGTTCATCCTTAAGTTAAACCAAGAATCCAACACACATTCATCCATAATATTTTATATAGTAAATATATTTAGGGTTTTGTAATTTTCGGTATATAATGATATATTATGTAGTAAATTAGTAATTTAATTAATATATTATAAAAATATCCGAGCCGAGTCGGGTAAAGGGCCGGGCTTTATACTAATGACCAAACCCAACCCTTTAAAATATCCGGGCCGGGTCGACCCGACCCACTGGCTATAAACGTTGTCCATATCCGCCTATTTTCAGGTCTACTTAAAATGGATAAATAAGCATGTTCATAAAGAAAACCATTGAGTAGACTTGTTAATTGGTTCGACCCACTGGCTTTATACTAATGACCAAACCCAACCCTTTAAAATATCCGGGCCAAGTCGCTATCTATGGCTGGCAGAACTACTCTGGCTGTCTCGGTGCTCACGAGCCTGCCCGTCTACATCATGCAATCTTCTAAGGTTCCGAGGAAACTTTGTGATGCCATGGACTCCCAAATCCGTAAGTTCATTTGGGGCTCCACTGCAGAGAAGAACCGGATGCACCTCATTGCTGGAGACACAATTTCTAGGCCTAAAAGTGTTGGTGGCCTGGGCATTCGTTCCATGAGACATTCGAATGAAGCCGTGTTAGCCAAGCTTGGCTGGCGTTTGCTTCAGGAGCCATCTTCAATATGGAGTAGAGTTCTTTGTGGCAAATATTGCCATGGAAGGCTCGACATTGATATGTTCAAGTTGAGGCCCCGGTCTTCTTCGATTTGGCAAGGTGTGATCCATGGTGCTCAAACCTTAACAAAGGGGCTGCGGATGTCTGTTGGTAGTGGCAGGCAAACGCTTTTCTGGTTCCACCCGTGGCTGCAGGACACGCCCCTTATTGATGTTGCAATTTCTGATGTTTCAGAGGAGGTTCAATCTCTTACAGTAGCTGAATGTTGGACAGCCAATGGGTGGGATTGGAATCTCTTGAATCCATTACTTCCTTCTCCTATCCTGCAAAGTCTGGCTTCAGTTCGACTCTTTGAAGATGTTGTTGAAAATGATAGGTTCTATTGGTCTCACACTGCTTCTGGAATTTTTTCCACTAAATCAGCTATTCGCCTTATCCAACAGTCCACTTTAGGCAATCCTGATCCTCTGTGGAGAAAGATTTGGAATTTGCAAGTCCAACAGCGTGCTAAGAATTTCCTCTATATTCTCCTCCATGGTGCTCTTATGTGTAACTCTAACAGGATGAGACGACATCTAACTTCGTCTGATGCTTGCCCGAGATGTTCGCAGCCGGAAATCGAACTTCATCTCTTGAGAGAGTGCCCTGCTATTACTCAAATCTGGTATGCTCTTTACGGAAACACTTTTCAGCCATCCTTCTTTGGCACCTCAAGCCTCCACGAATGGATTGATTTTAATGTGAAATCTTGTGACGCAACAAGTGCTATGTTTGCCAATATGCTCTGGTATACTTGGAAGTGCAGAAACCGTCTGGTTTTTGACAATTTTGACAGCTGCGCTAGCCTTTCTCACATTGTCTGCTCTACCATGGAAGCTTTTCAAGCTGCGCGTACGAGCTCTCCTGCGAGTCTGCGCTTGGGGTCCGATGCTACCACTAGTTTGCAACAGAATTCTAAGATTTGGTTTCCTCCCGCTGTTGGATGGCTCAAGCTTAACACTGATGCATGCTCTAAAGGCAACCCGGGGCCAGCTGCGGGTGGGGGGCTCTTCCGTGATGAGGATGGCCAGGTTCGTCTTGCATTTATGTTCAAGTGTGGTTCCTGCAATGCTCTTCGAGCAGAAATTTGGGCGATTTTTCACGGGCTTCAGCTGGCGGTTCAATTGGGAATCCACCAATTCAATGTTGAGTCTGATTCCCGCTTGGCCATTGAAGCTCTCATGTCAAACCAGCTCATAACTCACCCGGATTACTTCTTGATTTCGGAGTGTCGACGCCTGATCCAAGCTCACAGCTGGAGAGTGGACTTTCGACATGTCAATCGGATGGCTAACAAAGCAGCAGACTTTTTGGCAAATGAAGCTTTTCTTTCTTCTTATGATTTTTCTCAATTTAACACTATGCCTCTTTCCGGTTTTTCCATTATTCAGCATGATATTGTAGCTCACTCTGAGCACTTAAACAATTCTTAGGATGCTTTGAATAAAATTTTCGCAGGGCTCTAGCCCGTTTTCTGATCAAAAAAAAAAAAAAACTAAGCACCGGAAAAAAAACGACCTCTTCTCATCCCTACGCTACGAAGGAGAAGATATAGACGTTCAATATTCCATGACTAATCTCGATGATTTGTGGGTGTCAATTAACTTCGAATATTGGGTGATTCATATGCATAGATCACATATATCCGCCAATGAGTACCTCATAAGGTTCAAATTTATGAAGTAAGAATTTCTCATATTGGTAATTAATGTAATGACACCCATAACCAGTTCCACTAAATCGAGTGTAAATCTCCCATATTCCATTACAAGACCAAAATCTTACTGTATACCTTACACATTACAGTATTACCTCGGTCAAAATAATTGACATTAGAAGGAGAAAGAGAGAGGATAGAAGAGGGTATTATTAAGAGAGATTGTATGAGAGCGACTATTCCTTCCCACACTCTCTGCCACCCACCGGACTATGGGGGCGAATTTCCACCTATCTTTCCTCATTATTTTTTTTATATCACGTCAAGCAATATTGCAAACCTTTAGAAAATAAATGGTTTCAAAATATAATTCCATCACATTATACAGTTATTAGTTATACATACGTGTACATGCCTTCGACCAAAAATAAAACATACTTTTTTTTTGGTGAGCAAATCGGGAGTCCAACTACCCGAACCGCGAACAATGGGCTAACAACTAACAACGCGAGGGGTCGCCCTACCCTAAGCGTCTTCACAAACAATATTCAGAACATGCGAGGGAGGTTCGGTCAGTATATGGACTCCGAAATCAAGAGAGAAAGCAAAGCAAGCAAGGGCGTCGGCGACGGCGTTCGCCTCCCTGAAGACGTGATTGAGTCGAACATTCCAACGTCGACTGAGGAGCTCTCGACCACGAGAGACCAGCTGGGAGAGGGGGTGGTGAGCGGCAACAGGTTGTTTGAGTAGCGAAACGGCGAGGAGTGAATCCGACTCGACCCAAACATCACGATAACCATCATCCCACGCAAGCTTGAGGGCCCCAACAATACCCCACAGTTCAGCTTCGGGGACAGAACAGATACCAATATTGTGGGCAAGACCTTTACACCATCGGCCGTTCGAGTCTTTCAAAACAGCCGCAGCAGCAGCCCGGCCATTCGGTTGTCTGGCCCCATCGGAATTGATCTTGATCGAGTTCTCCGGGGGCCGAATCCATCTAATCATCCTTTCCTCCTTGTTCTCGAGCCTGCAGGCTCCTTCCCTGGCTTGCCACGCGGCCTCATAATCTTTGGTGCGTTCCAACACGAACTGGACTGCGTTCGGCGGGGGGTTAACGTTGTTGAAAGTCCGGCCGTTCCTCCACCTCCATGTCCACCAAATTGCGTTGGCAAAGACCGCAGACCACTCTGCCCCATTAGAAGCCCTTCTCGTGGACAGTATGTTCATTCGCATCCACACGGCAAAAGGAAAAGTGAAAAAATCAGTTCTCAGCGACGGATCCACAATCGAGTTCCACAAACCTGTCGTGACCGAGCAGTCCCGGAAAAGATGGATCAGGGACTCCGGCCCAATCCGGCACATGGTGCAACCGTCGTTATCAGTGAGATGTCGTCGCCGGCGTTCGACGTTGGTAAGCACACTCCCTCTGACCGCCAGCCAGATGAACGTTCTCACCCTTTCTGGGACCTTCAGCCTCCATATCGCCTTAAACGTGGCCTCATCATTCCAAGCATACCCACTATCCCTACAGATCTCCGAATAGGCCGAGCTGACGGAGTAATCACCGGAGCTCGTCAGCCGCCAACTCAGGGAGTCCGGCGCGGGGAGATCGTCCTCAATCGCGACCGCTCTAAGCCGCAACAACATCTCCAACGGCAGAAGAGGGTCAAGAACAGCCCAGTTCTAGCCGACACCCCTGATCCAGTAATCGCTAACCAACTTGGCAAGATGCTCTCGCCCAATCTCTCCAGTGGCGACCTCAAACAGACGCGCATCCCCAAGCCATCGGTCGAGCCAAAAGTGTATAGTGCGTCCATCTCCGAGGGTCCAACCACACCCTCTGGCCACCGTGTTTAGTACTCCGGTCTGGATCCCATGCCAGGTGGCCGACGAGACCGAGGCCTGCTCTCCGGAGGGTCTAATGTACTTGGACCTGAGAACCGACGCCCAAAGTTTGTCCGGTTCCGTAACGAATCGCCAGCTCAGCTTCCCCATAATCGCCTGATTAAGCGCCCTCATTGGTCGGATTCCAAGACCTCCAAGCCTTCTCGGTTTGCACACCTCTTTCCATGAAACAAGGTGGATGCGTTTCCTGTTCTCATTCCCACTCCAAATGAATCTACGAACTATCTGGTCAATGCTTTCACAAGTCTCTCCTGGCAAAGCCATGGTCGACATCGCATAGACCGGGATTGAGGTGAGGACCGTCCTAGCAAGAGTAATACGCCCGGTGAGAGAGAGGAATCTACCTTTCCACGTTGCGAGCCGGCTATTGACTTTATCCACCAGCGGCGCGAACGTGTCTTTACTCACTTTTCGGTGTAGAATCGGCATCCCCAAGTAGCTGCCCAAGTTATCAGTAACCTCGAACCCACACTCACAACGCAGCCCTTCAATGAGATCAGCTCCGACATTGCTCGACACAAAGAGCCGGGATTTGGCGGCGCTTACCTTCTGTCCTGAAGCCTCACAGAACGTCTGTAGCAGCCCATTTATCTTTCGAATCTGCGCCATCGAGGCCTCCGCCACAAGCACGATATCGTTTGCATAAAAAATGTGCGAAAGCTCGGGACCGTTGCGGGAGAGTCGGATAGGTCTCCATTCGCCCTGCGCAACCGCCAATTGTATCATCTGGCTGAGCCTCTCCATACAGAGAATGAACAGGTATGGCGAGATCGGATCACCCTGCCGGACCCCCCGGGCTGGCATGAACTTCTCCGTCATCTCACCATTCCAGAGAATCCTCATAGCCGGTGTGCTGATGCACTCTCTTATCCACTCGGCCCATTTGGTAGGAAAGCCGGCGTCAAGAAGAGTATCCACCACAAACTCCCACCGAAGCCTATCATAAGCCTTCTCGAGGTCTATCTTGAGCAACATCCAACCCTTTTTGCCTTGCTTCCGACGCATCGAATGCACAATCTCCTACACAATCACGACGTTGTCTGAAATGAATCTGCCCGGAAGGAAGCTTCCTTGCATCGGACTGATGATACGGGCAAGGATTGGTCGCATCCTGTTGACGAGAACCTTGGTGATCAGTTTGTATATCACATTACACAAACTGATTGGCCGAAACTGGTTGATTTTCTCCGGCTTCGCAACCTTGGCGAGCAACACGATGAGCGTTTCGTTAACCCCTTCTTGAAGCTTCCCTGACTCAAAAAACTGTCTCACAAATCTGATCGTCGACGAGCCCACGCAATCCCAACACCTTTGGAAGAAGCAAGGTTGGAAACCATCGACCCCCGGAGCTTTAAGACCTCCCATCTGCCTGATAGCTGTAACGATCTCGGCATCCGCAATGGGAGCATCCAAATTGTCCCATTCTGCTCCAAGCAAAGGAGGAAACGCCCCTCTGATCACCTCTCCATGCTCATAGCTAGTTTCAGGCATAGCATACAACCCGCGGAAGAAGTCAAGAGCCAACATCTCCATCTCCCTAGTTCCCCTAACCTCCGCTCCATTGTCATCCACCAGGGACAGTATTCTGTTACGGTTCCTTCGGACGATAATGGAGGCATGATAATAAGCGGTGTTACGGTCCCCTGATGTGAGCCAGGTTTCCCTTGACTTCTAGCACCAGAGTAATTCCTCCTGCTCAAGAATTTTGCTCAATTCAGCCTGGAGCTCAGCCTCACGCCCCAACAGAAAATCACTGGGCCTTTTTGAGAGCAATTTCTGAACTTTGGCAAGTTGGGAACTGATCCGTTGCTTCCATTGCCAAAGGTGTCTCTATTCCACTCAAGGAGGGAGTCCTTCAGCAAGTTGAGAGCTGTGGGTGTGTTAACTGATCTGTCCGAATTCTTCCTCACCGTCTCTTGAAAGGACTCATGCGTAAACCAAGCCGCTTCGAAGCGGAAAGGCCGATGGTTACGGTTGATCACCCTAGTAGGCTCCATCGTGACCAGCAGAGGGGCGTGGTCCGACCCGAGCACTGGAAGATGGCGCACATTCGCATCTGGCCAGTCGTTTCTAGCGTCTGTGTTTATCAGAACTCTATCCAACCTCCTCGCCTTGAAAGTTCTAGGCGTCTTTCCGGACGACCAAGTGAACGTGGGGCCGGAGAAACCCATATCAATCAGTCTGAATCTGTCCACCAACTGCTGGAACTTGTCGGCGTCTTCCGAGATCAACCTAGTCGTTCCCGTGCTCTCCCAAGCCTGCAGGGTACAATTAAAATCGCCTCCAACGAAAGTTGCGCCCTTGCAATGCTTGAGCGTCCCCTGTAACTCTGTCCTGAAATTCACCCGCTTAGTTTCACTCGGAGGTGCATAAACAAAAATTAGATTGGAGACCTTATCGTTCAACGAAGCCTTGGCATGAATGAATCGGTCAGGAAGATCAATCACCTGCACATCGACTTGGTTGTCATTCCACAACAACCAGATGCCACCAGCGAAACCCTTGGCCTCTACTCGGACGTTTCGGGTGAACTTCAGCCGATTGCACACCTCATCCGCACGCGGACCCGCGATACGAGGTTCAAAGACAGCGAGGATGTTCACAGCGTGCCGCTTCACTAGATATCGGATCGCTCTGCGGAACCCGTCGCTACCGGCTCCGCGGCAATTCCATAGGATACAATTCATTGGAAATTTGATGGAAAGAAGCGACGACCCCCGACGGTCCTAACAATCAGCGGCGGGGCTTGAGGCCTCCACTTGTATCTCCATTTGGTCTTCTGCTGGCATTTCCTGCCTTGGCTCGGCCAATTCGTCCCCGCCGGCCATCCCTTCGCCGGTGTTCTCCGACTGGGGCTGCTGGCCGCCGGAGTTCCCCGACTGGGGCCGTTGGCCGCCGGTGCTCACCGACTGGGGCTGTTGGCCATCGGTTTGGTTCATAACCTCTCCACTTGTAGCGATTCTCTCCTGACTTGGGTTTTTCTCATTGCCCTCAGGTGCGGTTCCGGCTTCGTTCCCACTGACAATTTGGGTATTTTCCAAATTCATGGGCTCTTGGGCTTCAACATTTGGTTTGGGCCTTTTGGTTACAAGCTCCTCTTCCCACTGTCTCTTACCAGGCCCATCCGTGGTGGTTTCTTGGGTTTTGCTCTCCTCAGAGACCGCCTTCCTCCTCTGAGCCCTGCCAGATAGACGTTTTCCTGTCTTCTTCTTGCCGCCAGACGAGGAGCCGACCTCAAACGTCGTACCGCCCTCTTGCCTCTGGTTTTGCAGCGTCTGGACAGGCTTTTGCCCCACTGTTAATTCCACTTTTTGGCCTTCTTGGGTATTGACCTGGGAAACAACGGCTTTCTCCTTCCCATAAGCATGTAAAGTCCCCTTCTGATTTGTCGTTTCTCCCTCCTCTCTCTCCTGGACGGCTACAAATCTATTGGAGCTAGTGTCTTTGGAATTGGGGTCGCCGTTGACTTTCTTGTTTGTCTTCTTCGCCGGCCGTTTGCGCGTCGGAGCCGCCATCCACGGGCCGTAGGCTGGTCTATCGACCGGGGGCGCCCCGCCCACTGGGGTCTCCCGGGTGTCCCGACCCGAGTTCGTAAGTTGGCTCCCCGTCTCCGGCGGGGCTTTCCCGACATCGTTTCCTTGGTTTTGTCCTGGGCTCCTCTGTTTCTCCGGCGAGCACTGAGTAAGCAAGTGTCCATACCTTCCGCACTTGAAACAGATCAGTTGAAGTCCCTCGTATTCTAGGAAGAATCGCTCCCCATTGATGCGCACCGCCCCTTTCAGGGGTTTCGTGAGGTCGACTTCAACACACACCCTCGCGTACCGACCCCTGTTTGAGAAGAGGGTTCTAATGTCCACCTTCAACGGCCTACCAATCCCAGAGGCGACGCCCATCAAGACACCCTCTTCATAAAACTCCAGCGGGAGTTGTGTGATTCTGACCCATGCCGGCGAGGTGGTGATGACGTCTCTCTCCGGGCGGAATCCCGGTGCCCACGCTTTGATGACCAGGTAGTGGCCAAACATCGTCCATGGGCCACCAGACACCACATGCATATAGTCTCTCTCTGTTTCAAACCTAACCACGTAATAGGCATTGGGTAGGTCGACTAGCGACATTCTTCCGATCGGCTTCCAGAGGTCTCTTAGTTTTTTGTCCATGACCGCATATGGTGCAAACCCTCCCAAGATCTTGACAATGATCGATGATCTCCAAACCGCTGCGAGTTCCGACACCACTTCCGGCGCAATTGTAATCTCCGGTTCTCCACCCTCCCCGTCCGGAAACTCCACAGTCAACCTTTTCTCTAGAAACTCTGGTGCCAGTAGGGGGCGTTGCTGCCCTTTCTCCCCCACCACCATCTCCTTCCACGTGCGGGGAGGGTCCGGCGGTGCCTTTGGCGGTTGTTCGGCTTGCGCGACATCCATACTCATTCCTTCCGGCTGTTGTTGCGTCTCCGGGACGACTTCCGGGGTGTCCATCGACGGGAAGACCCGTTCGTCGGAGTGTGCTGTCACTTTGTTTTCTCGTTCTTTTCAGAGCGTTATTTTTCAGAGCGTTTCTTTTTCCAAGTCTGTATTCTAAAAAGTTAAAAATAAATAAAACATACTGTATATGTACATCATGTACATATCTACGGGTGGGCTGGGGTCTGCTACAGCCCACCCTAAAAATATAAAAATGAATATATATGTAAGAAAAAGCCAATTTAGTTGTTGAACCTTGTTGCTCAGATGGTAAGAGCGTGTGAATATATATATCAAAGGTTCCGTGTTCGAGCTTAGTTAACAGCTACTCTTCACTTTTTTTTTCCCTTATCGCTTTCCACATACTCAGTGTATCCCTCAATTTACATTTTCTTTACTATTAAGTACATTAGACAATTTATAGTTAGATTTTGGTTAGTATAGTACATGTTTTAGTTTCCATAAAATAATTTTTTTATCTAATTAATTTCATATATCAAAATTTATTTGATTTACATATAAAGTTTAGACAAAAATTTAATATAGTATTGGCTTTTGAAAAATATCGAGGTAAAATTTCCCTTCTGTTTTGCGGAAGTTGAGTGGAGGTATTGCCGGAGGGAGGCGAACAAGGCTGCGGACTGGCTCAGTAGATGGAAGCCTGAGGATTCTTTTCTTGTTTTCAATTCTGTTTTTCTCCCTTCTGAATTTGCTGATGTTTTGGTTGTAGACAATTTGGGTTGAGTTATGAATGGCGTTTTTCATCAAAAAAAAAAATATCGAGGTAAAATTTCTATAAGGTAAATCTAGCCCACCCAGGAATAAAATCCTGGCTCCGTCCCTGTGTACATGCTATTAGTGACAATAATTAATTAAGTTAATTCTTGTATTTATCTTGTTATCAACTCAGCTGTACGTAAGCTATTTGTTTAGATTTATCCTTGATTCTAGCTAGACAAGTGTACTAGGGTTAGGCTATTGCTCTTGCTAAACTCTATATAAGTACACGTTTCTCATATGAATAAAAGTATTGCGCTTTACTTCTCTATATGGTATCAGTCGCAGAAATACGATCCTCCACAAAATTCCTTTAACGATTCTTCACCATGGCTCAACAATCATCAACCTTACCAAATCCGTTTGAGCCCACAAAACCCTTTACCATTGTTAACATGGCTCATGTTATCAAACTCTCCTCAACCAATTACCTGGCCTGGAAAACGCAACTGAAAATCACCCTCGCTGGGCATGGTTTGTACGGTTACATTGACTGTACAATCACTGCTCCAGCTGAGACTATTCATGGCCTCAACAACTCCCGGATTCCAAATCCACCATTCCAAACCTGGGAACGCCAAGATCAACTCGTTCATAGTGCTCTCCTCGGCACTCTCACCGACGACGTGGTCAACCTTGTCACTCAGGCAGCCACATCTAAGGCCACCTGGGATCTACTTCAACAAACTTTCGCCACCGCTTCCCGGGGGAACAAGAAACAACTCAAGACGAAGCTTCAAACCATGAAGAAGGGCTCTACACCTATTGTGGAGTACATGAAAAATATGAAGATCGCAGCCGACGTTCTCGCCTCCCTTGGTGCGCCGGTAAACCAAGAGGACCTCACCGAATACGTTCTCAAAGGGCTCGATTCCACCTATCAATCCGTTATTGACGGCGTCAATAATCGGGAGACTCCCATCTCCTTTCATGAACTCTATGAGCGGCTCATCCTCAAAGAGATTGACCTTCAATCTCAAAGCACTGCTGACAACGCCCCGGCTACAGCACTCAATGCACAAGTCTACAAAGGGAAGAACAAGACCAAAGCGCCCAACAACTCCGCTCCATGGCAGCACCAAACGACCCTACCACCAGCTTGGACCCCCGCCAACACCAAATCAACTCGCCCCACTCCTCCACAACCAATGCAACAGCCAGCCAAGCCTTTCAAAGGTCGATGCCAGTATTGTTTCAAAGTCGGCCATGTCATCAACCAATGCCCCGGCCTCCGTGAAGACTACCCCCAGGTTCGTCTCCCCTCCTAAAACCACTTCCCCTCTCAATCCTCTCCCCAAGCCAATGCCATCTCAGCTCTACCTAACCCCTCCCAATGGCTTATGGATAGTGGAGCCTCTCACCACGTCACAAACGACCTAAATGTCTTATCCCTTCACCATCCTTACGCGGGTCCTGATTACCTATTCGTCGGTGATGGAACAGGTTTAAAAATCACTCACTCCGGATCTTTTACTATTTTTCATTCAAACAAAACTTTTTCTTTCACAAACGTACTTCTTGTTCCAAAAATCTCTAAAAATATAATTTCTGTTTCAAAATTTTGTGCTGAAAATAACTGTGAAATTTGTTTCTTGTCCGATTGTTTTCTTGTCAAGGATCGAGCCACAGCCACCATCACTCTTAAGGGTCCCTGCGTGGATGGTGTGTACGTCTGGCCTCATCAAGCCATTGTCGTCCATGCCTCTACAGCAAAGACGCCTGCCAATCTGCATCACACACTCGGCTATCCCTCTTCAAAAGTTTGTCAATATTTGCTTCGCAATTTCAATCTAGGTTCTACTGCTTTTTTGCAATCCCATTGTAATTCTTGTTAGATTAATAAATGTCACAAACTCCCATTCAAGAAATCTACTATTGAATCGCACTTTCCTCTTCAAATTGTTTTCTCTGATGTCTGGACTTCGCCAATCCATTCTTATGATGGCTTCAAGTACTATATAATCTTTGTTGATCACTTCACAAAGTATGTTTGGATTTATTTCGTGAAACACAAATCTGAAACTTTCACCATCTTCAAAAAATATAAGATGTCAGTAGAAAATTTTTTCAACACCAAAATCAAAACCTTATACTCAGACAATGGCGGTGAATACATAGTAATGAAAGATTACTTAAGTTCTTCTGGAATAACTCATCTCACCTCCCCACCACACACCCCTGAGCACAACGGTACGTCTGAAAGGCGACACCGACACATCGTCGAAACCGGATTAACTTTGCTTAAGGAATCTGAAATGCCCATTAAATTCTGGAACCTTGCATTCTCCCATGCTGTCTTTTTGATAAACCGGTTCCCCACCCAAATTCTTGGTTTTCAATCACCGTTTTCGAAACTGTTAAACAAACATCCGGATTACAAAAATCTTCACAGTTTCGGTTGTCTCTGCTACCCATGGCTGAGACCATACACGAAACACAAACTCGAGCCTCGTTCAATCTCCTGCGTCTTTGTCGGATACGCCCCATCACAAAGTGCCTACCTCTGTCTAAATCCCTCCACCCACAAAATAACGGTATCCCGCCATGTTCACTTCGATCCCACAATTTTTCCATACAAAACCAACGCTCCATCTCAAGCCCATTCCGAATCATTGCTTAGAGAATGGGATTCAATTTCTCCAACAAAGGTTTCGAATGGACCCTACCCCTCACCACCACCCGAAACCATGGCTCGGTATTCCGTTGGGTGGGATTCAATCCTGGCGGAACCGACCATAACCAGACCTTCGGCACCACCCCATTCACTTCCTCCCACCACCCTGACCCCGCCAACTCAGCCCGCACAACCCAGCCCCTGCCACGCGCCCGCACGCGCCTCATACCCGTTGCCCACCTCCACACCTTGCCCTAACCCTAGTTCTGTTTTAATCCTACCCGAAACCGAAAATCCAGTAACCACATCAGCTTTGACCAATTCAGTAACTACCCTTGGGCCCACCTCCCTCACTCACGCACAAAATCCGCAAGATTCCCCTCCAACTGTCTCTCCTAATTCAGCCGTTCCCATTAATCACGCCCCCACACCTAGCCCTAATCCCTCCCCAGCGTCCACTCCCTCGCCAAACCCGTCACCCTCTCCTTCACCTCCACCACCTCCACCAGCGCCACCTCAAGGAGTCGTAACACGCTCTCAAAACAACATTTTCAAACCTATTCACAAATTAAATCTCCATCTCACCACCACATCTCATACCGAACCAAAAACCTACACACAAGCCCTAAAAATTCCCGAGTGGCGTGCTGCTATGGAAATTGAGTTCAAGGCGCTTTACTCGAATAATACATGGTCCTTAGTACCTCCTCATTCGTCTCACAATATTGTCGAATGCAAGTGGGTGTTTCGGACCAAGTATCATCCTGATGGCTCTGTTAATCGTTACAAGGCTCGACTCGTCGCAAAGGGCTTCCATCAACGCCCTAGTTGTGACTATACCGAAACATTTAGTCCTGTGGTCAAGCCTATAACGGTCCGAATTGTGCTCACACTAGCTATCCTCAAAGGTTGGCCGCTCAAGCAACTAGACATCAACAACGCGTTTTTGCAGGGAACACTATACGAGGATGTCTACGTCGAGCAACCTCCAGGCTTTGTTGATCATGATCGGCCAGCTCATGTATGCAAATTGCACAAGGCCCTCTATGGGTTAAAACAGGCTCCGAGGGCTTGGTATAACGAACTAAAGTTGTACCTTGTTCACCTCAGTTTTGAGAACTCAGTCTCCGACGCCTCACTTTTTGTTCTTCGCCAAGGTGACCACCTCATCTACATCCTGGTATACGTTGACGACATAATCGTCACAGGTAACTCCTCTACATCCGTTCAGAAATTGATCCACATGCTGTTCGATAGGTTTGCACTCAAAGATCTCGGCAATCTCTCGTATTTCCTCGGTGTTGAAGTGCTACCAAGACAGTCTGGTATTTTTCTTTCTCAACGCAAATATGTTCAGGATCTCCTCACCAAAGCAGGTATGGACTCAGCGAAGCCTGTATCCACGTCCATCTCTGCGTCTACACCAATTCTGAGCACCTCAGGCCACCCGATTCCAACTCCCACAGATTACAGAACTCTCATTGGAAGTCTACAGTACCTCTGTCTTACTCGGCCAGATGTGGCGTTTGCTGTCAACAAACTCAGCCAGTACATGCAGGCACCCACCGATGTTCACTGGGCTGCACTCAAACGCCTACTTCGCTATCTCGCTGGAACACTTGATCGAGGTATTATGGTCTCGTTTGCCTCGCCTCCTATTCTTCATGCATTTTCCGACGCAAACTGGGCCGGAGATCGTGATGATTATGTCTCTACATCTGGCTATATTCTATATCTTGGTGCAACACCCATTTCATGGAGTTCTCGAAAACAGAAAAGTGTAGCAAGATCTTCCACGGAGGCTGAATACAAAGCTCTAGCCGACACCGCTTCTGAACTAGTATGGGTAACGTCCCTGATCTCAGAACTCGGTTTTCGGCCTCCAAAACAGCCAGTTATTTATTGTGACAATCAAGGTGCAACATTCTTAAGTACAAATCCTGTCTTCCACTCCAAGATGAAACACATCGCCATTGCTTATCACTTTGTTCGTGAGCTTGTTCAATGTCAAATTTTTCAAGTGTCCCACATCTCGACCGCTGATCAACTGGCGGATATACTCACAAAACCGTTGCTCAAGCCACGCTACACTGAACTCGTCTCCAAGCTCGGACTTTCCGCATCCACGCCAAGCCCAGCTTGAGGGGGCATATTAGTGACAGCAATTAATTAAGTTAATTCTTGTATTTATCTTGTTATCAACTCAGCTGTACGTAATCTATTTGTTTAGATTTATCCTTGATTCTAGCTAGACAAGTGTACTAGGGTTAGGCTATTGCTCTTGCTAAACTCTGTATAAGTACACGTTTCTCATATGAATAAAAGTATTGCGCTTTACTTCTCTATACATGCCACCTGAGCATTTGTTTTCTTTTGTCAATTTATCCGATTGTCGAATGTTTCGACTTCTCGATCTATCAAATATGTCTGGTATATCGAATTCCTTTCCTTATATGTAAATTCCACTTGGCCAACTGCCAGATTGATTTTGCTAGTGCGTATAAAACGTGGATCACATTATATACAATTTTGAAATTTCCCTCATTTGGCCATTCAGAAATACACTAAGACATGGACCATCGATCGTTTAAAAAGATCACTTTTTTAGTTTCATATACATACAATCTTCATTTGTGCTTTTTTTGGCAGAACAATTTTCATTTGTGTTAGTTGAATGAAACCATTACTAAATCTCTTCTGTACATGATCCGGCATTCCATCGTAATTATTTTGTGGAATTTCCCGACGCTAAATGGATGGTTTATCGATTTTTTAGCCATTTATATAGTATATATATATATATATATATATATATATATATATATATATATATATAGAATTATGATCTAGTAATACACCTAGTTATAGTGAAACCAATGCAAGAATAGGAACCATAGGATTATTGTGGATAGACGGTCTGGATGTACCCCTCATGTGATCAAATTTGGTGGATTGTAGCAGATCTTTTCCATCGATACACACTCTCTCCAAATCTGATGTTATCTTAATAAATTATTTAAAATCGACCTTTTTTTCTATTTTCGTTTAAGATTACTTCCAAAAGTAAGCTGACGAAGATATACTTTCTTCATGATCCCCCATTATCGTCCTTTCAAATCTCTCTCGTAATCAAGCGAATCCCTTCCTTCCCAAGTCAAAAACAAGCACTTGAAGAACCGTAATCATCCGATTTCATCCAGTTTTATCTCTACATTAGTGAGAAATACATAAAGCTTTGTCGACTTCATGAAACAAGCAATTTCCGCTTATTTTTAATTCCCGGTTCAAATATAGATTTTCTATTTTGATCTAGCTTCTATCCCTAAGTTTGATTTTGGGTTGTTGTTTTAGGAACTGCACGATGTCCCCAAAGAGCAAGAAATCAAAAAAGATAAAACTTGTTAAAGGTGATGTTTCTCATGCCCAATTACCTGATCTTATTGTTTAATTATGCTGATGGGTTCGGCTAAGGATGTGGTTGTTTGCATGCATGGTTTAGTTAAGAACATATGGACTGAACATGAAGAGAAAGATTTCAATTGAAAGTATGAGATTTTTTAGAATTTATTTGCATACATTTTGGAATTTTGTTATCTGATAAGTCGAATGTTCTTATATTGCTATGTGTGATTTGAAATGTGAATATATGATTTTCGAATGCAATGATTTGCGAATGTATAATTTAAATTGATGGTGTAGTAACCTGAATATTGCTATGATTGATTTGAATAGTGAATATATGATTTTCGAATGCAATGATTTGCGAATATATATTTTGAATTGGTATGTTAACCTGAATTTTAGGTAGTATAATCTGAATATCTAAGATAATCACATAAATGTTCTTATAAATTATTTGAATATATGATTCTAGAAGTATGATTTGAATCGACGATGTAGTAATCTGAATTTTGTTATGTATGTTTTGAACTGTGAATATATGGTTTTTGAATGCAATGGTTTGTGAATATATGTTTTGAATTGATGTAGTAACTTGAATTTTTGGTAGCATAATCAGATGATGTAGTTACCTGAATGTTGCTATTTATGTTTTGAATTGTGAATGTATGTTTTGGATTGACGTAATAGCCTGAATTCTGGGTAGCATAATCTGAATGTTTAAGATAATCAAATGAATATTCTTATGAATTATTTGTATATAGCATATTATGAGATATGGTTTGAATCGATGTTGTAGTAACTTGAATGTTGCAATGTATGCTTTGAATTGTGAATATATGGTTTTCAAATGTATGTAGTAATCTGAATCTGTAAGATAATCACATGAATGTTCTTAAGAATTATTTGAATATAGCATATTACGAAGTATGATTTGAATGATTTTCATTTCACTTTGAATGTTATGTGTTGTTTCTGGAATATGCAGTGTTGAAAGTTGGAATATATCATGATGATTGAAGAGCACAAAGAAGCTTAAAGAGAATGGAAGAAGCATGATATGGATCAAAGACGGCAATACTATAGAAGCAACTATTATTCATCTTTATTTTATAATGTATTCAAATTCAATTCAATTGTATTCTTTCGTTAAATTTGAGTGAGGTACATATTCAATGTTTGGTATATTTATCTTCGGTATAGTTTCAACTCAAATAAGACAATACAATTCAAATTCGACAAAGTCGACTGCATATTCAAACCACATCAAATTACAATAATCGTTGAATAATATTCAAAAAATGTTAAATCATATTCAACCATGTACTTGATAAATTCAATATTTGTTGGTCGAATATTTGATCAATATTATCGAATATTGAAGTAACACAGACGAATTTATAATGACTGGCGGATGCATATATGAGATTTTGTGTGATTTTTTTAAAATCTGGTTCAAATTTCAAAATAAAAATTTCACAACCCTCAAATTTAGGAATTTCCTTTTTTGAAAAAATGTGGTACGATTTTTATGTCAACTTCTCCCTATTCTTATGGAAATTTGATTGAAAATACAATTAATGGTGACTTTCTATAATTCGGCCATTATTTTGAAAAATTCAGCCCAATCATGACCCTTGATTTTATCCTAATCCAACGCTTACTATTAATTCACCCGTTTCACTATAAGAGGTGTTTTACTTGAACCCTCCTCTATATATATATATATATATATGTAGCAATTTGCTCCACATTACCAACAAATTCTCTAATTAAAACCAACATCGATCAATGAATGCACAGAAAAGTAGAAGAAAAGATAAGCCAAATGATAATTGATTATGATACATAATGTTTGATATTGGTTGCTCAGAGTTAGCACACATATACGGTGTTGGAGGTTCATCACTTTCGTTGTCTCACTTGCATTTACAATTCACATTAGAGAGAGCTGTAAATGATCGACACCTTCACTGTCTTAGAGTCTTACGTACGTATCACGTATTCTATAACGATCATCCACCCGTAATGCAGATCGAGCACGTACGGTTCGGTAAGAACCAAAATATAAAGCTGAACCGAATTGAACTACACCAATTTCTCTTCGGTCCTCAGTTCAATATATAACGTCCATAATTTCGGTTTCGGTTCCAATTTTTTCCAGATCGGGTCGAGTTTTTCAAAGAAAAATCTTCAAAAACCAAAAATGATAAAGTTCGGTTCGGCTCACAAAATTCTACAGTTTTTGTTCGATTCGGTTTTTGTGATTTGGTTCGGTTCCCGACCGATGTTCAACCCTATCCACTTGTCTGCATGTGTTCACTACTAGAAAATGCGGCCATTTTCGACACATGTGAAACGACACCAAAGACTTGTGTCGGTAAAAAAACGCGCCCGTACTAGACCCGCTAAAATTACGACACTCTAAGGTGTCGAAAATTGCCGACACCCTTTATATTGTAAATAACGACACTCTTTCCTGTCATAAAATGCAAATCTAAAAGAAAAACTAAATAAAAGCGGAAAAAGCTTACAGTTGAGCCCTAATGCGCAATCTGCGTTGTTCCAGTCTCCATCTTCTCTCTCTAATGCGAAATCTCCGCCCTAATGCGAGCCTTCCATCGCTCGCTGGTCCTTTCAGGTTTGCATCGCTTCTCTCTCTCGATTTCAATTCCTTCAAGTGCACTTTCCTCCTCGGTTCACTGTGCTTGGATTTTCTTGCATCTCGCTTTGTCAAATTTGATATAGCTGATTGGTTGCTTCGCTTAGTTCAGTTGGAATCATGCAATTAGATCTCAAATTGATGCTAATTGGTCTGGTTTTGCTTAATTGAGTGATGATTAGTTGCGTTCATGGTGATTATTGGATTTGTTTTGCGGTATGCCACTTGAGATTTGTGTTGGAAAGTCACAATTGCTACGATCGTTGAGGTCCTTCGCATTTGAATTTGTATCTCGAGGAGAAAGCTTACAGTTCAGCCCTAATTTGTATGATTTGGAAGGTTAGAATCCCTTCTTTCAATTCATGTTCAATTGGTTTGAGGAGGAAGCTTCCAGTTGAGCGTGCTCTGTCTTCTGGCTTGCGTTGGAAGGTTAGATTTCCAGTTGAGCGTGTTCTGTCATCCTATATTCCTCATTCTTCATCCGTATTTTTTCAATCTCAAACCCTAATTTACTTCGTAATGGTGAATTTCGGTTTATGTGACTTCCAGTTGCTGCCTTTGCTATTCCTATTCCATCGATCAAGGTCAGATTCTTCTACAAATACTCTTTGCTTTCTCATCTGTGGTTCCGCCACCAAAAGAGAGGAAGGAATTGCCGGAGCCTTTTTGTTTTGAAGGTATGCAACTCTCCGTTTCTCTACCAATCTATATTTGTTGATAGAAGAACTCTAGAAATCAGATTTTAAAGCAATTGGATTTGGTTGATTGCTTTGTATTGATCACCTCACCCCTATTTCTCCCTCAAGGAACATTTCTTAACCTATTCCTTGTATCCATCACGAAATATCACTCTAATTGAGTTGAGTACGTGATTGATTCAGGAGTCTTCGTTGACCTCTTCTCAAATGGATGGAGATTTCTTTTCGTAGATATATTGTATTCTTTTCAATTACAAAAATTTTGCTTTATAAGCAGTGAAGGAACTTTTCTTGATGTGGATTATACAGTGATGTTAATTTTATAATTGAATCCCTATTTGAGTTCCTCATACTTGAGATTGAAATTGGATATTTGGTTTTGTGAATTTTTTTCTGGTTTTTCATGGATTCTCGTGCTTTGACAGTATACTGTGAGAGAGGAGGGAGACACTTGTTTCCTCTCTTGTCTAAGGCTTTTAAGGAGATGAAACAGACTGGTCTCAGGTGAGAAATTGCTTCAGCTCTCTGTTGTTTTATTCGACATTATTTGAAGAATTTTTGTTTTCCTTGAAGGTGTCTGCTTGATGTAGGTATTTGTTTGTGTGTGTTTGATGTTACCAATGCATTTGACTAGGTTAATTTCCTTGGCTTTTCATAACTAATACGGAGTAATCTGGCTATATTACTTTGGGGGGAGTAAATTCAAACTATAGATGGCATGGTGCTAAAAAAATTGATATTGCAGTATAAATATAGCTTACTGAGTTGTACAGTTCAAGCTCTTATTTTTTCTTAAATGTTGGAGCTTAATTGTTGCTCATTGTCTTTCACCCCATCAATCTCTAGATTATAATTATATGACTTTGGAGCTTAATTATTGCACACTATCTTAATTGTTGAAAGCAAATTCCCCTTCTGCTCCTAACATTTACCAAAAGAAGAGTATGTAGAAGACTTGTATGGCTATTGTTTACTGCTGATCTTTATTGTATGGGGAAAACATGCTATGAAGTTTGAATCAGGCTACTCCTTTTGACTTAATTTTATTTCAATTCTTTCAGGTATTAGACTTCTTCAACAACCGCATGGATGCTCAAAAAATCGACAGTGAGTGGTCAGTTGAGAAAGTTCTTCAAGTGATTAACTTGATTTGCAGATCTTGGCAGTTGAGAATGCAATTATTATTATTATTATCATGACATTTTCTTCCTTTTTCTTAATTCTTGGCAGATGTTTACTCAATTAAAGTTCACATATGAACAAGAAAGCCATCCTGAAGAGTTCTTCATTCCTTTTGTGTGGCAGCTCACTCTGTCGAACTGGTATTACATTATTCACTCTTTTATATATGCTTTTTATTTTACCTTAGAATTATTGGAAAAAATAAGCAGTCTTCTGATAAATGGATTGTAGCTAGCAATATACCAATTAGGCCCTATTAAAAGCGTCACTAGTTTAGAATGCATTTCCTCATTGAGCAGGTACTATATATTGTAGGAACTGGCTGCTGCTTGTAAAGTTAATTCCATGGGGAATTTCAATCTATAAGTTCATTTTTGTGTTTACCTTATTGCATTTTTTGAGTACTTTAACTATTTACTTGGAGCTTGAAGTTCTTTTATCATATAATTATGTGCAATGACTTTCAGGGGAGCATGATAGTTCATCTGAATCTTCAAAGCAAGCTGATGACCAAGCAGTTAAACAATTAAAGCAACATTTAAAGGTAGGTATTTGTGTTATTTTTTTTTTCTTGGATAGGTGTGTAGTCTTGTAGTTTTATATTTTTTTTATCAAATATTGGCATTATGTTTTTTTTTGTGGTTTCCAATGTGCCTATAAAATAGAGATTTATCCTTGTACCGGTCTCTATTAAAAATTTTATTAGGTGGTGTACGTATTCAATTCAATTGATACTGAGACACAATAATTGTATGGTGTCAATTCTAGGTTCTTACTGCTAATCAAGTGGTGGAGATATTGCTCATTTATTTGGAAACTAGAGATTGGAAGCTCCGTTTTTTACTGTATTGATCATAGTTTAATTAAGTTATAAATTGCAATCCTAATGTACATGTTGAAAACTGGATAATATATTCTAAGAGTTGTGTCCTGTTTTTATTTTCGTTGTATATTACGTTTTACAGTATTCTGTAGCACTATTATATTATGAATAATTATCAATCTAAAAAAAATTTAATTTTTTTTTAAATTAGAAGTGGGAATTTCGACACCCACAAGTGTCGTAAGTGGTTGTAGATAATGCACTTCTAAGTGACTCTAATGCATGCAAATATAGACACCTGAAGATGTCTCAAATGCACAAATATCGACACCCAAAGGTGTCTTAAAATTTTGTAAATACCGACACCTAAGGATGTTGAAATTTACACACCTGCCATTTGTGACGGCGATTTTATCGACACTAGGCAGTTCTGTCGATCCTTAAATTTTTGACACCTTAGGCTGTCGAAAATGGCCTTAAAATCTGTCGTTTTTTACATGTTTTTCTGGTAGTGGTTATTTGTAAAGATTTAACGATCAAGATGGACGATAGTTGGTCTTATCATTAAATTTGAGTCGTCCATTTTGTGCAAGGTTGATTATAGTTATGATGAGTTGGGTCGATCATATTTCGGCAGGTAGGAAGTTATTAATGATGTCGAGGGTTTAATGAGGTGTACGTTGATGCATGCTAAGGTGGTTGAAACCTTTTGTCTTGTGAGTAGTACGTTGCTCTTCCTCGACAATGAAATACGTTTTTGTCGTCACTCATGTATACTTTAATACTGAAGTTATTTTACGAAAATTAATCATTGTCCTTATTCGTACCATAAAATAAAGAACGAGTTCGTGACGAGAAGTTTTATGTTATATTTTCAAAAAATTATGAGAAATTCATCTATGATGATTAAAACTTCGGACTCGGGACCTACCCGATAAGGATCGCGAGCTAGAGCAGACAACTTGTGCTCGATCAGCTCGACCCATTGAAACGAAGGAGGGTGAACCTTAGCTTGTTTTTTTTTTTTTTTAACTATGTAAACGTAGACAAAGATCGAACCCTTGGCCTTCCAATGGTCACGTACTTCCTACGTATCACTAGACCATCCCATGTGACACAATTTATGTTAAATTTTCGGATGGCTGGACCTTTTGTCTAAATTGAACATATCTTTACTGGTTAATGCTTTTGGAACATAGTTTTTACGTGGACGACTATACTTAATCACTACAAACTGTCTACATTAATCCTTCATTACATTTTTGGTCTATAAAAGGCACTATAGATGGCAATATTTTTGATTGATCTATGTATGCCGTTTCGAAAAGAAGAGCCGAGAGCCAATTTCCGTGAATTAAGTAGTCAGAAATCCTCTCGACCAAAAAAAAAAAAAAAAGTAGTCAGAAATCCTATTTTGTATTGGGCCAGTTCATCTGTGCATACCAACCAGCCCATGTTTAAATCAGGGCCAAATCTGATTTCGCCTGACCATCGGATCCTAACCGGATCCTGAATGAATGCGGGCCCGCGAATTGTCGTGTGATGTGTCATGTGTCCAAACTCCAAACGAACCGAGTCGATGAAGAAGAGAGCAACTGAGGAAGGAGCAAAATCTTCCTAACAAATTCTGCAACCCGTAAGAACTAAGAACTGACAGCTGAAAGTGGATAAACCAACAGTAAGATCTTTCGGCTTTGCGTCCATTCTACTTCTTACTTACAACTTACCTTGGCGTCGTTTTCGTTCCTCTTTCCGACTTGTTTATTTTTACACTTGGTTTTAATGGTGGTTGTTTGATAGGTGGTTGGTGCTAGAAAGTTTCTCTGCAATGGCGAGTTCGGCTGAGGGGAACGCTGCTCAAGAAGAACTGGTCTCAATTGAGCTCTCTGCCCCTTCTGGTTGGAAGAAAACGGTTCGTCTCTGTCTCTGTGTGTCACTAATTGTACAAATTGAGGAAACTGGGATGTTGATTGTTTGTTAATTTGGAGCTGGAAATCATGAAATTGTGTTGTTTGCTTGGTTTCCATTGGTTAATGGCGTCTCTGAATCTGTGTTTTGGTTTGATTTTTGCTCAATTTCGTCTGTGGTGGGAACTCTTTTGAAATTGCGGGCTTTTGAAATTAGGGTTTTTTCTCTCACGATTACGAATTGCTATGTGTTTGCTGCTTTTACATGAAGATTTGCTGAATTTCTTGTGTTTGAGTACCGAATTGAATTGCTATGAACGGAGTTCGAGAATTCGTGGATCTTCATCGTGTTACTTTCGGTACAAAATTGGGGGTTTTTTGGATTGCAGTTATGTGAAATCGTTCAATACTAATGCTTAGCTTAATGCTGTGCATTTTGGAATTGTGACTATTCCTTGCTAAATTTGCCTTATTTGAGTGTGGAAATGGATTTCTATAATAACATAAGCAAATCATGTATTATTTTCAAGCATTTTGCTCTTCAAATTTTCTGCTTATCCTAAACTAATGTGCCAATTTCAAATGCAAAAATAATACCATAATAAGTTGTCTAACTTAGCAAGGAGTATCATTCATAATCATCTTTATCCCTAATACCTTACTGACCACCATTATCTGTTCTCAAATGCTCTATATTCTCTACAACATTTTCTTTCGAAACCAAACCAATTTCACGGTCTGATAACAATCTTTGTTGAATTTCATGAAATTTGTTCTTTTCCAATTCATGTAGAAGAAAGGAGGAACTCCTAAGAAGAATGAGGTCGTATTTACCTCCCCCACAGGGGAGGAGTTCACCAACCGTAAGCAGTTGGAACAATACCTGAAAGCGAATCCTGGAGGTCCTGCAATATCCGAGTTTGACTGGGGCACTGGTGAGACTCCCAGGAGGTCAGCTCGTATCAGTGAGAAAGTGAAGGTCTCTCCTCCAGCTGATACCCTATCTCCTAAGAAAAGGGCTAGAAAAACTTCTGCATCCAAGAAGGACAAAGACGGCGAGCCAACAACTGAAGAAACCAAGCCGGATGATGTTCAGATGCAAGATACCGAGGAGGCCAAGGAAGACGATGGATCAAAGAAGGATTTAACTGGAGAATCTGAGAATGGGAGCAAAGACACAGCTGCTGAATCAAAAGAGGCTCCACTCGAAGAAGCTAAATCAGATGATGTAAACAAGGTTGAAGTGAAAGTTTCTGAAAATGAAGAGACTAAAGAGTCTGCACAAGCTCCAGCTGAAGAAAATCAAGAGAAGATAGAAGAAGCAGTTGCTACTGAAGAAGTGAAAACGAATCTAGAAAGTGTGGACAAGGAAAATGACGTTGGTTTTGGAACTGAAGAAGGGCCAAAGGATGAAAAGGATGCCGAGGTTAGCAAGGCTGTTGAAAAGGAAGCAGTAGAGAATGGCGCACAGGTTAGCGAGGAGTCTAAGCCTTGAGCTTATTGCGTTTGTAATTTACCTTTCATGTTCTTGTTGTTGTAGTCTAAGCTGAAAAAACAATGGTTTTATGAATAACCAGGACTATTGTCAATGGTAAGACTACCTGTGTGCACAGACGTAGTGTAGTATCTAATTTTTTTGAGGATTTGTGGTATTTGTACCTTGTGGAGGTCCCTGTATCCCCATTTCATCGGGTAATGTTGACGTGAATGTAACATGTAACTTTTGTATCGTATGAATTTTTACCATCTTCCTCGATCTCTTTCTACTTTATCTTTGAACTAACCCATGTACCCTCAAAGAACCAGCCTTGATCCAATGATCCATCTGCCATGTCCTCATGGCTCCTCACCGAGGCTCATGTCCTTTTGAAAATACCATTGATAACGCTTTTGTGGAATTTGACCATTAGGTTATTTATGAAGGATCTAGAAACGAGAACATAGCGAATGAAATAAAATAACTTTACGCGAGCCCTATCCTATAAACCACCTGAGTCATCCTATCACTCACTGGTTCGGTCCAATCGTCTTATCTCCCCTCTTTGTTGTGTTCTTCATTTGTATGGCATGCTCGTCGTGGTCATCCAAGTGCTCTATAAGGCTGCAATTCAGTCATAAAAGGGCACCTAAAAAGTCCTAAACTGACCTGAACTTGTCCGGTTCAAGTCAGGTTGATAGGATTAATTCTGTTTTTTTGATAACCTCAAAAGGTGGTCTAGTGGAGCATGACATGACATCGGTCTGACTGGTTGCAGGTTCGATCCCCCACTAGTCTCCTTGAGGTGAGACACATGTAAATTCCCTAGTAAGAGCTCAAATTGGGCACCATCTCATTACCCTAAATTTCGATCACAAATTTTTTTCTTTTGTCAAATCTATCTATACTATATATTAAAGCCGAGGAATTTCGAGTCTCCACGTTAATTCTGGCTCCACCGCATATTAGATAAAAAATAGATCTTTTATTTATGTCATCTAATTTTTAGATTTAATTGCCTATTATTTATGTTCCACCCTTACAAAAGTCTCTAAAAATTTATCTTTTTTCCAAAAAAATGATCAAAAAACATAAATTAGCATTCTAAAAATAACGTACAAGATCTCAAATAAAATCTAAATATTACAAGATCTTTATCCTATGAAAAAATACATCCCAAAAACTTATCAATCTATTTTATACTACGTTACAAGATTTAACCCTATACAAGATTTCTATTTAACTGATACGGGGTTAGCCGTGTGGATGCCCGATCTTCGACGTTCACGACTCAACAAGGAAAACACAAGGAAACAATGGTCAGAATTGAATGGAACGACACTGGAAATGATGAACTCGACTCAACAAGAGGAAAAACGACACAACAAAGAAGCAAACTGAAATGAAGAAACGAAAAGGGAAATTGATAGAAACGACGAGAAGGATAACCCTTCGAGACAACTATTAAACCCCTGGTATGTATTTCAACCAGAATCCTAATAGAATGGACGAAGAACCAACCTTGTACAATCCTACACAACAAGGCGACACCTTGAAGCACAGGAAGGGGGCTCGTGATCGTTGATAAGCACCAAGCTTCGTAGAGGATTGACACAAATCAAACAAACCAAGCTGCGATTCACACACTCAATGAAGCAAAGCTTCAAACTCTCTCTTTTCAAGAGAAAACGATTTCTATATTCTGAATTGTCTAAGTGTTCCAAACCATCAAAACAATCCTTATATGTCTCACTTCTGGAAATAAAATAAATAATTAAAAAGTCTAATTAATTCTAAGATAGATAGGCCCAAAACAGCATAATAGGCCCAAAATGAAGCAACACACTTGGGTGCCTAAAATAGGCGTCGGTGCCCAAACGAGGCACACCCGCAGCGTCGGTGCCCCAACGCGGCACTCATGCGACGTCGCTTGTGCCTTGGCTCTCTTCATGGAGGGCGCCCACACTTACTAGGCACACAGCCTTGGCACATGGCTCTATGCTCGCGCTCGCCTCCTTAGCACAAATGAAACACACAAAGGCATGCATTCCACTTTGTAGCTTCTTAGCTCGGGATCTAGTGATTGGCCCCTCAAAGAGTGTTGGGGCGCTTGGAGGTGGCTGACTGGATGATCCTTCATCAACCTCCCCTTCTTGGAAAGGATTCGACCCCGAATCCAAGTCTTCATCAAGAGCAAGGTATGGCGTGAGATCAGCGACGTTGAAAGTTGCGCTTACACCATAATCACCGGGCAGCTCCAGCTTGTATGCATTGTCCCCGATCCTCTTAAGCACCTTGAAAGGTCCATCTCCTCGAGGGGACAGCTTGTTCTTCCTTTGCTCCGGGAATCTCTCTTTCCTCAAATGAACCCACACCAAGTCTCCGGGCTGGAAAACAACGTGGCGCCTCCCATGATTAGCTCTCCTTGCATTGTACTCGGCCTTTTGCTCCAACTTTAGTTTGGTGCGAGCATGCAGTTCCCTAATAAACTCCACATGTTTTCCTGCGTCAAAGTGCTCATTTTCCCTCATTGGCAATGGGGTAAGATCTAGTGGGGTGAGAGGGTTAGTACCATAAACACATTCAAATGGAGTCAATTTAGTAGAAGAATGAACAATCTTGTTATATGCAAACTCCACATGAGGTAAGGCCTCTTCCCACATCTTCAAGTTCTTCCTAATTATGGCCCTAAGAATCGTAGCTAGTGTCCTATTGGTGACCTCGGTTTGCCCATCAGTTTGAGGGTGACTAGAGGTAGAAAACAGCAACTTAGTTCCTAGCTTACTCCATAAGGTTCTCCAAAAGTGGCTAAGGAACTTAGTATCTCGGTCACTAACTATGGTTTTAGGAACCCCATGCAATCTGACTATCTCCCTAAAGAATAATCCAGCCACATTAGTAGCATCGTCGGTCTTATGACATGCTATAAAATGTGCCATCTTACTAAACCTATCCACTACAACCATGATTGAATCCCTCCCCTTCTTAGTCCTAGGCAACCCAACTATAAAGTCCATAGAAAGGTCCTCCCAAGGGGCTGTAGGCGTGGGCAATGGTGTGTAAAGTCCATGTGGCATAAGTCTAGATTTAGCCCTAAGACAGTCCATGCATCTTTTAACTACATTCTCAACATCCCTAAACATGTGTGGCCAATAGAAATGAGTCCTAAGAGTGTGATAAGTTTTGTCCCTCCCAAAATGCCCCATTAGGCCGCCCCTATGGGCTTCCTCAACAAGCAGCAAACGCAATGAACAACGAGGTATGCAAACTTTATCAACTCGAAAAAGAAAGCCATCATGCAAATAGTATTTTTCAGCACAATTCTTTTCAAGACAAGCCTTAAACGCATCACCAAAATCAAGATCAGTTTCATATAACTCACGAATATAAGTAAATCCTAATACTCTAGAGTCTAATGAAACAAGCAAAGTGTGGCGTCTAGACAAGGCATCAGCTACAACATTATCTTTTCCTCTTTTAAACTTAATCACATAAGGGAATGTTTCAATGAATTCCATCCATCTACCATGCCTCCTATCCATTTTATCTTGACTTTTAAAGTGTTTCAAGGATTCATGGTCAGTTTTAAGCACAAATTCCCTAGGCCAAAGATAATGCTGCCATGTTTTAAGCACTCGATACAAAGCATACAACTCTTTATCATAGGTCGAGTAGTTTAAACATGCACCTTTTAATTTCTCAGAAAAGAAGGCAATAGGTTTACCTTCTTGCATAAGCACGCCCCCTATGCCGACTCCACTTGCATCACACACCACCTCAAACGGTCGTGTGAAGTCAGGCAACACCAATAGCGGGGCTTGCGTCAACTTCAGCTTGAGAGTCTCGAAGGCTCTCTCTTGGGCACGCCCCCACGTGAACTCACTTCTCTTCTTTGTAATTTCTGTCAATGGGGCTGCAATGGTGCTAAAATCCTTGACAAACCTCCTATAGAAGCTCGCCAGCCCATGGAAACTCCGCACCTGGCCAATAGTAGTTGGCGTGGGCCACTCGTTTATGGCCTTGATCTTGGCCTCATCCACTTGCAATCCCTGCGAGCTAACCACAAAACCAAGAAAGGTAACATTAGTAGTACATAACTCACACTTTTTCAAATTCGCAAACAAGTGTGCAAGACGCAAGGTATTAAGCACATCTCTCAAATGACACTCATGCTCCTCTAGGGACTTACTATACACTAATATGTCATCAAAATAGACCACTACAGATTTCCCTAT
Source organism: Polygonum maritimum (assembly GCA_963924305.1). NCBI lineage: Eukaryota > Viridiplantae > Streptophyta > Magnoliopsida > Caryophyllales > Polygonaceae > Polygonum > Polygonum maritimum. The sequence goes on from OZ002733.1 coordinate 22,836,483, forward strand.
ATAATGTCTCAATACATGGTTCATGAGACGCATGAATGTACTAGGGGCGTTCGTGAGCCCGAATGGCATAACGAGCCATTCATAGAGACCAAACTTGGTCTTGAAGGCTGTTTTCCACTCGTCCCCCTCCCTCATACGAATCTGGTGGTATCCACTTTTTAAATCAATTTTTGAGAAAATGGTGGATCCATGCAGTTCGTCTAGCATATCATCAAGACGAGGAATGGGGTGCCTATACTTTACCGTGATGTTATTAATGGCCCTGCAATCGACACACATTCTCCATGTGTTGTCTTTCTTGGGTACTAATAACACCGGTACAGCACAAGGGCTCATACTCTCCCTAATGTATCCCTTATCCAAGAGCTCTTGGACTTGGGATTGGACCTCTTGGGTCTCCTGGGGGTTCATACGGTAAGCTGGCCTGTTTGGCAAAGACGCCCCGGGAATGAGATCAATTTGATGCTCGATTCCTCTAATTGGGGGTAGGCCAGCCGGTATCTCGTCGGGGAATACGTCCTTGTACTCCTCGATGAGCCCCAAAATGCGTGGGGGCAGTGAAGCTCGAAGCTCTTCACTTAACAAGCTCAGCTCCTTGCATAAGAGCATAAGCGTTGTTTCCCCATCCAAAAACTCGTCTTCTAGCTCCCTCTTGGAAGCCAAAAGAGCGGAGGGAGGTGTAGGGCTGAGAGGTTGGCTCGTCTTACCCCGAGCTTTCCCTTCCTTCCCATTCTCTCCCTCAAGGTCAGAACATACCTTCTTACCTTGACGCTTCCGATCCCACTCCTCCGAGACCTGCGTAGGCGTCATGGGCTTAAGGACTATGGTCTGGCCGTTGTGGGTGAAGGTGTTTCGGTTGGTGAATCCATCGTGCACAACCTTCCTGTCGTATTGCCATGGACGACCTAATAGAATATGACAAGCCTGCATAGGTACTACATCACAAAGAACATTATCCTCATAACGTCCTAGTTTAATAGAAACCTTTACTTGCCTTTGCACTTTCAATTCACCACAGTCATTCATCCAATGCAACTTATAGGGTCTAGGGTGATGAGTCATAGATAATTGCAGTTTGTTAACCATCTCTAAGCTAGCAATGTTACAACAACTACCACTATCTATGATCATGTTACAAACCTTCCCTTTAATCAAGCACCTAGTATGAAACAAGTTCTCTCTTTGATTATCATCGCATGCTTGTGGTTTAATATGCAATGTCCTCCTAGCAATAAGAGATTCACCAGATTCATACTCAATTTCATCTTCAACATTATCATTTTCATGCAAATCATCATTAGGCTCGTTTTCATGCTCACTTTCAGATTCATATTCACCTAAATGATTGATTAAAAGTGTTTTCTTGTTAGGGCAATCTCTTGCATAATGTCCTCTACCCTGGCACTTAAAGCACACAATATCTCTAGTCCTAGACGAAGAATTAGAGGTAGGATTACTCCCCTTTGGAGCTGCTGAAACTCCACTAGAATTGCCCTTGTTGTATGGTGAAGGCGTGGAGCTTATGGGCTGTTTGGCTCGTCCAGCTTGGTCTCCTTGACCGCCGGCTGCATTGCTCCTCTCCTTTTGGTGCGAGGCCTCCTTCCCATACGATCCGCCTTGCTGGCCACGGCTCCCCCTCCATGATTGGGGCTGAGTGTTCGCGTTCCTTCCTCCCGAGTACCTAGACTTGAATTTCCTTTCTACTTTCAAAGCTAGATGGAAAAGGTCAGTCATAGTAGTGTAGGGATATAAATCAATCTCATTTGCCAAATAAGGATGCAAGATACGAAGATACCTGGCCATGGTGGTCTCTTCATCCTCAACCACATCAGCCCTTACCATCGCCACTTGCATGGCATTGTAGCACTCCTCGGCACTCATGGAACCTTGTTTCAAATTTTCCAGCCGCTGTCTTAGCTCCCGGGCGTAATGTTGAGGTATGAAACGCCCTCGCATCAACGCCTTCATTTGATCCCAGCTGGCTATGGGTGCGTCCAGATTGCGCCTCCTTTCTTTCACCAAGTTATCCCACCATATGAGGGCATAACCGGAGAACTCAAGGACAGCGAGCTGCACCTTCTTGGTCTCGGCAAAGTTGTGGCAGTTCCACACTTGCTCGATCTTGGTCTCCCATTCCATATAGACATCCGGATCACACTTGCCTTCGAAAGCAGGGATCCTCACCTTTATCTTGCCAACTCCGTCTTGCTCCTGCTCACGAGGTCTCATGGGACGCCTATCTCGACCTTCTCGGCGCTCCCTACCTCCCCTTCTTGAGAAGCGCTCCCAATTATCCTCCTCCTCACCCTCATACTCATCGTCATAAAGGTCCATATCACTTGGCGATCCTCTTTGGTCCTGAAATCCTTGAAAGCTATTAGCACGATTATGCTCATCCCGAAGGGGAGTGAGCTGGGAACCAAAAGGCACTCTTCTAGGAAGATTGCCCGAGGAATTACGCAATGGATTAGAGTTATGAGGCACTTCCCTGGTTTGGTTTTGGAAACCATGTTGCTGTGATGTGGACGCCAAGTTAGGGTCCGTGTTGTGGCCGTTTTGGTCCTGGCCATCGCCGGTGCCTTGTTGGTGTGCCGCTGAATCGGTGCCCAAGGCTACGCTTGGCACGGGTGGAGGCAACGCCAAGGCTCTCGTCTCCAAGGCCGTCATCCTAGAATTGAGGCGTGTGATGTTGCTGTTGAGTGAGGTCAACAACTTGAACACCTCGGGGTGGATTGGCTCAGGGCTCTTGGGTTTGTTGGTGTTATCACTACTTTCGTTAGACATTCTGCACAATCAGCAAAAACACTTTATAAGCAAACTTGTCAAGTTAGTTTAATCCAAATCAGCCTCTCAAGTGTTTCACTCGCTCTCACTCTCGGTGTGTGATCGAGCTCGTTGTTTCAATCTGCTTGAAATGATCAACAACTCAATTCAAAGATTAGTAAACAACAATTCACGAGAAGATGAAGGCTGGGGAAGAAACGTCCAAGAAAAGAAGACTCAATTGTGTTTAATAATGGAGATGAATAGAGAAAGAGAACAAACCTCGATTAAGCTTCTCTCACCTTGATTTCCGTAACCAAGTATGAACTTGGAGTGGTTTGTTTAGGTGAGGGTAGGCTGAAAGTGTAAGGTTCGAAAGCTTCTCCAATGGGATCGTCCAACTCAAGAGATGAAGAGGGAAGATGATGATATGTCGCACACCTTAATTACACTATGCACTAGAATAAAATGCAATGATATACTATGAATCAAATAGAAGAATAAAAACTGATTTCTGATTTTCGTTTTTTTTTTTTTTTTTTTTGATTTTTTTTTGATTTTTTTAATCAGAAATAATCAGAAAATACAAATAATTTCGAAGTTGAAATAAAATGCTATTCTAAGGTGCAAAATAATTTGCTAGAAATGAGGAGAGGTGGCGATTTGAGTTTGAAATGTTGGTGGCTGAAATCCCTTGATTTTAGGAGAAGGAATAGGCTGGAGGATGGTGGTTGGGCGTGGCTTTTGAATTCAAATGAGCTGAATGGGTTCTCCTTGATATTAGGAGGTGGGTGTGGGATAATGTGGCTGGGATATGGTTTGTTGTTGGTCAACCTTAAAAATAGGAATCAGCTTAGGATTAATTCAAATTTGAATTAATTAAATCAGATTTATGACTCCAATTTAATTAAAACAAATCGGCTGACTTAATCAAGGTGGTGGTCGAATTTGTGGAGGTGGTGGGCGGATTTTGTGAAGGTGGTGGGGCGTTGGTGGTTGTGGTGGCTGAGGGGACGATTTTTCTTGGCTAAAGGTGTAATTGGCTAGGCAAAACAAACCACTGCGCAAGAACAAACCGATTAGTACTTTCAAGTTCAGATTAAAGAGAGTTGATTAATCGAACCTGATCTCCGGAGGACTCTTTTTGGTATTTTGTAGACTCTTTTTGATGGGAACGAAAAGAACGTCGTCAACGCAGCTCTGATACCACTTTGATACGGGGTTAGCCGTGTGGATGCCCGATCTTCGACGTTCACGACTCAACAAGGAAAACACAAGGAAACAATGGTCAGAATTGAATGGAACGACACTGGAAATGATGAACTCGACTCAACAAGAGGAAAAACGACACAACAAAGAAGCAAACTGAAATGAAGAAACGAAAAGGGAAATTGATAGAAACGACGAGAAGGATAACCCTTCGAGACAACTATTAAACCCCTGGTATGTATTTCAACCAGAATCCTAATAGAATGGACGAAGAACCAACCTTGTACAATCCTACACAACAAGGCGACACCTTGAAGCACAGGAAGGGGGCTCGTGATCGTTGATAAGCACCAAGCTTCGTAGAGGATTGACACAAATCAAACAAACCAAGCTGCGATTCACACACTCAATGAAGCAAAGCTTCAAACTCTCTCTTTTCAAGAGAAAACGATTTCTATATTCTGAATTGTCTAAGTGTTCCAAACCATCAAAACAATCCTTATATGTCTCACTTCTGGAAATAAAATAAATAATTAAAAAGTCTAATTAATTCTAAGATAGATAGGCCCAAAACAGCATAATAGGCCCAAAATGAAGCAACACACTTGGGTGCCTAAAATAGGCGTCGGTGCCCAAACGAGGCACACCCGCAGCGTCGGTGCCCCAACGCGGCACTCATGCGACGTCGCTTGTGCCTTGGCTCTCTTCATGGAGGGCGCCCACACTTACTAGGCACACAGCCTTGGCACATGGCTCTATGCTCGCGCTCGCCTCCTTAGCACAAATGAAACACACAAAGGCATGCATTCCACTTTGTAGCTTCTTAGCTCGGGATCTAGTGATTGGCCCCTCAAAGAGTGTTGGGGCGCTTGGAGGTGGCTGACTGGATGATCCTTCATCAACCTCCCCTTCTTGGAAAGGATTCGACCCCGAATCCAAGTCTTCATCAAGAGCAAGGTATGGCGTGAGATCAGCGACGTTGAAAGTTGCGCTTACACCATAATCACCGGGCAGCTCCAGCTTGTATGCATTGTCCCCGATCCTCTTAAGCACCTTGAAAGGTCCATCTCCTCGAGGGGACAGCTTGTTCTTCCTTTGCTCCGGGAATCTCTCTTTCCTCAAATGAACCCACACCAAGTCTCCGGGCTGGAAAACAACGTGGCGCCTCCCATGATTAGCTCTCCTTGCATTGTACTCGGCCTTTTGCTCCAACTTTAGTTTGGTGCGAGCATGCAGTTCCCTAATAAACTCCACATGTTTTCCTGCGTCAAAGTGCTCATTTTCCCTCATTGGCAATGGGGTAAGATCTAGTGGGGTGAGAGGGTTAGTACCATAAACACATTCAAATGGAGTCAATTTAGTAGAAGAATGAACAATCTTGTTATATGCAAACTCCACATGAGGTAAGGCCTCTTCCCACATCTTCAAGTTCTTCCTAATTATGGCCCTAAGAATCGTAGCTAGTGTCCTATTGGTGACCTCGGTTTGCCCATCAGTTTGAGGGTGACTAGAGGTAGAAAACAGCAACTTAGTTCCTAGCTTACTCCATAAGGTTCTCCAAAAGTGGCTAAGGAACTTAGTATCTCGGTCACTAACTATGGTTTTAGGAACCCCATGCAATCTGACTATCTCCCTAAAGAATAATCCAGCCACATTAGTAGCATCGTCGGTCTTATGACATGCTATAAAATGTGCCATCTTACTAAACCTATCCACTACAACCATGATTGAATCCCTCCCCTTCTTAGTCCTAGGCAACCCAACTATAAAGTCCATAGAAAGGTCCTCCCAAGGGGCTGTAGGCGTGGGCAATGGTGTGTAAAGTCCATGTGGCATAAGTCTAGATTTAGCCCTAAGACAGTCCATGCATCTTTTAACTACATTCTCAACATCCCTAAACATGTGTGGCCAATAGAAATGAGTCCTAAGAGTGTGATAAGTTTTGTCCCTCCCAAAATGCCCCATTAGGCCGCCCCTATGGGCTTCCTCAACAAGCAGCAAACGCAATGAACAACGAGGTATGCAAACTTTATCAACTCGAAAAAGAAAGCCATCATGCAAATAGTATTTTTCAGCACAATTCTTTTCAAGACAAGCCTTAAACGCATCACCAAAATCAAGATCAGTTTCATATAACTCACGAATATAAGTAAATCCTAATACTCTAGAGTCTAATGAAACAAGCAAAGTGTGGCGTCTAGACAAGGCATCAGCTACAACATTATCTTTTCCTCTTTTAAACTTAATCACATAAGGGAATGTTTCAATGAATTCCATCCATCTACCATGCCTCCTATCCATTTTATCTTGACTTTTAAAGTGTTTCAAGGATTCATGGTCAGTTTTAAGCACAAATTCCCTAGGCCAAAGATAATGCTGCCATGTTTTAAGCACTCGATACAAAGCATACAACTCTTTATCATAGGTCGAGTAGTTTAAACATGCACCTTTTAATTTCTCAGAAAAGAAGGCAATAGGTTTACCTTCTTGCATAAGCACGCCCCCTATGCCGACTCCACTTGCATCACACACCACCTCAAACGGTCGTGTGAAGTCAGGCAACACCAATAGCGGGGCTTGCGTCAACTTCAGCTTGAGAGTCTCGAAGGCTCTCTCTTGGGCACGCCCCCACGTGAACTCACTTCTCTTCTTTGTAATTTCTGTCAATGGGGCTGCAATGGTGCTAAAATCCTTGACAAACCTCCTATAGAAGCTCGCCAGCCCATGGAAACTCCGCACCTGGCCAATAGTAGTTGGCGTGGGCCACTCGTTTATGGCCTTGATCTTGGCCTCATCCACTTGCAATCCCTGCGAGCTAACCACAAAACCAAGAAAGGTAACATTAGTAGTACATAACTCACACTTTTTCAAATTCGCAAACAAGTGTGCAAGACGCAAGGTATTAAGCACATCTCTCAAATGACACTCATGCTCCTCTAGGGACTTACTATACACTAATATGTCATCAAAATAGACCACTACAGATTTCCCTATATAATGTCTCAATACATGGTTCATGAGACGCATGAATGTACTAGGGGCGTTCGTGAGCCCGAATGGCATAACGAGCCATTCATAGAGACCAAACTTGGTCTTGAAGGCTGTTTTCCACTCGTCCCCCTCCCTCATACGAATCTGGTGGTATCCACTTTTTAAATCAATTTTTGAGAAAATGGTGGATCCATGCAGTTCGTCTAGCATATCATCAAGACGAGGAATGGGGTGCCTATACTTTACCGTGATGTTATTAATGGCCCTGCAATCGACACACATTCTCCATGTGTTGTCTTTCTTGGGTACTAATAACACCGGTACAGCACAAGGGCTCATACTCTCCCTAATGTATCCCTTATCCAAGAGCTCTTGGACTTGGGATTGGACCTCTTGGGTCTCCTGGGGGTTCATACGGTAAGCTGGCCTGTTTGGCAAAGACGCCCCGGGAATGAGATCAATTTGATGCTCGATTCCTCTAATTGGGGGTAGGCCAGCCGGTATCTCGTCGGGGAATACGTCCTTGTACTCCTCGATGAGCCCCAAAATGCGTGGGGGCAGTGAAGCTCGAAGCTCTTCACTTAACAAGCTCAGCTCCTTGCATAAGAGCATAAGCGTTGTTTCCCCATCCAAAAACTCGTCTTCTAGCTCCCTCTTGGAAGCCAAAAGAGCGGAGGGAGGTGTAGGGCTGAGAGGTTGGCTCGTCTTACCCCGAGCTTTCCCTTCCTTCCCATTCTCTCCCTCAAGGTCAGAACATACCTTCTTACCTTGACGCTTCCGATCCCACTCCTCCGAGACCTGCGTAGGCGTCATGGGCTTAAGGACTATGGTCTGGCCGTTGTGGGTGAAGGTGTTTCGGTTGGTGAATCCATCGTGCACAACCTTCCTGTCGTATTGCCATGGACGACCTAATAGAATATGACAAGCCTGCATAGGTACTACATCACAAAGAACATTATCCTCATAACGTCCTAGTTTAATAGAAACCTTTACTTGCCTTTGCACTTTCAATTCACCACAGTCATTCATCCAATGCAACTTATAGGGTCTAGGGTGATGAGTCATAGATAATTGCAGTTTGTTAACCATCTCTAAGCTAGCAATGTTACAACAACTACCACTATCTATGATCATGTTACAAACCTTCCCTTTAATCAAGCACCTAGTATGAAACAAGTTCTCTCTTTGATTATCATCGCATGCTTGTGGTTTAATATGCAATGTCCTCCTAGCAATAAGAGATTCACCAGATTCATACTCAATTTCATCTTCAACATTATCATTTTCATGCAAATCATCATTAACCACCTATCGTTAGTCTCCGTCAAAAAAAGATGACGTGTCAACTGTTTTAATATTTCTTTTTTTTTTTCATTTCTTGCCACATCACCTCTCATCCATCTTTCACAAATTATACCCCACAAGGGCCGCTGACGTGGAAGAGCTCCTTCTACATTCTAGATCTGAACCAAATTTCAGATCTCATATCTCTGCCTCACCGTCGCACTCGCCCGCCCTTGTCGTCGCTCGCCCTCGCCTTCGCTGTTGCTCGCCTTCGCCGTCTCTCACCTTCGCTCGCCCTCGCCGTTGCTCACTGTCGCTCGCCCTCGACCCTCTCAAAACGTCACTCCAAAATTTCGCTCGCCTTCGACCCTCTCTGTCCACTCTCCTTCCCTCGTTTTTTGCCCCCTCTAGCAGCCTGGCTCCACTCCCGGTGACTCCTCCGACGGACTCCAACACGCCGGAGAACAACCTCGATGAGGTCGAAGCCGTCGCCGGGGAGGGAGAGGTTGAGGTCGGCGTCTCGCTCGACGAGGTTTGAGGCCAGATCTGGGTTTGAGGCCGAGGCGGAGCCCGAAAAGAGGGGGGCTAGGCGCGTTCCTGGGACAAAACCACAAACGACGAGATCTGGGCTCGAGAAGAGGGGGGATGGCCAGATCTGGGCTCGCTGCCTCCCGCAAACGGCTAGTTCTTGGGATTCGCCGGGAGCGAACCCTAGCTTGTTATGAAGAAGCAGAGAAGACAGGGGACGGCGGTTGGGTGCAGAGGTCATCCATGGCGGCGGCGCGACGGCTTCCGGCAACCTTAGCATTCGATGTCCCAGTTTTTCTTTTTTTTTTTCTTTCTGTTTTATATTTGTGCTGAGTTCTAGGTGTTTTTTTTCCACATTGGCAAAGAAATCAAAAAAGAAAAACAAAAGATAATGCCACATCATCAAATTTGGACGGAAGGAAACGGAATAGGCTCGAGGGTGGTTAGTTTTTAACGGAACATATTATATGGGTAGTTCTAAATAATATCCCAAAAAAAGGGTGGTTAAGTGAAATATAGCCTATAATACGGATGGTTTTCAGCGTTTAAGCCTAATATTTAAGACATGGTCGTACATAATACAACTGGTTAAACTAGTATAAGTAATTTGTGGCAATAAGAGGGCGCCAAAAATAATTTCCCACAAAACCCTAATTCTTCTTCGGAAAAAAAAAAACCCGTCACCTCCAGGGAAAAGTTGCAAAACCCTCTTCAGTCTCACTCCGTCTCTTCCCCTTTCTCTCGTAACCACCGAAGAAAACCTAGAACCTCTCAGGCCCCCCTCTCTCTATACATCTTCCCGTCCCGAGCACCTTCTAGGAATTTCCAGCAATGTCGGCGATGATGCAGCCTCAGATCATACTCCTCAAGGAAGGAACGGACACTTCGCAAGGGAAGGCTCAGCTAGTGAGCAACATCAACGCCTGTTGCGCCGTCGCCGATGTCGTCCGGACGACTCTCGGCCCCAGGGGGATGGACAAGCTCATCCATGACAGCAAAGGAACCACCATCTCCAACGACGGAGCCACCATCATGAAGCTTCTCGACATCGTTCACCCCGCCTCCAAGATCCTCGTCGATATCGCCAAGTCTCAGGACTCTGAGGTCATTTCTCTCTCGCTTTTCTCATTTTGCCTGTTTTTAGGATTCTGGTTTTCGGATCTCATTGTTGCGAGTTTAGTTGGTGATGAGAGTTAAGGAATTGATAATGAAATTAACTTGCTCGAATTGAATATCTAAGTTCTCAGTTGGGAGGTCACTGATGTAAATCTGGTGGAGATTGAATTAGGTTAGTAGGTCTTGAGAAAGGCTAATTCAACCTGTTGCGTTACAGATGTGATTTGATTTGGAGTGGATGATTTGGAAATTTGTTACATATCTCAACACTCTCGTGCTATTTCTTACTCTGATGAAGAGGTGAAAAGTGCTTAAGTTTAGAACATTTTTTGTGTGCTACATGTAGCCTACATTCTTTATTGTTAGAGCTAGTGTCCGTGTATGAGTGTATATTAGTGTTGCTTCTGTATTCACTTCATCCAGTGAGCATTTGTTAATTTGAGTATTCATGTCTACACAGGTTGGTGATGGGACTACTACTGTTGTTCTTCTTGCTGGTGAATTCTTGAAAGAGGCAAAGCCTTTCATCGAGGATGGTGTGCACCCACAGAATTTGATCCGTAGTTATAGAGCTGCATCCCAATTGGTATTTTTTCCCTCCCTGCCATCTTTATTTAACTATATTCTTTTCTCTCTATAATTTTTTCCAGACAGACATTTTTGTATGATATGTTCAATATTTGGCATTGTCATTCCATCATGATGTTTGAAAATATGCTGTTGAATGGTTGAAAACAAAAGCAGTTCAGATGTAGAATAAAAACTATGACATGAAAATGTTCTTTAAAGCAGATACTAATAGTGTTTCTGCTGTATAATTTGCTCAATATGAAGGCCATTGAGAAGATCAAAGAGTTGGCTTTTAGCATTGAAGGCAAAAGTTTGGAAGAAAAGAAAGATCTTCTAGGTAAGTGTGCTGCAACCACACTCAGCTCAAAGCTGATCGGTGGAGAGAAGGATTTCTTTGCATCAATGGTCGTTGACGCTGTACTAGCGATTGGAAATGATGACAGACTGAATTTAATCGGGATAAAAAAGGTGCTTTTTTGACTTCTTAAATATAAATGAATGATAAGAAGAACTACTTTACTGTATCTATCATCAATTTTGTTGAAGTTCAGGAAATACTTTATTAAATAATGGCAGTTTATATCTTCGTAATGTTGGTTCCTTTGTGTTTTCCAACCTGGAAGCTGCAAGTAATCTGCCAGCTCTTCCATATGAAATCTATCTAATGAGATATCTATTTGCTCTTCTGTAGGTTCCTGGAGGAACTATGCGGGACTCTTTTTTAGTTAATGGTGTTGCTTTCAAGAAAACATTTTCTTATGCTGGATTTGAGCAACAACCAAAGAAGTTTTTGAGCCCAAAGATACTTCTGTTGAACATTGAATTGGAATTGAAATCTGAGAAGGAAAATGCTGAAATAAGGTAAGTTGTTTATATATTGGATTTATATTTGAGACCGAGTCAATTTTTATCTAGTATCATTTGACAGTTTAAATTTTTTGTTTTATGCAGGCTTTCAGATCCTTCACAATATCAATCAATTGTTGATGCAGAGTGGAATATCATCTATGATAAATTGGATAAATGTGTGGAAAGTGGCGCTAAGATAGTTCTTTCACGGTTAGCCATTGGCGATTTGGCAACACAGGTATCTCACAAACTGTTTTTTGGCTTTCTTTTCGTTTTTTATTCCTCATGGATTGAGCTTATATGATTACTTATCTAAATACCCACGCTTCATTAAAAAATGTCCATAATGATTGACAGCAAGTAATATACTCCCTGAGGATTGGAGTTTCTTCTTCAATAAAATGTTGACCATAAAGTCTTATTTAACTAAACAAATGTACGAGATGTTGTTGAAAACTGGCCCTTCTCATGTGTATAATTCCTGTGTTTCCATTATTGACCTTGTTCTTAATGAGTTTGTGTGAATTCTTGAAGCAAAAAATTCATTTTGTGTGCAGTATTTCGCGGATAGAGATATATTCTGTGCTGGTCGTGTCACTGAAGAGGACCTATACCGGGTTGCAGCTGCAACTGGTGGTACAGTTCAGACAACTGTCAACAACATCATTGAAGAGGTTTCAGATTGTTTTAAGCTTGGTGGTGTTATCTGCTTTTAGTTGTTGCATTATCTGATGATTGAATCTTGTTATATATCTCTGTCTAAAGGTCCTTGGCTCATGTGAGGTGTTTGAGGAGAAACAAGTTGGAAATGAAAGGTTTAATTTATTTAGTGGATGCCCATGTGGCCACACTGCCACTATTGTTCTCCGAGGTGGAGCAGATCAGGTGTGTCATTATGGCTCTCAGAGTTAGACTATGTTTCAATTTTGCCTTGACTGATATCCTATTTTTTTGTATCTCATTCAGTTCATTGATGAAGCTGAACGCAGTCTACATGATGCAATCATGATTGTCAGAAGGGCCCTTAAGAACTCAACTGTTGTTCCGGGTGGTGGTGCCATAGATGTATGATATACTGCTTTGTGAGTTATCCTCTATAAATCTATCTCACCAGAAATTTTCTAATTTGATGCTATTGTGGCCAGATGGAGATTAGTCGACATTTGAGGCAGCATGCTCGTACTATAGCTGGAAAGTCTCAGCTTTTCATTAACTCATATGCAAAGGCTCTAGAGGTTGGTCTTTTTCATGTTTTGATCATGTACCATATGCCAGCATAGTTCTACATTCCATGGTGTCCTGTGTTTGAGAATGCTTGTGTAGTTGAATTATTTTTCTCAGGGCCTGCTTTGACAAATAATATCTACAATTATGTTAGCGTGTGTCTCTCTCTACTGGGAATATGATGTTAATATTCACTATTGTTTACAGTTAAATTGTGGAAGTATCAACTCATGTTTTCTGGTATTTTAGTGGCTACGATTCTGTCTAATGGCCATACTTTTCTGTGTTCTTATATTCATTGCGCATTTCAGGTCATTCCAAGACAGCTTTGTGACAATGCAGGATTTGATGCTACTGACGTACTGAACAAGTTGAGGCAGAAGCACGCTCTTCCATCTGGTTAGTATTTTGCATATTACTTCTTTAGATATAAACCCTGAAGGAGCCAATAATATACTTGTTACCAGTGTGATCTCTTTCGTAGCCATTGATTAATTATTACTTTACCTTACCTGCAATAGGTGAGGGAGCTAATTATGGTGTTGACATAAACACTGGAGGAATTGCTGATTCGTTTGCTAATTTTGTTTGGGAGCCCGCAGTTGTTAAGGTACACCTGTTTAAGTTGGTCATTATGCTTTTGGTTTACCGTGAGACACATAACCCATTTTGTCATTGCTAACTCCTCGCCATTTTTTATTTATGTTTCAGTTAAATGCACTAAATGCTGCTACTGAAGCTTCCTGTTTGGTATTAAGTGTGGATGAAACAGTGAAAAATCCCAAAGTAAGTCATAGCTTCTGGTTTTCAATATTCACATGTGCTTGTTTTCATTTTTTTATGGATTCTTAATCTTCTTCTATTGGTCAATGTTTTGGCTGAAACTCTCAATCAGCATAAAGAGTTGCTTTTCATTCCAAGTTTCAGTTTTAAGCAAATGACACTATATCCAACATTTACAGCTCAACTTGTAACAGTGTCAACGTGGTTCAGATTGAGTATTTGTTCCTTAAACAACCATAAAAGTCATGTTGAAAAGATTCCCAAACATTTTGTCTCCTTTGAAAACAAGAGATTCAGAACTCAGTTGCTATGTTTGCTCATGGAGCTTCTTATTCTATGCTCTACTCAAAACTTAATACCTCTGTTTGTTCATGGAACCTTTCAGTTCTCATACTATGCTATTTAAAAAACTAAGGCAAGGATAGGGTAGAGTTTACATGCAATAAGTGCACGTTCAAATGCTGTTTAATGTTTTAATGCAGTCTGAGAGCGCACAAGGTGACGCGGCTGCCGGTGCAATGGGGGGCAGAGGGCGTGGGCGTGGTGGCCGTGGAATGCGAAGACGCTAGAAGAGCTCTCATTCATCTGGAATTCAGAGGGTTTCTTCTTGTAAGCCCTGTCTGTTTTTTGCTCTCTTTTTGTGCACTATTTAAGCTTTGTTGAGAATCTGTTGTTAGTCCACTATGAAACTGTTTTTTCAATTGTGGAACAAGAGCGACTCCCTGAAGCTCGGTTTTGTGCTAGTGCTCTTGACAATGTTGTTTAGTACATACCTTGTGGTTTTGGCATTATAGCTATATCTTTGAGGATCAGTTATTTTCTGCTGTAGTCTAGGCTTGGGCTTTAATAGGTACTGGGGCTTGCCTTGTTTTAGTCACATCTTTGCTTGGATCGTACTGTTATTTTGGGTTTTGTTGGGCACACGTTTAAGTTGCCAATCGTGATCTCTTGCCTCTTTGAAGATCCTAAATTTCCATTCACATTAAAAAAAGATTGTATTTTGATTATATCAAACAGATCATGTATTGATTATGTTCGACCCATTTTGGCCAATGAAGCTTCAATCCCGATGTTTTTTTTAATACATGCATCATTTTCACGGTCTTCGTTCAAATTTCCGAGCTCTTTTATATATTTGAAATTAAGACATGCACACAACTTTCAAAATATAAAAGAATGCTAATAGATGTGTACTCTCGATTACACCATTGAAAGTTTCTTTTATTAGACATGCTTGGACGAATTCCCTCCGCTGAATCCTTCACACTTGATTGGTATGGATGGGTAATGGGTTAGACAATTTTGATGCAACTTGAGTACTTGTAAATCAGATAATTAGAAGTAAATTAATTCGGGTAATGTTGAACTATCATATACGGAGTATAACATTTGGCATATTATATTTTAAGGACGGGCAATATTTTTAGTCGGGTCGTGTTTTCACCAACTTAGGTTCTCCAGTTGTTCACATGTATCATTCATCACCATTAGACGTATTATGAATATGATATTTAGGGATTTGTAAATGTGAGTTGTACTTGGTTCCGTAGAAAAAACCAATCGGATTGGGGATAAGAATAAACCATAAACAATTGTATTATAATAACAACAACTACACATGATCTAGACCAAAAAAATTTGAAATTTTCAACTATGATGCAAGTGCAAACATCCATCTATATAATCATGCGAACGTTCTCTCAACCCACAACTTAGACAATTATTTGCAGGGGCGACTTCTCTTACACCAGAAAAGAACACATTTTTAGAAGTACCCCCCTAAAGGAGAGAGTTGAGGAAGATGGCACGCTATATGGTGGCTCCGATCATTCTCGTGGTGGTGCTCGTGGCAGCGATGCAGGCGGCCAATGCCACAACTTACAAAGTGGGAGACAGTATGGGATGGACTAGTTCAGGAGACTATGCCACCTGGGCTTCAGGCAAAACCTTCAATGTCGACGACGTTCTTGGTACGCTGTGATCGATTTTCAAACTTGTATTTTTATTCGTGTACCCTTGACATGAATGTTTGTTTTCAGAATTCGACTTCTCGACCGGAGCTCACGACGTATATCAAGTGAGCAAGGATGATTATGAGAATTGTGTCAAAACCAGTCCAATCGCGTCTTGGGCAACAGGGCCAGCAAGTGTAACACTCAGCGCTACCGGCTCATTCTACTACATTTGCACCATTAACTCACACTGCGAAAGCGGACAGAAGCTGGCCGTCACAGTATCCTCCTCCTCCTCCACCACTCCATCGCCCGCCGGTTCGCCTCCCACCGATGACTCTACCACGTCACCTCCACCACCGAGCACAGGCACTTCCACGTCACCTCCACCACCACCGAGCTCAGCCTCATCTTTCACCGCGGCTGCTGCGACTTCCGTCGTCTTTGGGTTGGTCTATGCTGTTGGTTTGATGATTTAGTGCGTTTTTATAAGCAGAGATCGGTGTACGTACCACGTACTCCGCTATTTGTATACGACGGGTTAATTTCTGTTTATTTTATGCTGAGATGTATGATTTGTGTCCTCATTGTTGCAAATCCTTAACTCTTGATCCTTGGGTGTCTACTTAATTAATTTGTGCTTGTTTTAATATATCTTGGAGTGCATATTTTTGGTTTAAGTTATTGATGTCAAGTTTTTGGTATTTTGAAGCAAGGGAGAGGCAAAAGAGGCCAAAACAAATCTGCCCTTTTTAATATATCAATCACCCATATATACACATTTACAAGAAGCTGTAGGAGCACAACAATAAGTGCAGCAGAACAGCAAACGAATCAGCTCAAATACAAAGAGTCAGGACAGCTCATTAAGTGCAGCTCATTATCCCCCCTCAAGTTGGAGCGTGCAAGTCAAGGACGCCCAACTTGCGAAAAAACGTATGGAAAGGTGCTTTTCCTAAGGCCTTCGTGAAAATGTCTGCTAACTGAGATCCTGTAGAGACATAGGAAGGCAGGAGAGTTCCATCAGTAATGGCATCACGAACGAAATGGCAGTCGACTTCAATGTGTTTGGTCCGCTCATGGAAAACGGGATTCTTCACAATATGGAGAGCGGATTGGCTATCACAAAACAACTGAATTGGAGAAGTATGACGAACACAAAGGTCAGACAAGATTCCTTTCAACCATTTTAATTCACATGTGATGGAGGCCATAGAACGGTACTCCGCTTCAGCCGAAGAACGAGACACGGTGGGTTGTTTCTTAGTCTTCCAAGAGATAGGAGATGAGCCAAGAAAAATCAGCCAGCCAGATAAAGAGCGTCGTGTAAGCGGACAACTTGCCCAATCCGAGTCACACCAACCACTGAGGCGTAGAGCGGAGTCATTGCGAAGCAAAATCCCTTGGCCTGGCCGCCCTTTGAGAAACCGAACCACACGCAAAGCAGCCCGCCAATGATCTGTTGTAGGCTGCTGCATAAATTGTGACAGAATATGGACGGAATATGACAGCTCAGGCCGAGTAAAACAAAGATAGATGAGGCGTCCGACAAGGCGACGATAGGGCTCCGGATCACTCATGAGAGGGGCGGTGGAGAGAGCTAATGAGTGATGCGAGTCCATAGGAAAATCAGCTGGCTTAGCTCCAAGCAGCCCAGCTTCTTTAATTATGTCAAGAGCATATTTTCTCTGACAAAGATAAATGCCATCAGTACCTTGAGAAACCTCAACCCCCAAGAAGTACTTCAAGGAGCCCAAATCCTTCATATGGAAGCATGTACTCAAATACGTTTTGAACTTTGCCACTGCACACCCATCATTACCTGAGATGATAAGGTCATCTACATATACGAGCACATGTATCTGGATGTTGTCACAAACATATGAAAATAAGGAATAATCATGATAGGATTGACGAAATCCATATCTCTTCAATGCAGCAGACAGTTTGGAAAACCAACATCTCGGAGCTTGCCGCAACCCATATATGGACTTCCGCAGTTTACAAACAAGTCCGGGACGTGGAGTTCGAAACCCAGGCGGCAGCTTCATATAGACATCTTCGGTGAGGTCGCCGTGAAGGAACGCGTTGTGTACGTCCATTTGATGGAGCTCCCAACGGCGCGAAGCGGCAACCGCTAGGAGAGTCCGAACCGTCACCATCTTGGCAACTGGCGCAAATGTTTCGGAGTAGTCGACCCCAGCAACTTGATGATTCCCAAGAATAACCAATCTAGCCTTGAAGCGTTCCACAGATCCATCGGATTTGTATTTGATCCGATAAACCCACTTGCAACCGAGAGCCTTCTTCCCAACGGGAAGCGAAGTGAGATCCCAAGTATGGTTGTTCTCTAAAGCTTGAGTTTCAAGCCGCATAGCCTCTCTCCATCTTTCATCTTTCATGGCCTCAACATAAGAATAGGGTTCTGTTGTAGTGGAAATAGACGCCACGAAGCTGCGATGCTCAGAAGGAAACCGATCACAAGACACATAATCATCCAACGGGTATGGTTTACCTGCTGCAGGTTGAGGACGAGTCACACTGATTTTATTTGTTACAAAATCACGCAACAATACAGAGCGTTGTCGAGTACGCTGACCACGACCCATTTGTGCAACCGGCTCAGACTCATTTTCAGCAAGAACTGTAACAGAAGAATCAGCAATGTCACCTTGAAATTCTGTCACTGATGAATCGCCGTTGTTGTCTCTCCCGTCACTAGGCATGACGCCATTTGAGCTGGGCACAACCATTTCAGTCGAAGATTCAGCTGCTGCAGGAAATTCAGTCTCATCTTCATCACTGATAGTCTGAAATTGGTTTGTTGACAGCTGTGGAGTAGATTTAGAAGCATAGTAGAATTCTTCCTCAAAGAATGTAACATCACGTGACACAAGATACACTTTCAGCTCAGGATCATACAACCGCCAACCTTTTTGTCTGGAGGAATACCCCATAAAAACGCACTTACGACTTCTATCAGAGAACTTGTCACGTCCTCTAGACTGAACGTGGGCATAACATATGCAGCCGAGCACCCGCAAATGCTCGTATTTAGGAGCCTTCCCATAAGTCCTTCGCATTCTCCATATAAGAAATTGAAGAACGAAGGCTCGGCTCAATGGTGTTGAGGATCCACGACACCATCATCGAATTCACCGTCAACCAATCGTCCATCTCGGTGCTTTCGACCGCTGGTTCTTTTAGGGTTCCATCGATAAACCCCCACTTTCTTCTTGCGCGCAGTGAGGTACGCACAGCCCTGGCCCATTCTTCGTAGTTCTCACCACGCAACTGGACTTGGGTAATGATATTTCCTGGATTATCATTAGAGTTCAGATCATATGGAGAAGGAATTTTGCGATTTTGAGTAGTGTTTGAATTTTCAGTGATGGGGTTGGAGGTTTCTTCTTTGCCAGTCATGGCTTTGGATAAAAAGAGATTTTTCAGCGAGATTTGATAATTTGCTCTGATACCATGAAGCAAGGGAGAGGCAAAAGAGGCCAAAACAAATCTGCCCTTTTTAATATATCAATCACCCATATATACACATTTACAAGAAGCTGTAGGAGCACAACAATAAGTGCAGCAGAACAGCAAACGAATCAGCTCAAATACAAAGAGTCAGGACAGCTCATTAAGTGCAGCTCATTATATTTCATTGATGTCCTCATTGTTGCAAGTTTTTGTTACAGGCTGGAAGTGTTGATATTTCATTTAAGTTTTGGTCAATTGATACAACAAAAGACAAAATCAACACCCAAGCAACTTGAAATCATGAAAAATAGGATACCATTTTTTATTTAATGTGAAATTGCTACGACAATAATTCTTTCACTGAGAATTAATATTCGAGACTTTAGGCCTCTTTACATGCTTGATGATCATGCAAGCACATTAATTGGAGATTGACATGATTACACGTATTATATATCTGATCTTAAGAAACGGACAAATTTGAGTTCTTAAACTCAATTGGGTTAGGGGATAGGATTTAGGTGTAAAAGTTCGTATTATATCAATACCAATCACATGGTCAAGATCAAAGATAGTTTTTAGAATAAACAAACGAACCCTTGAAAATTTCAACCTTGATGCAACTGAAAACTTCTAACGAAAAGACGTAAAATATATAATAAGGACACTCTTACATAATGTGCCATAATCACAAGGTTGATTTTTTGTTACTTACATGCACATTCGGGTTGACCCGTAATCCGTAAATCAGGGCATGGCTTGACCCATTGTACCCATTTAATACAATCTATAAGGATTACACGCTAATCGTGTTCGCGGTTTAGGACTATCTCTGAAGTCTGATCGGAAAAACATACGGGGAATTGAATATAGGACCGTAATTCATGGTCAATCATCAATCATACGAATCGTCTCTGATCCGAAAAACATACGGATCGCTACACCAACTATCTTTAAAATAAGAAAAACTATATTGATAGAAACTCTCTAAATTTTCAATTACAACATGTCATACGAAGAAAATTACCGTAGTTCATGGTCAAACCAATAACACAACTGCCAAATGTTCAAATTTTCAAATATCGTTTTCGCTTATATGTCATTTGATAGCTAAACTAATTAAGTGTGAAAAGGTCGCATTTCGTTGTCAAAACAAAAAAACAGTAAAAATCATATGACCAAAAAAAAACAGTAAAAATCAATTAGATTGGTTTAAGATTTCATAAATGGAGCTCGAATGCTTAAGCTTTGTCTTATTGGGGGCACTTGTCCAACTTATGTCCAAATAATGGGCCGAACTGAAATATAACTTGATCAATTAGATCAAGACGAGGCATCCAGGCTGAGTCCAAATAATGGGCCCAACTCAAAAGTGGGCTGAACGAGCTCTAAATATTTGTATTCCTTTAGGGTTGTAAAGATGTTCGTAAGTAACTCAAGTCTCATCTTTCCTCCGATCGGTTTATGAACGGGCTAAGTTTGAGCACAATTTCAAGATTTTGAAAGAAAAATGTCTCAAATTTGTGCGTAAGAAGATTCGGATCGTTTTTTCAGTAAGTTATCACATATATACAAGCAAACTCAAGTATTCGTTCATGAACAAACTAGATTATATAACTATACAGTTGTAGTGGTCTCTCTCGAACTAGATAGTTCAAATTTTAGTTTTGTTTACATATACAGAATGTAGGTTGTAGGTAAACGACTCTTTTGCAAGAGCTTGTTTCATAAACACACCAATTAAACAAGTGAGTCGGTTGAAGTCTAGTTCGGTGAGCCTAGATTTTGAACTCAAACTCAATTAAGATTGAGCAAGGCTCAAACTTGCGATTTCTGACCAACCCAAACTTGAGTGATTCAAAAGCTCATGTCAACTCGGTTTGATTTCATGTCTAGCTATACTTCTAATATATGGTCTTTGTGGGGATATAGTTCAAGTTTGAGGATGGAAACCACAGGGTGGCCAAAGTGACCAAGCAAGACCACGAAGCATGCAACACCACCTCCTCCACCTCCACCTCCTCCATATCCGCCTCCGGGACCTCCAACGACAACGCCTCCTAGTACCATCGGCGGCACGGCTCCTCCTCCACCAACGCCACCAGGGTCAGCGGCTGCCACCGCCGGTGCTTCCCTTGGTGGGGTATTTACGTTAATGGCTTTGGTATACTTGGGGCGGGGTTGATTTGTTGTGCATTGCCTTGTGTTATAGGGGCCCTCAATTATTGTACTTTAAATTTATAAAGTGAGTGGGGTGAGTTTTTTTTTCTTGGACGAGACTTGTATTGTGCACATCACATGCTTTTTGGATTGGAGTTGCTAACGTTTTTGTGACCCTTTTCACATTCCATTAAACCAAATTTGGTCATCGCTAATTATGTAGCGACGGTAAATAAACTAATTTCAACCAAAATTTGATACATATTTTTAGTCTTCGTTTCTCGGTACAATTGATGTTGATAACTTTTCACATGAGAAAAGGGGCTATTTTTTTTTTGGTTGAAAGAAAAGGGGCTAATTATTAGTATGTGGTTAGGGTGAAAAAAATTGGACCATATCGATGATCATCATCATGTCTTGTCCCTGATCAGGTTTAACAATCAAACAAATTTTATTTTTTTGGTAGAAACAATCTGTAAGCGGGCATGATTCCATATCAATTAGTTAGCATTTATTTCTCTATCTTATTTATTTTGCTATCCATATTTATTATGCTCTATCCTTTAATAAGGTAGTTACTCTAGTTAGGATATTATTTATGGAGGAGAATCTTATCTTCGCCTGAGATAGGATATTTGGTTGACTTAGGGAGCAAGGCATCGCCCTAATCCTAGTGGGCCGATCCCCTAGAGGCGCGCGCCCCCCTTGTCCCTCTCCTCTATAAATACACATGTATACCATGTGGAAGGTAGGTTCTAAGCCATCGCTCTGCCTGACGCCTTTTAGTCGACATTGTACCTATTCTGACTTAAGCATCGGAGGTGGATTAGGGGTCGCTCGCCCCTTGGTCCATTGTTTTGCAGGTCATCGAAGACGAAGAGGCGGGTAGAGAAGAAGATCATTGAAGAAGGAGCAGAAACTTGTACACGGCATATTTTGTGTACTAACACAATCAAACAAAATTAACACATTGTATTGCATCAATTATATACTCCCTCCGTTTCAATAAACATGTCGTTTTAGCCATTTGCACATATATTAAGGAAACTATTAAAATGGACTATTATACCCCTAATTATTACCTCACTTTTTTACTTTATTGAAAACCACTTCTAATAAACTGCTAATGATTATAAGGGTAAATCTGTAAAGTAAATGTCCAAAAATGTAAAACGACATGTACTTTGAAACAAAATTTTAAAGCTAAAACGACATGTTTATTGAAACAGAGGGAGTATGTGTGATCAACTGATGATGGGTCAAATTTAAAGTCGGTTTACATTATTATTTATTCAGGATATTTTTTTTGGTCGAAAATTTATTCAGGATATTTAGCATAACATAAACCATAATTAGGTTACGTGAATACCAAACGCCGTTCAGGACCCACCTGCCAAACACTCTCGTGGCAAATCCACCAAACATGCATAGCTACGTAAATTCCATGGCACATGTCATCATGACCTCTTTAATTACCTAATAAATTACCAATCCCGAATTGGTATCCAAGAAATGACCATTTAGTTATAGTTAACACGGTGAAAATAAAAAAAAAAAAAAAAAATTAAGAGTTGTTTGACTCCCTAATTTGGCCTTATTAAAGTGTCCCCCCACTTCTCCGCATTCTAGATGGTTTGGAAGAGTTTTTATATACATTCATTACCATTAAGCTCCGCTTACTAGTCTTCCATATATATACAGAAGAGGAGCCAATTACGACCAACAAAAAATAGGACGCAATTTCTCAAACTCAGTTTTCTTGTGTCCATATTTGTCATTCTATATATTTAAATTGTATTCTAGTGATTGATGTAACATCATTTAGGTGTATAGACTTGGTCGGTTTTTCGATCACAATCTCATGCGAAAAATCAAACCTCGAGTGTATAACAATTCTTGATGTGCAATTAAATTTTAAGTATTTTCAGATCGTTTTAAATAAACAGTATAGTCTTTATAACAACGCAAGAAGAAATCATGCACCAGTATAATAAATAAAATAAATTACCATATATGTACATTACAAGATCAAATCTACCATGCCAGTTCAAACACATGGAGTATGTACGTACGTAACACAAACACACGCTCTTAATAATTAATTAAGTAAGTAGCTTTTTAAAAAAGTAATCGAAAAAGTCAAACGGCGAATAATAATAATAATAACGCAACGTGTTTAATGTAGGAAAAACACAGGCTAGCTAGGGTGAATTATCTTGCATGATAACCACATAAAGGCTGTTATTTGCTTAGCATGCTCTACTTGTCAAAACATTATTTGAGTCGAAACTTAATCAATTCCCTTAATCATATTAAGACGTATTCAATTATTAAACGAATATACTTAATTCTCGATTTAATTAGAGATAAGGACCGTCAAATAGTAGTACATTTTATCCGTAAGTTAAAAAATTTCAACTCTCTCGATGTAACACGAATCTTCTTAGATTGAACCGCCCAACTAGTTAGATTAGATACGGACATAAAACGCAATTTCGTAGCTGAATTTAACACAAACTTTAATTAACGAATTCAGTGAAGAAAAACCCAAGGTCAAAAAACACGGTTACTATCATGAAAGACGTCGAAACAGGCTTCGTCCAAGTCCACCCTCACCCACTTCCCACCCATCAAATATGGAGCTGTTGACCGGTTCTCCCCCCTCATCCAACGGCTCCCCTTCCCCCCTCCCCGTCCACGTGTCGCTCATCCAACCACCCACCCCACCTTTACCAAAACCCGTCCCTCCTATAAATACCAAATCCTCTTCTGACCAAAAAAAAATAAATAAATACCAAATCCTCTGCATCTCACTTCTCAAACCGTACACCGCTAAATAAATCTCACATATCTCTAATCATCAAACGAACCAAACGCGGCCTTAGCGAAACCAGAGTGAAAAGGGGCAACCTGAGCAGGATCCGTGACACAGACATGAAGCAGAGCAGCGTGAGATTTGGGGCGGTGTTAGTGGCGTGTTTGGCTGCTGCCCTCGTTCAGACCTCTCTGGCGGCCACGTCCCACACCGTTGGAGGCAGCACTGGCTGGACCATTCCTTCGCCTTCGTCCTTGTACTCCACTTGGGCTTCTCAGCAGACCTTCAAAGTTGGCGATTCTCTTGGTAATTACCTTAGCTTAGCTTCTTTAATTAATGTTACATTACATACAACTTAATGATGAAAATAGTGCTAGAAAAGTCTTTGCCTATAGGAAGTCTATAGAGTTTGGATGTAGATTAACCAAATTGGGACTTTGCTTGTGTAGCCGAGTTGACAAGTGTACGTGTATAGGAGGACAAGTGGACGTGTAGGCGGTGTAGCAACATTGCAACAAATTAGTAACTACTGTAGGTTTTATTTTGGTGGGATTAGTAAATAATTTAATCATTTAGGGTTGGTTTTTTTGTATACGTATGATAAGAGTATAATTAGGTTGGAAACCGTACTAAGTATCTTCAATCTTAAGGACTTTTGTTTTTTCCTAATATGTTTGCATCATTCGTGTGGCTTTTGAGTGGTGACTGAGTAACAACAAAAAAGTTGTTAAAGTAATTAAACGAGGATTTGGAGCTAAAGTTTTATAAAATAAAGGTACTTGTGTGTATCTACAAAAGCGTGGCTTTATTAATTCTTTTAGGGTTCAAATAAGTATTTGATAAAAAGCAAAAAAGATAAAGATCTTTAATAATCATCGTTATAAGCATAACAACTAAAAAACTATATACCTTTCAATAATTAACTTTGTAGAGTTGTATAGTTATATACTCTACTAGTACTAGCTAGTGCATGGTTAGTTGCTTAATTGGCCTGATTTGTGCAAAGCATATCGATGCCCTTTGTCTTTATTGCAAAGTTCAAATAAGATGCTTCGTGGGTGCCTTTTTCCATAAAATGCGTTATAAATATTTTAATACAAAGTGGGAATCTTAGGAAAAGTTGCAATATCTTTCTTTATTCCAAAGAATTCCCTTTCGATTTAAATTAAATAATCAAACCTCAATTAATCGTAATTAATTTTGTAATGCAGTATTCAACTTCCAAAACGGAACACACACGGTGGCCGAGGTATCTAAGACCGCCTACGACGCCTGCACCACCACCAACCCCATCTCGACCGCCACCACCGGCCCCGCCACCATCACCCTCGCCTCCGCCGGCAACCACTACTACATTTGCACCATCCCCGGCCACTGCTCCGCCGGCCAAAAGCTAGCGGTCACCGCCACCGGCACCTCCTCCGCCGCCCCAACCGCCTCCCCCAAATCCTCCCCGGCCCCCACCGCCGCCACCCCGGCCACCACCCCAACCTCCTCCCCGTCCCCCACCACCACCACCGCCCCAGCTCCGGCGACCCCCTCCCCAAGCGGCTCCACCGTGCCTTCATCCGCAGGGTCTCCGGCCGGTAGCACCACCGCTCCCCCGCCTAGCTCCGCCTCCGTCACCGGAGCCGGGGTGGTGTTGCCCATTATCATGATTGCTGCTGCTTTTTTGGTTTAATTAAGCTTAGCCTAGATATCATAATGCGTGTGGAGAGAGGGACCATTTGGTTTGAGTTGAGAGATTAGAGGTTTTTTTTTTCCTTTTTCATTACGTAAATTGGGATTGTTTTGTACTATGTGATGTTGTATTTCTTCTTTTCCGAGTCATTATCCATTTTATTATTGTTATGTGACCCGACAATAAAGTTTGTTACACTATAGGGCTCTGTTTATCAAATAATTAGCTACTTTGTTATTGTCTCGATTGGATCCGACTATCCGAGTTAACTACTTTGTTCCCGGAAATTAATGCTAATCAACATACTTAATAGTTGTAACAAGTTGATCATACTCGATAATTAATTGACACATGGTTGTAAGCATTGACGAACTCAAGATTTCGGCTCAGAATGCTAAATATATAAATTAACAAAAATTGCATTTTTTATTTTTAAAATAACATTAATCTATTTGTCATTTTTTAAAAGCTTTTGATAATATTTTCAGTTTCAATAGATTTAACTACTTCTGTCTCAATATAAGTAATCAAACAACCAGTCATCAACTTGTATCTAAACCTATTACTTAAATACACGATGTCTTAGCTACAAAGAGAACCTAAAAAATTGAAGATCATTAGTGGTATACCCTAGCAATTGTTGTACTAATTACACACCTAAAAAACAATCTTAAAAGAATTATTCTCTAACAAGTCCAGGATAGCACGAAGGTAACTCAATCGATGACTTGCATCTCATGTACATAACATGATAGAGAGATGAAATAACTATAACCGATGTTGCTCATATAAAGTAATCATAGCACCCCAATTCATTTCTATCTGTTGACGCTTGAAGTTAAGCTAAAATTCTTTTTAAATAGCACTACAAAATTAGTTAATGGAAATTTTGGGGCTTGCGCAAAGTACATTCAACTTTAAACTTCCAATTCAGGTTCTACGTGTTAACCCAATATATTAATGCATCTGGTTATTTAAGTTGTTGAGCTATTATAACTCACTAGAATTCATAAAATTGCATAAAATTGCATGAAATTGCATGAATATGTTGGGTTTGAAAACTATTTTGAAGCTTTATTAATCAACTTTAATTGATGCATAAAATTGCATGAATATGTAAAAATGGACCAATGTATGATAATATAAAATATAATAGATTATATTATGTTTAAAATAAATAAATATTCCATAAGAAATAAATCAATTGAAAATATAATTCACTTGCGAGAAAAACACTCATTAGTTGCATCTAAATGCAATTATGTATATATGAAAGATATTAAAAACTATAGAAAGCATATGAATGAATAAAATAATATGGTTGGCTATTCAAAATATTTTTATATACATGAAAACTATAGAAGTTTAAAGAAAAAATACCCATATTTTATGATTTAGGGTATAAATCAATTTTGCGATTTTCCTTAAACAAATACACATATTTTATGATTTATGGTATTCACACATTTTGTGATTTACGTTAAAAATGCACACGTCAAGAAAATATTCATATATACGCATAATACAACAAATACCCACAGAGCACATTTAAAAAAATACACATATTTTATGATTTAGGGTATAAACATATTTTGTGATTTACGTTAAAAAACATTATTGATTTATTTATATACTTGAATCATATATACAAATAATACAACAAATACACACAAAACACGTTTAAAAGATACACATATTTTTATTATTTAGGGTATAAATATATTTTGTGATTTACGTTACCCGTACCAATATGTATATGTAAGCTTTTAGCATTTAATTTGTTAGTTATGACATTTCATAATAGAGTTCAACTAACAACATATACATTTTCATATATACATTACCCGTACATTTACATATTCATTTAAACTATAGGTAGTTATATATATAGGTTTTAAAAAATATTTGAGCGAAAATGTTACTAGAGAGGATTGAACCCCCAACCATTGGGTAATTAGAGAAAGGCTTTACCACTATGCCATTGTGGTTATTTTGACTATGATTGCATAGTGTTTATTATATAGGGAAGATTGCAACCAACACTAAATAGACCAATTAATGAGGACACCACCTAACTTTTATATATATACTAGGAAGACAGGCCCGTGCTATCGCACGGGACATGAGTCATATATGTACTCTTTAGTGTATTTTTGTTGAGTTCTTTTTTGTTCTTAAACGTGTTAAAGTATATGTATATCTTCTTTGTAGATCGTGTTAAAAAATTGGCATAAATTTGATGGTACAATCTTACATGGTATCATTACAATTAAAAGGTTGTAAATTCATATACCTCTTTAAAACATGCTATCATATACACCTTGTAAATTCATGTTTTTTGTATGTTTTTGTAAGTCATATACACCATGTATTATTAAGCTTCAAGTTAAATAAAAATGAACATAAAATAGTTAAAATAATTTGATTTATATGTTTTTTTGTATTTCTGATCAATACCTCTAACTTTTTGTTTCCTCCTAAATACCCTGCAACACGAAAATAATAATTAGGATCAAACTCACCCCTTAAAACATAAAGCAATATACACAAATCATCAATATCCTAAACTATAAACCATAGTTTCGAGTAGAACTAAATTTCAAAAACAATAGATTTTCAAATAACCAACATATCAACTTAACATACAGAAAAAAAATGAACATAAAATTTGAAAGTTTTCCAAAATTACCTCTCATTGCTAAGATCATATGATTAGAGTACTCTTTACCTCCTATTTACCATAGTACACGAAAAATGCTAAATTGATGCCAAAAGGCAAAATTTCAAGTCGCAAGAACTACACAAATATATTTCAATGTGACTAATGAGATAAATGATTGCAACAATTACAATACATAAGTAAAGGAAACAGGACATAAAATTTGTAAAAAGCATATCTTCATATCACATGTAAAAACCGCAATTATCTAAAATTAAAAAGTACCTCTAACTTTTTATCTCCTCCTAAATACCCTGCAACACAAAAATAATAATTAGGGTCAAACTCACCCCTTAAAACATAAAGCAATATACACAAATCAATATCCTAAACTATAAACCATAGTTTAAAGTAGAACTTTTATTCAAAACAATAGATTTTCAAATAAAATCACATATCGATCAACTTAACATAGAGAAAAAAAAAATGAACATAAAATTATGAATTTTTTCAAAATTACCTCTCATAGCCAGATCATTTGAAGTACTCTTTACCTCCTATTTACCATAGTACACGAATAAAAAATAGTAATTACGATCAAACCATAAAGCATACAACATCATACATAAATCAATATCATAAACTAAACAATTTAGAAGCAAATAAAAAAAATTAAAAACAAAATCAACGTATGAAGCTAATGAAACCATGATTGAGCTTAAAATTGAAAAAAGGGGAAAAGAAAGTGACCATGAGAGTGAGATTTTACTCATTCATCGTCTCTGGAAGAGGCACGATTAAGAGAATTGTTTATAAAGGGTTTAATATGTAACTAATTGCTAAATTGAAACGTCTAATTACTACTCCGATCATAACTACAGTACACATATATATGTCATTAAGTTAAAATAATAATTAAAAATTTATTTAATATGAAGATGTTACAACCCTTTAGTATAAGACAATTACTCTATTATTTAATTTCAGCCGTTACACCCCTTAAATGTAGGACAATTACTATTGTTTTATGTGAATTTTGACTACAATTATAAATTTCTTCAACCCATTTAACGGTTACTATTTACAACTCATTAAGTGAAATTTTGGAATTTTATTTAATGCGAAGAAGTTACAACCGTTTGGTCTAGGATAATTACTACTATTTAATGTGAATTTTGACTATAATTATAAAAACAATATTGATGATTCATGAATCTTGTAAAGTCTTTTAACTCAATATTTATAGTAAACAAATTATTATATTATTTCCTTTTGTGATAAAAATTAGAAAACTGCTTTCATAAATGCAAAATATTCCGATTTAACGAAAAAAGATATTAAATATTAGTCATAGACAATAAAAGTGTAGATGATATATTTTCTTAATTTATAAAGTATACAAATATCATAATATAGTAATACAAAAACTAAGTGTATTTATTATAAAAGTATTTCGTATGCACACATTACATGTTAGTAGGATATAATAGGAGATGAATGGATTAAAAATTAAAATATAATATATTGTGCATGACTTTGTTATGTTTTAGGCTTTTTATTTTTTTCTCTCTTTACTTTGTAGTTTGCATGCATTGCCAATTTGTCATTGGTAGATATTTTTATATTTATTAGGCTGGAGGTAATTAATAGGGTGAAGAATTTGTTATCATTGGATTTAATGATATGAAAATATAATGAAAACAATATTATTTGTATAAAAATATTGAGCAATGCATCCAAAAAAATTATAACATAATTTGACATAACCTATTATTTAGGTATTAATTAAATCACTGCCTTCTCAGTTGTAATAGTCTGTGACAACATAAAATCTAATACATGTTGTCCTAGAACATATCTTAGAAAAACAAATACAAATTAACCCAATAGGGCTCGAACCATGGACCTCCATGATAAAGGAGGTAACATTAACCACTATGCTAGGATGTTGTTACTATCCATTTGTTTATCTATCACAATAAAAAAAATAAGGTTGAATCTGTGCATTAAATGCACTTCGTACACAACTTTTTAATGTATTATATAGATAGATATAGATTCTTGTTAAACATATCTAGAATATATTGTATTAGGGTTTCCAAATGAGGTGATCTATATCCTTATATATACATTCATCCTCTCATAATATTTTTCACACAATTCTCTTTCCTTATACTACGTATTACAATTTTATATATTTTTTTAAATTTCAGTGGGGGCTATAACACCCGTAGGCATATATGTCGTAGCTCCGCCAGTGATTTTAAAGTGCTCGATATTTAGTGTAGAGCAACTATTTCATCGACTTCGTTCTTCCACTTGAGTGAAAAATCAAACTCATATCAACCGGATTTAATTTATTTTTCTTTCCGAAAGGGCCATACAATCAGGGTCACTATAAACGTATCCTCTCACTCCTTCATCTTCCTTTCTATTCGTATTTTCTATACTTGGCTATCTCCATCATCATCACTATACACTATATATCTCAATCTTCTAGTTTTTACGCTTCGATCCAACGCCCACCTAACTTTTTCGAGCCTAGCTAGTATATATTGTGCCCCAAGCACGCCCGTGTCACAATGGCATGCGCCACACATTGACACATAGTCTCTAGCCAATTTGTGCATAATTATGAAAATTGTGCGCTAGAGTTCTTAGAATCATGGAGGACTTCATGTTTGATAAATTATGATGGATTAATAAATGGGTAATGCCTATCCGTACACACACATCTATATCTATATATATATATAAAAGTTAGGTGTTGTCCTCATTTATTGCTCTATTTAGTTATGGTTACAATCTTCCCTATATAATAAACACCATGCAATAATAATCAAAATAACTACAATAGTATAGTGGTAAAGCCTTCCTATAATTATCCAATGGTTGGGGGTTCAATCCTCTATAGCAGTATTTTTGTTCAAATATTTTTTAAAACCTAAGGCATAATTATCTATTCGAGAGTAATTTTTACTTTCTTACTACGAACGGGATTTAAATTAATTCAAATTAGATCCCACAAAAAACTTATATTAGTTACATAACCTAAACAAAATAAATAAATGTTAAAAGCTTACCTATATATAATATTACGTAATTTTTGCGTACATGAGATTTGCCAACTTTGTCAATGATAATTCACCATTATAACAAATCATTTACATATATATTTTGTGATAAATGGATTACATCAACAAAGTTTGTACCTATTCAATTAGTATGGAGTGAATTAAAATTATATTTTTGTAAATTAGTTCAAACCTATAACTCCTAACAGATATCATTTCTGATATTTTTCCACCGAGTCCAACCATTCCAACAAGCTTCATCTTTCCATATAATTAGCACGGGTCATGAATTCCAACAAGTTAAGTATATCAAACTAGAATATGTTTTTTTTTTACCAAGCTTAGGGGATATTTTTCTTAACGTAAATCACAAAATATGTTTATACCCTAAATCATAAAATATGTGAATTTTTTGAACTATCATATGTTTTTTTTATAGTTTTCTATATCTTTCATATGTACGTAATTGGCTTTTAGATGCAAATAATGAGTGTTTGTCTCGCAAGTGAATTATATTTTCAATTGATTTATTTCATATGGAATATTTATTTATTTTATACTTAATATAGTCTATTATATTTCATATTACCATACCTTCGTCCATTTTTCACATTCATGCAATTTTTCAATTAAAGTTGATTAATAAAGCGTCAAAATAGTTCTTCAACCCGTGCGTAGCACGGGTCATGAATTCTAGTATATATATATAACTAGTCATCAGGCCCGTGCATACGCACGGGTCCTTCGTTATATCAAAATTCAGACATATATTCCATATTATTCTGACTTTTTTTTCACAACAAATGTGACATTATATATGTTTTGTGCATTTTAGGTATAATGGCCGAGTATAAGTATAATTGTATTATTTTTTTCAGACGATGAAGGATGAAATAGTTTTATTGACATATTAAAATCAAAATTAAAAGAAATATCAAAGTAGGAAAACCTGATTAAATAAAATGCTATATATTAGTGAATTTAGTAATAGGTGTGTCTTGCTTAAGAATTTATCATTAGTGGAAGCAAGATGAACTTATATGTTATATATAATATAGGTGGGTATACGTAATTAATTTGGAAGCAAAATCAACTTATATATGTTATATATAATATACAAAGAATTCATGTGATATATAAAAAAGCAGATCAAGTCCGTATTTTTTTTTCACCGGTTGCCATCCATTCTCAATTTAGGTTGTGAGGTAAGGTTCCACCAAAAAATAAATATGCGGCTGTGAGGAGGCCATAGATGTTGAAGACTTGAAGGTAAGATGTTCTCTCTGCCACAGCTCAAGCTTTATCCGCTCGGCCCTAGCGAGCTCCTCTGTGGTCCTATCCTATCCCAGAGGATCTGAGCCCTCGCAAGCTCCTCTGTTTTAATGTGGTACATGTTCTCTCTTTGTTTTCCAGTTTCGCCTCTTTAAAATCTTGCCACCAAGTGCTTGATAAAATGCCCCATAGAGAAAACATCACATTGATTTGTTTGAATTCTTCGTACATGGTTGTCTTTTGGGGGAATTTGTAGCAGAATTTGGAAATTGCCATCCATGCTCTTATCATGTGGCCGAACGTTCAATTGCAGCATTTCCTCGTGGGATACATAAAACTTAACTTTCTCCCCTGATATTGTCAAATCTTCCTCCTCACCATCCTCATATTTTACCTGCATTTATGGAATTGCATTAGATAATTAGAAAATAAAAGCACAAAGTATAAGTCATCACTAATCAAACAATCAATAGACCTGCATCATATGCAATAACAGAACCCTGTTACCATTTATCATCCATAGGGCGATAGACCTGCACTTCATTCAAGATATTGAGCAAGTCAGGATGCAAAACATATTGGCTACAATGAACTAATCTAGAATAAGAAGAAGAAGAAGCAAATTTGCCTGGCATCCCAATCCAACGAATAGCCTATCGTGTCCCACATCGGTCTTGTGAATCTATTTGATGATCAATTATTTGTTTAGCAGCTGGTATAGGAGAAAGTAAGAATTGGTCAGGTTGTAGATCATATTAAGTAATTATAATCATTTGTCTTACATTGCTTTTTTCTTGTTGGCATCCCAACTTGCTTGAGGAAGGTGATGCATTGCCCCTCATCCATTTTGAGATTGATCTTCAGTCGGTCCCTCGTATAAGGTCTCACTTTTGAGTGCATTTGAGTTGTTGTTATGCTTGGCTTCAGAAGCAACATTTGTTTCATTGTTGATATTGGTGGATTTCATTTCTTTTGTAGGGCTAGACATGGTTGACATGGTTGTTACTTTGGATTCTGGGAAGGACAGTGGATGTGAGGATACATGCACATTCAACATGCATATATATATATATATATATAGGAAGATGAAAGGAATGTAGTTGGGGTGGATAGTTTGGTATTTAGGTGATCATTGTGCTGAAACGGTGGCCATAAAAATTAATACACATTCAATTTGATTAATTATGCTAATTTTGTGGGGGGTTGTTTAGAATTGAAATGTAACGTATCATTGGTTTCAAATTTCTAATCTGTGTAAATGATATTTTGACTTATAAAGTGAATTGATTATGGATGATTATGGATGCTAATTTTGTGGGGGTGTTTGGAACTGATGTGTCTTTTATGTTCAATTGTAACGTCTTATATGATTTTGTGGGGGATAAAAATGTTTGCATGAATTTTATTTATAGCTGAAAGGTTTGTAACGTCTTTTATGGTCAATTGTACCCACAATCAATTGTAACGTCATTTATGGATTACATACTGTTTTCAATATTTTTTGGTAGAATACATCCTGTTTTCAATTTGGATAATACTTTATCTAACAATATTATTACCATATATTTTCTTTTTCTACGGTTTATGTTCTAATACAATATGTATGTAGCTCTATATAGGGAAAAAAAGTGCCAATTGATATACATTTCTAGTATTTATAGTTTTTTATATGCTCATGTGTAATGTAATAGTTATATCCACCTCTTAATATGGTAATTTTGTTCATATACATCTATAGTATAATAGTTTTGTTTAAATCATCACATATATATATACTCATTTCTACATGTTAAATGCTATTCATTTCTAACCCTTTTAAATCATAACCCTTTTTTTTTTTTATAGTTTTTTTTGTATGCGTATATGTAGTTAAATGATCATATAAGTAGTTATCTTCTTATACATGTAATAGTTTTATCCACATTTTAATATATGTAGTAGTTTTATTCTTATACATATATAGGATCACAAAATTATTAATGTGTTTATGTAATAGTTTTATCCACTTTTTAATATATGTAGTAGTTTTATTATAATATAGTTGTAGTAGTTTTATTCTTATAATAATAATGGTTTTATTCTTATACATAAGATCACAAAAGTATTAATGTGTGATGAGGGCATTAAATAGCCCCATGTACACAAAATTATATAGATAGTATAGATGAGCCCAATACACAGATTAGCGAAATGTCATTTTAATGATATTTAATAAGAAGAGGATACCATTAATCATACACATATATGTTAGTCTTTATATTCTACCTAACTTCGGAGGTGGAAAACTTAATTATTTCCACACGTTGTAAGACCGAACGAGTACAGTTACTTACATGACAACCCAATGCGAAGTTACAATGGAAAAGTCATCCCACCAAACTCAATGTTGTATGAGGCTTTTTACTACTATTTTTTACCAACAAATCAACATGCAATAAAGAGGTGCATTTAATTTTCTTACCAACAAGTCAATAAATTACCTAATCATCGTATAAAAATAGAAAGGCTGGGCAGGCAGGCAGTTTGGTCATTCTCTCGCTCGTATATTATACACATGCACCTAGCTAAGTACTAAGATACACATGCCTATAGATCGACACATCACATGAAATTAATAAAAATATGAAATCTGGTTGGTCATGTGACTAATTAGTTATACGATACTCCCTCCGTTTCACAATAAGTGTCGTTTTAGCCCTTAAAATTTGTTTCATAATATGTGTCGTTTTAGGTTTTCAAAGTGCTTTATTAGGGGTGAATAATGATAATTTTATTGAAATGTGTATTTGTTGACTAAATTTGTTCATTCATTGGCCAAAAAAATGTAATGAGTGGTAAGATTAAGAAAAAGTTGTAAATTTTAAAGTGAATGATTGCTTTTCTTAAAAACTGTGTTAAGAGCTAAAACGACACTTATTGTGAAACGGAGGGAGTACCATACATCATTGGTACGTTAATTGACGTGGTCGAGAATAGATATATAAAGGGGTTACACATTCCATCAATCTTGATTATATCTTAATAATCTTAGAGCTTGGTTGATATTGATACCAATAGTATGAGATAATAGAGATATCGATATAAATATCAAATTCTTAATTAAACATGTAAATTTGATATGCATATAACTGTTGATACCAGGAACCGTCAACGCGGTAGGACCACCCCCATCAAAACAAAATCTAGCTAAGTATAAACACATTGGCGGCGGCGGCCCGGCCTTGCCGTCATCGCGGTCAATCATGTGTCTCCGCCCAGTGCAGGGATCCTCGTCCGAACAGAAGCCCACAAGGAGCAAGTCTGTCGACTATGCTCTTGCCGCGCTGATGGCTATCGCGAAGAGAGGAGCCCATCCCATCCACGCAAGTGGGTGGGCGGCAACGTCCCATCCAAATGAGCGGTGGGCGGCAGCGTCCCATCCGGGCCTCTCATTGGCCAATCTCGCGGCCACCACTCCAAGAACAAACCGGAAAGCGACACGTATCTGGGCGGCATTCGTCCCACATCGACATCTCGATCAATCTCACCCCCGATTTCGGCTATAAATAGCGAGCTCGGCACACAAGAGCGGGGATCGAAAGCCTTGCGAATCACATGCATTAAATCTCGAGCTAAGATCATTGTTGTAATCCGATACACTCAACGCGATAGAGAATCTCTGTTTGCCCTTGTAATCTCACAAGCTAATACAAAAACACCCTTCACACTACCCTCATCGCGTTAAACACCCTTAGCGACTAAATACTTTTCATCTCTTCGTCTGTTGACTCGGTTGAAATCAAATCCTTTGCTCTCATCGCGTTATACTCTTTCCAGTGTTTTCGGACTTCAACAATAACTATGGAGTAATATCTACAATACATTAAGTTTTGGGAACGTGTAAATACCATATATACATATACATATATGTATATATGGTTAATACCATATCACGCTTGGCGCATCGGCTCAATTATTGAGCCTCATGTATATACCATGACGTCTCAGGTTCGAGCCTGTCAGGATTCGAATTTAGGGTGGATTGTATTAACCTAAATAAAGAGTTAAAAAAATTGACTAAAAAATAAAATAAAGAGTAAAAAATAATCAAAATTTTGAGTGCTTTTAGAGTTTTTCCAACTTCAAAATATAATAGAAAGAATAATTAATTGATGAATGGACAAAAAAATTAAATACAATCATAAAAATCCAATGAATTTGATTAATCATGTGTCTTTTATCAAGATTTTAGGATTTATTTTTTTATAGAAAAAGTCTAATTTTATTGACATAATACTAAATTACATATTTTTATATTTATTTTAATAAAACCAAG
Source organism: Polygonum maritimum (assembly GCA_963924305.1). Classification (NCBI taxonomy): domain Eukaryota; kingdom Viridiplantae; phylum Streptophyta; class Magnoliopsida; order Caryophyllales; family Polygonaceae; genus Polygonum; species Polygonum maritimum. The sequence goes on from OZ002733.1 coordinate 22,873,205, forward strand.
GTAGATTATAGCATACCCTAGCCCACCCATATCTCCGTCTTTGGAGCTTGCAGAATAGCGCTTTGCCCTTTTCTCTTAGAATGGGCTCTCATCTCTCGTTGATGCTCTAGGTGTTCGAGTTCAAATGGTACGCTCTAGATAGACGAATTCGAATAATACTTATGACAACATTAATCCTTACCGTGTCAATATATATACACATATATATCATATATTTAACGAGTTTATATTTTAAATGAATGAGTATGACTTATTTGGTTTGTTTACATTCTCCGAGAATACTCATCACACACTCGACATTGTATCATTACGAAGAAAACAAAGAAACAAGAAGTTGTATACTCTGTATATGATAAGAATAGATATCTATTGTGATTTGTGAGATTGCACAGTAGGCCAAAATGATGCCGACATGCCATAAAGGCCTCCTCATATATAATTACACGTATGATTGCTTAGCTTCACTTATATTAGAGAATAGATAATTATTGTCATCTCTAGGTGAAGAGATTAGACCAAAATGCTATTGACATACCCTAATTAGTCACACATTATTTATTGAATTCCGATCTAATTGTTCAGACGTAGAACGACCCTAACCAATTGACCGAACGAGTCACTCGAACCAACACTCCAACGGGACAAGGAGATACCGACGTACGGTTAACTTTTGAGGATTGATAGAGGGTGGGGCCCGAGCACAGGCTGTACAGAATCCACGTGGCATCCATCGAGCATAGCTTATCAACTAAGTCGAACACATCGCATCAATTCCTCACACACACGGGCCACACCATATATATCTTTGCTTTGTGATGCTTGCTTTTATAAGGCCACTAGAGCCATACACGTATTATAGCCCATCTCCATTGCCCCTTCGCGATCACACTAGAACGTACGCCAAACGCTGCCTTATTTAATTAGCCTGCCTTCCCATGTTGCAAGAGACAATCGTACGTTCGATGGGCGGAGCAAGGCAGCAGAAGATGGCCGTGGCTCTTGTGGCGTGTTTGGCTCTGCTCTTTCGGGTTTCGTCCGCCGCGGTTTCGCACACTGTCGGCGACGCCACCGGCTGGACTCAGCCTCCTTCCCCCAACTTCTACAACACTTGGGCTTCCAATCAGCCTCCCTTCAACGTCGGTGACTTTCTTGGTAAGTTCTTTTTTCTCCTCCAAACTATCATAGTTTGTGTGGATCGATATCATCGCTCTATGTTAGTTATAGCTTTATTAGCAATCTTAACAGTATTTCCAATCACATGATGAGGTCATGGGTTTGTCGGTAATGAAATTTTTGTCCTCAATTTGTCTCTCAATTGGAAAGTCATACATATATGATCGATTTTTTTGGGTAGAGCCTCGTAGGTAATATAACACAATTCTTTAAGCTCAAATGAATTTCACATGGTTCAATTTGGATTTTAAATATAGCACCCATTTTATTAATCAACGTAGCACAAATCAAATTTTGTACTCTACTTTTTTTTGTTAATTGATTTTAAAGTTGACGTTGGACTCTACAGAGCTAATATATCTTGATACAGCGTCAACTTTTGATTGTCAATTAGTTTTAAGATAAACGACGGACTTTACAAGGCTGATGTATCTTGATATACTATGAACGTGATTAAACAGTGTTTAATTTCCCCGGGTCGTCACAAACGGTGGCGGAGGTAACGAAGCCAGCATATGACTCCTGTTCGGCGGCCGCCCCCATCTCTCAGCTGAACAACGGCCCCGTCAACGTCACCATCACCTCCCCCGGGCCCCACTACTACATCAGCACCGACGCCGGCCACTGCTCCGCCGGCCAAAAATTCGCCATCACGGTCTCCAAAGCCAAAGGCGCGCCTCCCACCGCCCCAGCACCAAAATCCTCCACCCCAACTACCCCGTCCACCGGCGGTAGTCCTCCGACGACATCACCGCCCGGAAAAGGCTCCATGGCCCCTTCCACCACCCCAACCACGCCGTCCACAGGCGCTATGTCTCCGGCGGCATCACCGGCCGGAAAAGGCTCCATGGCCCCTTCCACCACCCCAACAACACCGCCCACTGGCGGTATGTCTCCGGCGGCATCACCGGCCGGAAAAGGCTCCATGGCTCCTTCCACCACCCCAACAACGCCGTCCACCGGCGGCATGTCTCCGGCGATGTCACCCGCCGGAAAAGGCTCCATGGCTCCTTCCACCACGCCGTCAACCGGCGGTATGACTCCGGCGATGTCTCCGGCCGGGAAAGGCGCAATGACTCCGGCATCCATGACTCCGGCGGGCACCCCCATGGCAGCCCCGGGGCCAATGTCCATGTCGCCGGCAACAACTCCGGCAGGGGCCACCCCTGCTCCGGAGTCAGGGGCGCCCATGGAGGGACCCTCTGCGGGCGGGCCCTCCGTGTCGTCAACACCGTCACCGTCGTCCGCCGGAGGCATGGCGAATTCTCCGGCGATGTCTCCGGGAGAAGCGTCCGACAAGGGTAGCTATGCCCCAGGTGTCGGTGCCGGCCTAATGTTGCCCATGTTGTTTCTCGTGGGATCTAATTATTTGTTGTTTTAATAGTATACACGTGTGATTACTCATGTTGAGACATTGAGTTGATAGGTTTGGATTAATAATGTGTATTGTACGTTCTTATGAACATTGGGTATTATGTGTAATTGAGGGGAGTTCTATTTTTTTTTTTTTTGTTGAAGGAGCTTCTTGTTGGTTATTCTAGTTTTTTATTTATAGTATAGCTGTGAATTCCAATTATATAATAGGAGAAAGAGTCATGTAGGAAGGATTGTTGTGGTGAGAAATAGGAATAGATCTCCACCGTCCGATCTAACGGATCCAATGGCTCAGATTTAATCAAATTTAACAAAAAATCCCCCCGTGCGTCCTTGTGGGGCCCCCATAAAAACTGTATTTTTGGAATTAATTTTTTCATTTCACATTTTCACTCTCTCTCCTCCCGAACTCTCTCTCTTGCAGACGCTTCCGACTTCGTCTCCCCTCAAATCTTCACGGTTTTCGCTCGATTTTTCGCTCGTTTCCTGCATTCAAACTGCGATCTCTACACTCAACAATGGTGAGATCGAAGTCGTCTCCCTCAAACACGCGAGGTATGCTCAATTTGAAACCCTAGGTTTCGGTTTTTTTGATTTTTGCTTGTTTCGAACTCTAATTTTTTGATTTTGTGCAATTTCGCTTGTTTTTGCTTGGATTTTCCGTCCAATTGTGTGCTGATTGAGCCGGATCTGGTTGATTTACAAGTTCATACAGCTGGTGCGACGGCCCTAGGCTCTCGAGAGGCCCGTACTTGTGGATCACGACGGCGTGCTCGGTGGTTTCGCTAGTGTTCTTTTCGCTCAAGGCCGAAGTGGACAAGATCTATAGAGTGCGGATCCGAGCTCCTCGTGGCCGGATCTAACCGAGGCGGTGCTCTCATCTGCGCTCCGCTTCTCGTCGCTAGATCTAATTCAATCCACGATCGTAATTGCACAATCCACGATCGTAATTGCACAATCCTCGATCGTAATTGCACAATCCTCGATCGTAATTGCACAATCCACGATCTAGTTCAGGTTTGTACACAAAATCCGCCAAAAAACCATGAACAATGGATTAGGCGTTCTCAATCGACCGATTCTCATATGTTTCAGATTTCAAGTACTCACTGTCTCTATTTGTATAACATCCGGACTCGTCCACGTCGACCTAAAGCAACTCGTCCACGTCTCCAAATCAATTAACGAAGCGGTTAGTAAACATTTTTCTAATTTCACATCAAGTTCTGAAATGTTCTGGTTCAATCTCAAAGAAACTGATTTTCATGATGAAAATTGTGTAATGCAGGCTAAAATCTCGAAAGAAATGCATTTCGCATTTGCGACTCCGTCGAAGGTGTCTGCGTACTTGTGTTTAGAAAATCTGTTCATTCATTGTTACTTAAGTGCTAATGTTGAACAGGTTCATCCATATTTGCTAGTTTTGTTCATATTTACTGAGCTCAAATTTGTAATTTGCTGGTGTATGTTGGAAGTGATTAAAATGAGCTGCTACATGTTGTTGTTGACTTGTTGGTTGTTTGTAGTTGTTTTCTCTTGGTTTGATGGCTAGTTTTGGACGATTTTTTGAAGTGGATATATACAACTTGGACATGAGAAGCTCTTATCATAATTGAGATCGATTTGTTCATTTTCTTATCATAATTGGAATGCTTACTATGATTGCACAATCGACGATCGTGATTGCACAATCGACGATCGTGATTGCACAATCGACGATCGTGATTGCACAATCGACGATCGTGATTGCACAATCGACGATCGTGATTGCACAATCGACGATTGTGATTGCACAAACGTGACCATTGAGTTGCACAAACGTAACCATTGAGTTGCACAAATAGAATTCAACACTTTGACAATAGAGTTGAACAAATATGAATGAACAAATTGACCATTGAGTTGCACAAATAGAATTCAACACATTGACAATAGAGTTGAACAAATATGAATGAACTAACCATTGAGTTGCACAAACGTGACCATTGAGTTGCACAAATGTGACCATTGAGTTGCACAAACGTGACCATTGAGTTGCACAAATAGAATTCAACACATTGGCAATAGAGTTGAACAAATATGGATGAAAAAATTGACCATTGAGTTGCACAAACGTGACCATTGAGTTGCACAAAAGTGACCATTGAGTTGCACAAATAGAATTCAACACATTGACAATAGAGTTGAACAAATATGAATGAACAAATTGACCATTGAGTTGCACAAACGTGACCATTGAGTTGCACAAACGTGACCATTAAGTTGCACAAATAGAATTCAACACATTGACAATAGAGCTGAACAAATATGAATGAACAAATTGGCCGTTGAGGTGCACAAACGTGACCATTGAGTTGCACAAACGTGACCATTAAGTTGCACAAATAGAATTCAACACATTGACAATAGAGCTGAACAAATATGAATGAACAAATTGGCCGTTGAGTTGCACAAACGTGACCATTGAGTTGCACAAACGTGACCATTAAGTTGCACAAATAGAATTCAACACATTGACAATAGAGCTGAACAAATATGAATGAACAAATTGGCCGTTGAGTTGCACAAATATGACCATTCAGTTTGTGTTGCACAATGTACACCTTGTTAAAGTGACTCACATGATACGTATGGATGTGATCCTCCCTCACCAGATTTGTTAGGCCACATTCAAACACCGAAGCAACAATTTCCGTCTGAACATCATAGAATTCAACACCGAAGCGACAATTCATGATATGTACGGATGTGATCCTCCCTCATCTTCTGCGTCTTCATCTTCATCTTCCTTCTCAACTTCCTTTTTTTTTTCTCTGTTTTTGCAACAATCTGTTTAGTGGTTGTAGATTGTGCAATCTTTGTAGTTGATTCCTTTTCTAAAACCTTCCTTGTTGCACAACATGAATTTCTAAATTATACTCCCATCACGAGATCTTGTGGTAGTCCCGCTACGTGGTTGGAATCCACATGCCCGTGCGTAGTCTTTATAGAAGTTTGCTCCTTGTTGCCAAGTTTGGAAAACCATCCCCACTTGAGGTCTGAGTTTATCATCACAAAACGGTATGTAATACGTAGTGTTTCCAGGAGAGATGGAGATCTTCAAACCCTTCTCTTCTTCAGCTTTACCTTCATTAGTGTGAAATAACATCAACAATAAGTTATTGGAGCTTCAGTAATGAAGTAAACTATTCTGTTCAACTGTATAATAAACTTTGTACAACTAGTAAGATTGTTTGTGCAACTAGTAAGCTTCTTTGTGCAACTAATAAGGTTGTTTGTGCAACTATGTCTGTGTTTTGTTTATGTGTAACCATGTTTGTGCAACCGTATATCATCATTTTGCAACTAATATAAGCACTTGTTCAACTCTGTTATAAACACGTTATAACACCATCGTAATCTGTTTACGTGTTTTTGTATAGTCGATTCTCAATTTATTTAACTAGGAATCCCAATTACAATTTGTGCAGCTGATATAAGTGATTGTACATCTCTAATAACTAGTTTGAGAACAACAATCGGTTTCAATGACAGGAAACCTGTTTTTATTGAGCAACTTTATGAATTTGTTCAAGAGAATCGAAGAAAGTTTTTACTACCTGGTTTCATTGCTTTTGTAGTTGATTTAGTTCGAATCGGAACAATGTCTGGGATCTGTTCAAAGTTTTTGTTCTATTCGTGCTGAGATTTGCGCGCAAATTCAAATCTGAAAACCAGATCTGAAAACGCTAAAACGAGATCTGGCGAGGCGATTGATTTGTTGCAGTTTGTTCTTAGATTTGACCTACAATCAAAGCGAGTTACAGATTTTGGATACGAAAATCGATTTCGGAGGCGAAAATCGACGGAGACGAGCTGGCGATTTTCGCAAATGGGAGTGGGGCGATTTTCGCGTTTGGGGGGAGAGGAGGGTGAACAGTAGCGTGTTACTGTTCACGCGTTTTGGGGGGCCGAATTTTTGCCTTTTTTTTCCTTCGTGATCAACGGCCCAGATTCATTCCTATTTCCTACCACAATAATCATTCCTACCGGATCCGGACCCATATAATATAGTTGTTCATTATATTTTGAGAAATTTGCACAAAACCACCCGTTAAATAGGCGAATTTATACTTAACCACCCGTTATACAAAAAATTGTTTTAAACCACCCGAAACTTCAATTCGTTAACAAAATAGCCACCCATGGCTCTATTCCGTCAAATTTTCCGTTAGATCATGTAAATTTACTAATTTACCCTCAATTGTTTAAATTATTACATGATAACAAACTGGTATGGGGCATTTTTTACAAAAAAATAAACACAAACCGGTTTGTGTTATTTTTGTTAAAAGAAGACTGAAAACCGCCCCTTCCTTCTCCTTCTTCTTCCTTATCTCCATTCTTCCTCTTCCCAGAAATGCAAAACGAAGAAATCGCTTCCGTCGCCGTGCAAATCGTCCGTTCCGCCGTCGTTTCCACCTCTCGAGGCGACGGAGAAGACCGAGTGGACCACCGATGGAGTTCCGGTTGGTGTGGTCGGGGACGTTGTAGGGCGGATTCCATGGGTGAACGGCGTTTCGCATTGTCTGGGACGCCAGGACGAGTTTTTCAGCAGCGATCTTGAAGTTCGTGAGTGTTTTCTTGTTGATTTTGGTTCGCAATTCGATTTTGATACATTAGAATTGGATTTTGTATGCTGTTGGAATTGGAACTGAAATCTAGGGTTTTGGATTAGGTTTGTTTGGAATTGGGGATGAAATTCTGCAATTCTATTGATTATCATACTTAAGGTTATGGATGTGAGAATTTGTTTAATGAATTTGTTCAAAAAGGGATGGAAAGCTTGGAAAGATTTTACTGTCATGAGGAATAACATATTTGAGAAGATTGTTGAGCTGCAAAATTGTATGAGCTTTATGTTTAAGCTTTAATAGATTGGTGCAGGGACAGATATTGAACTCTACATGATCCTCTTCCGCAGGCGATGGCGACGACTCGTTCGGATCTGGAGGAGCACAGGCGGCGAAAAAGGCGAGGTCGGTGGTGATGGCGAGCGAATACGGTCTGGAGACCGGTACGAGTCGGCGCCGGAACCCACGGCGGTGGTGGCGATGGGGGTAGGAAGGGGCGAAGTAGTGGGTCGACAAAAGCTTTAGATCCGACGAAACAATATCGTGAATTTGTGGAAGATGACACAAACCGGTTTGTGTTTATTTTTATTTATTTATTTTTTTGTAAGAAAATGCCCCAAACCGGTGGGTTATCATGTAATAATTGAAAACAGTGGAGGGTAAACTAGTAAATATACATGATTTAACGGAAAATTTGACGGAATGGAGCCTTGGGTGGCTATTTGTTAACGGAATTGAAGTTTTGGATGGCTTAAAACAAATTTTTGTATAACGGGTGGTTAAGTGTAAATTCGCCTATTTAACGGATGGTTTTGTGTAAATTTCTCTTATATTTTTATAGTTTTACCTGTTTTTCTAATGTGGGAACATTATAAGTATATTAAACAAGGAAACTGAACCATAAATAGAAAATAATGAACTCATCACAAATAAAAAATTAAAAAATCTAAAATTAAGATTTACTAAATATTTTTTAATATCGATATCTTATAGTGTGTTGTAATGTCACACGCTAGAAAACTGTTTTATACATAACATTAAATTCCAATTTGAGGTTCAGTATACCTCACAATAAAGGGGAAAAAGCATAAAACCCCCCTTTATTTTTACTTAATTTCACAAAACCACCCTTTATAAAAACTTTTGCAAAAAGCCACCCTTTATTACAAATTAGTTACACAAAACCACCCCTTGTTACTAATTAGTTGCACAAAACCACCCCTTATCTATGATTATTTGCAATAAACCACCAAAAATCATACTTTATTAAATTATTCATCAATTTTTTTGCCAAATTTATTTGAGCACTTCATAAAAATGGTTAAAGATAATGACAAGATATATTATCACTAAAAATCCCAAAATTTATTGATGATTGGTAATTGATTTTAATCTTTCGTAGTTGATTCCATATCCAACGGAAAGTAATGATACAAGAAATTTAAATCTATTGTTTGATTCACAAGTATTAACCTCTTCCATTTTCAAATATTCAATTGACACATTAGTTGTTCAATTAGGAGTTTTATTTTTTTTACTGAATAATCTAATATAAATGTAATCATATTAATATATGTTACTTTGGTATTTTTCTTTTGAACTTAAAATTATTGATATAAGTGGTCCATAATAATTTTTTTGTTTGAAAAAGAGTACACCACAAATAACGAAAAATATTATAAAAATAAGGAGATTTTTAGTTTTGTTCTATATTTATTTTAATTAAAATTAATTAGCAATACAAGATCGATATGGGTGGTTATTCGCAACATTTGTGATTACAAGTGGTTTTATGAAAACTTTTTTTATAATGGGTGGTTTAGTGCAAGCAAATACCAATAATGGGTGTTTTTGTGGAAAAAGAATTATAAAGGGTGGTTTTGTGCATACAAGTGTAAATAACGGGTGGTTTTATGTCTTTTTCCCCACAATAAATGAGTTGTTTCAATCTACTATAATATAGTATAAAGCCTAACCTATGTCTTTTTTTTATACAAGAAAAAATTAGGCAAGCCTCTATGAAAAGAAAGCTATCCTTGAACATCCTTGCGGATGAGGTCCAACAGGACTGGATCAATGTCAACCGGGCGGGACGATGCATGACGGATAGAGACCGCAACGAGGTCAGCAACTGAATTGGTCTCCTGAATGATGTGGTCAATACTCCAACTCTGAAACTGTCCCAACAAAGCCTAGATATCCGTGTGCATGAGCTCGACCACCCACGGGCAACTCCAATCACCCAACACAGCATGGACAATCTGCACACTATCGCCTTCGATGAGCAGATGGGGAATACCACGATGAATGGCATCAAGAATCCCCTGCCGAAGCGCAAACGCTTCTGAAAAGACCACGGAACGGTAACCGAGAAAGCCTCCATACAAGGAGACAATAGAACTCCGATCCTGTAATCCCTAATCACATAACCAAAAGAAGCAATTCCATTAGAGTTAACGGCGCCATCAAAATTAAGTTTAAAAAAATGTTGTTGTGGTTTTATCCATTTGGTGTTTCTCCTTCTTTGTGGGTGTGAGTGTTTAACTCCCACTCCATTCTTTGAAAGGCTAGAACTCGCTGTCTTCCAGTCAGCAATTTGTCTAGATGAGAACTCCATAATTAATGCAGGAGTAATTTGAGGCTAATTTTCTTCATCGAAAATCTTTTTATTCCGGAGGTACCATGTGCTCCACCATAAGCAGAACACAGTCTCCATTTGTGCCTTGGTAAGCAACGTCCGAATTTCATGGTAAACATTAATGAGTGTCGTTTATTTTTGTCTAGTTGACACAATTTTTGTGATATCTTTGGGCTTAGTGCTTTCAAATCTTGACAAGATTGCGGGCACTCAAGCAAAAGCTGGAAAGCATCTTCGTTCAGGGAATTGCAGAAGACACATCCTTGTGGAACCGCAATGTGATTAACCGCGAGCCTTGATTTAGCGGGTAGGCCATTACGGCATAGTTTCCATAGAATTTTTTTTTTGTTTCGGCGGAATGTTTAGCTTCCAGATTCATTCCAAATCTATTTGGGGGCTCGTTTTCCTATCTTGGATCCACTTCATAGTAGAGTTTGTGGAATACCATCCATTACTACTTGGAGCCCAATACAAAAGGTCTATTAAGGGATTTAAAGTTAGTATGGTCTTAGCTATGGCATTCACATCTTTCCAAAGGAAGGACTTGCCTAAGTTTGTGTAAATCCCAGGTTTTATCGCCTCGAATGTTTGAACACACACGTTCATCCTCATCAATCGGGTGAGAGAGATTAGTTTTAGGTTTCAGATTTGTTTTGGGTATCCAGTTATCTTTCCAAAAGCGGATGGTTTTGCCATCTCCAACCTGCCATGATAACCCAGCGAGAAAGGGTTCCTTTAGACTCATGAGTTTGGACCACTGTCAAGAAGTGTTACTCTGCTTTTTGTAGTTCCACGGGCTCCTATTTTTGAGATATTTTTCGTTTACAATCTTCTCCCACTGCCTAACCTATGTCTTCGTTAATATATGCGCCACCTCATCAACGCTAAATAAAAAAATGTTATTTACGCCACATAATCAATATTGAATAAAATAATAATTTTATTTTAACAATGGTAACTAACATTTATATCTACTTAATATTGATAGACACATGTTAGGTAGTGTTTTAGGGCATGTTTAGTTAGGATTTTTATGGTTTTTGGTTTAGTTTTAGTTAGTTTTGCTAGTTTTATTAGTTTGTAGATAGATTCAGATATCTACACTTTGTTGTGGTTTTTAAATGTAGATGTGAAGACAATAAGTGGAGAGGAGGTGAAGCCAAAGCATTGGAGAAAGCAAGAAGAGAGCCAAGCTATGAGATTAGCCCAAGAGGTGATGGGAAAAGCACACTTCGGTTCGGACTATGTATTGGAGTTGTTGTTTTGACACCTCTTTCTTGCAAGAGATGGATCTGAAGCTACAATGGTTGGATTGAGCTGATTTTGGTGTCATTGCAAAGCTAACCCGAAGAGCTACAATTCATCTTTTTATTCCGAGTCCAAATTCCAACTCGAAGTGTGTCAAAACAGCCTCTGAAGTGTCGCGTAACGACCAGTGTTGAAAACGCGGGCAGGAGGTTCGAAAACTCGCCCGAGTTTTGGAGGACCAGCCCGAGTTTTTGGACCTGAGTCTCTGCCGTACAAGAGCGGGCAAGGCATCGAAAACTCGACCGCATTTCTGGGTGTTACCCCGAGTTTTCACCCGTGTCCGAGTTATGTCCGAGATTTTTATGGGATCTTTTTGGGCCTTTTGGGTTATGTTTTTAGATATATTTTTGGAAGACATATTATATATAGTTAGCCCTAGTTTTAGGTTTGATTATTCTTTGACTTTGGATTGGTTATTGAAGACTTGGAGAACAAGAACCCTATGAGAAACTTTGTAAGCTTTTCAATGTCTTTCAATAGCTAAATTCCTTTTGCTTGACTAGTTAATTGAAGTTGTGAATGAAGTATTATTGTGAGGTTTGATTGTTCTTAATTTATCTTGACTAGATTGTTTTCTCTGTTCTTAATTGCTTAATTTCATTCTAGGGTTTTATTATCTTGATCACCTAATATGATTTCTAGGTTGAATTACAACTAGATCTTTCTAATTACCGGTCGGTATTAATTAGATCAAAAGTAGAACCTTTAATCAATTTAGGACTGGTAGGACTAGTTGATTAGAGAAGAGAATTCAATTGCATGTTATTTGGATGTCTGGTTGCTCTGAATACATGTTTCTATTGATGCTTGGATCTTAATGTTGTTGTCAAGTTGAATCTAGGAGGTCTCTTAGGTTATTTGATAATTAGGGTTGTTAGTACCGGTCAGGCTAATAGCTAGAATTGAAGTAGGATTAATAATTCCATGAAGTTGGGTTATTAGCATTCCGCAATAGATTAGTCAAGGTAAAAAGAGAATTTTGATAATCAATGATCAATAATCAAGTTCACAATGGATATTAACTAGTTGAGCATATTTCTCCCATATTTTACATCTTATCTTTTTGTTTTGCATTCCTTAGTTAGTTTAGTACTTAGATTCATATTCAAAAACCCCCCTTTTCTAACTCTCAGTAATACAATAATAAACACTGAAAACCTGAGTCTCTGTGGGATCGACCCTTACTTCCCTACTACATTAGTTGGGTTGTTTGGATTATTTTGATAGGTATTAAGGCGACTAAAATACCTCTATCAAATATCTTATCCAATTTTTTATAGATTAATTTATTTTCCTAATATAAATTAATAAAGTAATAGCAAATTACTTTATTTTGATATGAAAATATAATTTTCATTTAAATATTTTTTATTTTAGGTAAAAGTGGTTTTTTTCATTTATGAGGATTCTACATAATTAATAAAAATAGTAGATTTCATAATTAAAATTGTAAAATAGGTTCGAACTTGGGTCTATCGGCTTTGAATAGTTGAATTGTATATTCTTGAATAAAAAGCAAGATCGGGCCAAAGGTCGATCTTGGATCAATCAAGTCGGGTTTACATTTACATTACCTGTACATGTTACAAGATTTGTACTAGTTTGATTTGTATAATAGAAACCGATAGTAGAAAGATAGAATGCATATCAAAATTTGGCACACATGTTGAAGCACGTAGAGAAGTTATAAGAGCATCCATAATAGAGAAATCCATTCTAAATTTCTTATACATTAAAAAAAGGTTAAATAAATAAAGTGGAGGATTTGTTAGATGTTATAAAAGAGATTTATTTCCTAATTTCAGGCCTTCTACTCTTGTAGAAGAAATATTTTCTGCTAATTTCTTTGAAATCTGACAAAAATTGAATTTTCTTTTATTTTTTAAGAGAGAAGAAATCTGAGTATTCTCCATTGTGGATACCCTAAAAATCTACTCCTTCCGTCCTATATTAATTGTCCATAAAGGACGGTTTTCACGTTTATTAATAAAAATAAAAAATTGAATAATTATGATAATATATAAGAATAAATGAGGGTATGTTTGTAATTTTATGGAGGTAGAATGTGATAAAATTGAAGAGAAAGTTGGACAATGGGGAGTACTATATAAGATTGGACGAGGATAATTTTGTAAATTTATATGAAAAAATGATAAATGTGATAAAAAAAATTGGATAATGGAGATAATATGGGAAATTGAATAAGGGTAATATTGTAATAAAAATACTAGATGTACATTGCCACGTCTGATGGACGGGGGAAAGCACGCCAGAAAAATATTAGGAATTCTTAATAATATCTTAGTACATGACATTTATATCCCATCTCATAGACGGACCAAAACGTAAAGAAACATATGAATTTTCTTTTTAGTATTTATGTAAAATATTTTTAAAAAGTAATACGAATTTAATAAATCCGATTATAAGTCTTAGTCTTAGGTACAAATTTAAGTGTATGAAAAGTTAAAAAAAAATTGATTTATTAAAGTCAATTTTAAAAAATTCTTATAATCATGCTTCAAAAACTTTATTTCATATTAATACTCATTTACATGTCATTATTTCCTACTTAATATTATAATTTTTATAAACTTTCTTTAGGATCAAAATATTCAAAATCTCAATCATTATAATTAGGGTGGAATGTCATTGGACTCTTGAACAAAGAATGGAATTAACTAATGGGGAGTTGAAGGGATTGAGATTAATTTCACCTAAGAAAGCAAACATGGAGTGAAGTATTGAAAGCACATGCATTTATTTGACCTTATTTGGGGACAAAATTAAGATATACTAGAAAGCTTGCCCGTCCGATGGACGGACAATTTCTTTCACCGTGTTTTTCTGGAAGGTAAAAATTATAATCTTCTTCATAACACAATTTTGTTCTAATTAATAAATTATGTAAGTATTTTGTATTGAATTGTCCAAAAATTAGTAGATAAAATAAATATAAAATATGAAATTATTTTATTTGATTTTATTAATTTCTTATGAGAATTATTTTGATAATATGGCTTTACTATTACAATTAAGTTTTTTAGCCGAATGAACATGTGTAGGGATTACTTTTTATAACTTTATAGACATTTTGGAGGAAATTTAAATCGAAAGCATATGGTTACCTCTTTAGGCTTTACATTCTCGCTCAAAAATAGAAAAATGATAAGGCTTTGCTTACAAGTTACAATATTATAACATGATATATGTATGTAAAAATAAGACATAGTAGCATGCATTCATAATTAATTACAAATAAAAAGAAAAAAAAAAAAGAAAAAATGTAAAAACATGCATTTATTTGACAAGGAAAAGAAAAATAAGAGTTGTAGAGATAGATAATTTACCCAAAATCAATAATAATTAGAGAGAAGTCATTAATGTGACAAGAGGGGGAGAATTTTAAGTTTTGTATAGAAGATAGATATAGATGATATAGATGGAAAGGTTTAAAAAGTAGACAAACTTATTAGGACAACTAAAATGAAAAGATAGACAAACATAATGGGATAGAGGAAGTATATTTTTTTTTTGGTTTCGAAGGTACTATTAGCTTTTGACATACAAAATATATTCTAGTGTTAGGAATAAAATAAGCGACCAGCGTCCGCTCAACACTTGGCCGCTTATCTACGATTGAAACTTAGGCTCCGTTCATTTGTAGCTGGTAAGAGCTGAGCGTGGCTTGTGCCGATTTTCCCAGCTAGGTAACGGTCTTTGGTGGCGGAACTTGAAAGAGAGTTGGACTAGGTTGAGTAGTTGACCGTGGCTGGTAAAATGGGAATCCAGCCTCCAATTTCCGAGCTCCCCCCTCCAAGCTTCTCGCGAACAAGCTCAACGGGCTCACAAAATTACATCCCGATACCCCTAGGAGTTTGTCCATCAAGCAAATTGCATTCAAGGGTTTCGGGTTCCAACAAAGGCGATCGACTGTGCAGATATGGATCTCTCTTTGCCTCCCCTCTTCCACGTGAAACCCTTGGCCACTAATTTCGTTGATGTTGAGAACGATGGAATCTGACGGCGAGCGACCACGAAGGAGCGGCGAGTGGCAAGCGACGAACAGAGTCTAGCTAATCCGACGGCGAACGGCTACGAACGATGGAATCAACGTAAGAGAGGGTTGGAGAATGAAGGAGGCCACGTACAGATCCAATCGGGTTTCATCAATTTGGGGGAGAAGAGTTTGGATTGTAGCCAATACACGCGCATCACACATGACACAAAGTAATATGAGATGTAATATATAACAAGGGTATAAATGTCATTCAATGGCCTTTACTGAGGTCCTTTATGGTAATTTTACCCGTTTCAATTTTTTCCCCGACTCGGTCTACCGAACGCATATAACAATTCCAGCTCGTAAGCAAAAATTCCAATACCAGTTATTAATCCAGTTTCAGCTATTAATTCAATATCTAGTTTCAGTTCCAGTGAGTGTATCCAAATAGAGCCTTAAGCTATTAAAGTTTATACCTATTTTTTTTATTGGAACTTATTCCTGATATTGAAGTTAGGTCGACATTATCTTTTTGAGCTTGATCAGCTTGTGAGCACATAATACCGAGCTTATTGAAAATCCAAGTTTGAACTTAAAACCATTCCTGGGCTTTTGACTACCAAATTTATAGTACTCGTGTATTATCCTTACCCACAAAAAAGGGAAAAAAAGACCAAAATAAAAGCCATGACAAAATATATTCAAAACATCATTGTGTTTATGAATTGATGAGATCCTTCAAGGCCCGATAAGAACAAGGACAAGGCATTGCTCCGATTTGAAGTTGGGTTCTAACTTTCGGTTCGAAATGTTGTTCCGGTATAGTCTAATTGTGCATTTCTTGTGTTTTTCCAGGCAATTATCACGCTTTCTCGAATAGATTTTCTATTGTCTTGCACTCCAATGGCAATGATAATACGAATGTGTTAGATATATATATATATATTTTTTGATACAGGAAAGAATTAGAATAGCTACTGAATAACAGGAAAGCTATCCTAAGGCATCCTTGCGGATGAGGTCCAAAAGGACCGGATCAGTGACAAGCGGGTGAGACGATATACCACGGAAGGAGACAACAATGAAATCAGCAACAAAGTTGGCTTCACGGAAGATGTGCCTGATCCCTTAACTCTGAAACTGCCCAAGCAACTTCTGGATGTCCGTGCGCATAATCTCTATCTCCCAAGGGCAACTCCAGTCACCCAAAACGACATGAACGACTTGCAAATTGTCACATTCAATGAGCAGGCGGGGGATACCAAGATGAATGGCAGCAAGAATACCCTGATGAAGCGCAAAGGCTTCAGAAAGAATGACAGAACGGTGCCCGAGGTAACCACCATCGAAGTTGAGTTTAAAGAAGTTTTTTTCTGGGGTTTGTTCCACTTGATATACCCCCTTCTTTTTTGATATACCCCCTTCTTTAACTCGCGGATTTATCACTCTCCTATCTTTGAGTTTTTTTTGGTCAGTTTATCTGACTACCGTATTTAATCGATGTAAGAAAAACTTGGATGAAAGATTTATGGGCCACAAACTTCTGGGCCGGATTTAGGCCCATAAGTCTTGGACCAACAGAGGTATTGCCACCGTTGATTAATATCCGACTCATTTTTCGTCAGACGAACAAGAGCGCTAGGTTGAATCGTTGAGAGAAAGAGAGAGAGGAAGAGAAAGAAACGAAAATGGCCGTCTGGAACAAGTTCGATCCGTGGTCGGTGTTCTTCAAGAGAGAGTGGAATCGCAACTGGCCGTTCCTCGTCGGATTCGCCGTTACCGGAACCCTCATCACCAAGTTCTCTCTTGCCCTCACAGGTTTGTCTTGAATCGCCTTCTTTGATCTTTCTTTTGCGTTGTTCTTCGTTAGATTCGATCTGATTGATCTGAATTGCCTTCGCAGAGGAGGACGCCAAGAACTCTCCGTTTGTTCAGAGGCACAAGAGGTTGGTCTTCTTTCTCAAAGATGCCCTTTTCTCATTAGTCAAAATCCCTAGATTACTGATTTGGTAGTACCTTCATTTGCACTACATCTCCAATTAGGAATTTATGATTCATTGTGGTATTGGTTGCACGTCTCTTAATGTTTGGGCATATTTCTTCAGCTGTGTCTTATGATATTTGTGGTGTTCTGGTTGTTGTATATAATAGCCTTTAGTGGTCTTGGATCCAAATGGACGACTTCGGGCAAATTTTGGATCTTAACTGGTGCCAGATATAGATACAACAATTTTTTCTTTTTGCCATGAATTCTGAGTCTCTGACCTTAAGTTTGAGTGAATGTGATTAGATTTTAAGGGTTTTCTTCTCTGGGTAATGGGGCAGGTGCAATATAGCTCTAATGCATTGGAGACTTTGAGTAGTGTAGTTTACATTGACTAGTAGGTGTTGGATCTGCGGGCACATAAAGTAGAAGTGAGTTTTAGGAGATAGTTCATTGCATATGTGTTTAATTATCAATTGGAGAGGTGTGATGCTTGGAGATTGAATGTTTGATGTAAATGATCAAGTTGACCTATAATTTATGGTAATTATACTCCTGTTTTTCTCGACATCTTTTAGCTTGATACTCGAGGTTGCTTGGTACTCCAGATTGTAGTGATAGCTAAGCTCTAAAGGATCCATGTTCATGCATATTTCTTACAGTGGAGGGAGGAACATAGTATTTCTTGCTCAACATGAAACATGAAGCATTTTTTAATGTGATTTTGTTATATAATAGGTTTGGAATTGTACCTTATGTGAATCGTATTGGCTGACACTTCTGTTGGTGAATTTGGCTGTGTTGTTCATGAACCTAGTATAACAAGCTGAGCATTATATGCATTTTGTATTACTATGTATCCTTTATATTCACAGCATTGGACTTCAATATGCAATGATGTAATAGCGAATTTGCTAATGGGTTGATCATAGTTCTTACATGGCCTTTCCATGATTGCTCATACATTCTTCTCTATGGTCAATCTGCTAAATTTTGATGTCCCTTGCATTGTACAGGCACTGAGGAATGAAGATTCTGAACATGGTCTGCAAGCCTCTGTTTTTTATCATCTTGAATAACATGGAACGTAGCCTTGCTTGTGAATCAATTGGTTTTACATTTGTCTGTTGTTTTTCTTCCATGACAAAGGCCTTATTTTAAATTGTATCTTTGCTCGACAAGACATTTTTATAAGCAACATACAGAGAAAGCAGGACGCTTTCTTTTCTTCTGAGTTGATTATGTGTTTCAATATAGATCTCATAGTCAGTGCTTGTTTGGTTAAATGGATGAAGTATAATTTATGGGAATTTAATTCGTGTGAACT
This sequence comes from Polygonum maritimum, assembly GCA_963924305.1. Taxonomy (NCBI): domain Eukaryota; kingdom Viridiplantae; phylum Streptophyta; class Magnoliopsida; order Caryophyllales; family Polygonaceae; genus Polygonum; species Polygonum maritimum. The sequence goes on from OZ002733.1 coordinate 22,891,625, forward strand.
AATTTCCTACAATTTCTACTTCACATGAATTGATAAAATTTGTTTGGTTAAAAATCTATTTCCTAGGAATTATGTGGGAAGAAAATCTTACCCACCCCATCCTAAGTTATTAAATTCCTGTGAAATGTAGGAATTTGAAAATCTAGGGTATTTGAAAATCATGGGATTTTCAATACAAAATTTTCAACCAAACACACATATTTTGACAGCTTCCTGGATTTTCTAAATTCATGTGATTTCATTTAGCAACCAAACAAGCACTCAAGAGAGGATTAACTTGTTGTTCACTTCGGATTTGTCTTTCAAGTGATTTGCCCCTGACATATGACTTGGTAAACCAAACTGAGTTTGAATCTGAAAGTAACACGAAATATGAGAACAAAGCTGCCCCGTTGCTCTCACATTACAGTCTGGTTTAATAAAAAGTTTAACTGAAGACGAATGTTAATGATTCTATGACATTTTTAGAAAATACAGGTAATTAGGAAAATTTGGAGCCACTTTACATTTGTCCTGCTACGCATATAGGGAGGTTTTTGGCAGTAAAATAGGAATTTGAAGTTGGACAAACAACAAGTACATATCACGGTATTTTGCAACAACCAAGAGACCTACATTACAAAGTCACTTTCAAATCCATGAAACAAGAGCGTTAGCACTTATGCTACAAATACCTACATAGAAGATAAAATACTACAAAATCTAAGAGCTGACCTGACCTGACTTACAAAGCCTAAAAACCCTTTTATGAAATTAAAAAAAAAGAAAAAAAAAAACCAATGACGTTAGTCTGTGCATTTGCCCAGAAAGTCAAGTTCACAAGACTTTTTACCGGTCAAGAACTGACTATTAACTAAGTCTAGTAAAAGCAGAACAAGACAAGCATTCATCACCTTTGGGGTTGATCTGTAACAGCTGCTCCAGGGGCAGTACTAGTTCCAGAGGCGTTTTCGGGAGGAGCGGTTCCCCATTGCCCTTCTGATTCTAGTGGTTCAAGCACACACACTCCTCCATCAGTAAGTCCTAGCGCAAATTGGTTCGGTTCTGACGGATGAGATGCAATTACACTCGGATATACTTTAATACTGTTGTCATAGACAAGGAAAAAGTTCATCAGATTAATCGGTTTCATTCAAAATTTGTACTTCAAGTAAGTAACATGCAAACCTTGGATTAGGAGGCAAGTAAGCATTGGGGTTGATCCGGCATCTGAGCCTGAGACTAGGAGCTGTTAGAACGCTAACACTTCCGTCTTCAAAGCTTACGTATATAGACTGACTGTCACAAGAGTATGTGGCGTGCGTAATCGGACCTCTCTCTTGGGGGACCCACTGCACAAGACATAATAAGATATTTTTTCATTTTAGAATTTATGAATGATTATGAAGATTTTTTGGAATGCATTTGTGTATAGTCAGTCGGTCAATCTTTTGCTAACCTGTTTCAGACATTCAAGTTTAGGTGCTTCATATATGGCAATCTGAGTGGAATGAACAGCCAAAAGATGTATCTGATCTTGATGAAACTGAACCCGTGTGTCCGAAAATGGATTGCCACCCAGCATTTGCAAGTATTTAGAAGTTAATTTTTCCCATCCGTCCATGCTCCAAACACACAGCTGCAAGAAAATTAGACACGCTGAGCTAGTCAGTAATCAACTTCCACAAAAAAAATTATAGTAACCACAGAAAAATATATATTTTCTTCTCTTTTTTTTTTTTTCCCTTTTTTCATGTAGAGATGGGTAGAAATTATCCCTATGTCCGAGTTATATAGACTTTTTGACATACGTAAATCAGAAATGAAACTTATAATATTAAATTATATTATATACTTTTTGATAAGCCGAAAATCAGAAATGAAACAAATTATACTAAAATTACCTGAGCATCAGCACCAGAAGATACAAGAATATTCAATGCATTAGAGAAAGCCAAGCCAGTGATCCTTTTCTGATGTCCTTTTAGCTTGGTTTTAACCTGCAAGGAACAACAAAAGTGACAGCCGTTAGATTTCCACTTTTTTATAGAATGTGACCTGTTATAGAGACATCAGATTGTAATTCTGACCTCATCAACCCGGACGTTATAAATTTGTATAGTAGAATCTTCCATGCCGATAGCAATAATATTGTTGTCCTGAGGATGGAATGCCAAGAACGTTGCTGCTGGAGGAGCTGGCATGAATGTCGTCATGGTCTGTGCAAGAGGAGCAGGGAACAAAAATCCATTAATGGACTATTCAATTAGTTTACAGCAATCAGCACTGCATAACAAATATGTTGAGAAAAACAAAGGCATCAACATACGGCTAACAAATTACCTTGAAGGTCATCATATTAAACAAGGAGATTTTCCCTCCGGAAGCTGACATGACATATGAATCGTTCTTTGAAAGTGCAAAGCATGACACAGCATCTTCAGGATTTGTGTCACTCAAATCATTTGTCATTAAAATTCCGCTTGCAGGTTGCCATAGCTGTGGTTGAATACTAGCAGTAGCCTGTACATAGAATTTGAAGGGCGAATGTATAAGATTCAAGTGGATACATGAAAAAACGATCTTGCTCAGTCAGAGCAAGGGTTGGACATAATACCTTCGTGATGGCGTTCCGCTCAGTTCTTTGCCATTTCCACAGCTTGTGTACAGCATTCGATGCTAATGCCAAAATGGCAAATCCAGAATTAGTATAAATCAGCCTAGAAATCTGGAAGTAACCCCAAAAAAATACAGTATAAGACAAAGCAGTCCAACAGCATAGCTCATCTGTCAATAAAATGCACATACAATCATGGCACCATCCACTTCACACTTGTATAAAATGACAAGGGCTTCAGTTAATTGAACAAAAATAATCCCATATAAGCTGCAGTATTAGTCTAACAATCAACTTCACTTTATTGGTACTGGTTTTTATCAGTTCTGCATTTAACATGCCATACGAGGTTTGTAAGAATAGCCATCCAAACATGATGGATGGATATTGATATCCTTGTGTTTATAGAGAACACAACACAATTTTGAATCGCACAGGGCAACTTGATCATAATTACTCAAATACCATATATAAGAAAGAATACAGTTAGGTTTACTTAAACATAAGAAAAATTAATAGCTTTACCCTCATGGCTGAAATGCTATCATGAAGCCTTAATGAACGGCACTGCGATGGTTCATTGATTTCTGGCAGTTTCCACACCTTGGGCTTATCAATTGACTCATCAACTCTTGGTTTCACATCTACCGGAGTTCGGTTATCAGAATTCTGCAAAACCTCAAAAGAAGTGAATTACAATAAGAATAAAATTATTGCTTCTAGCGAAAAGGATGCACAATCAATTTATTTACACAGCAGACTCCAAAACAATCCCATGTTACTAATCAGAAGTGGAAAAAAACTCACCATTCCCATAGAAGGAGCCACAAGAGCAGTGCGGTCTCCAATAGTAGCTGGAACAGCTGCATTTGCAGGAGCAAAAGCACCTAACTGGGGAGAACCCTGTAAAGAAATACAAAACTAAGCATGTATAGTTTCAGAATCAATTATCACATTGTCAAAAGCATAGAGCAACTTTACTTTTACAATAGATCCTGAAGCAGCTCTAGAAGCATCAAATGGATGACTTTCCACGTTACGGAGCAGCCTATAACCATCTGCATTTGCTAGAACTTTAACACCATTATCCATTGTAGAAACAGCTAATAGTGTCCCATCCTTGTTAAATCTGATACAAGGAGAAGCCTGAAAAAATTGGAAAAAAGCCATACAGCAAGTTATAAAGTAGCATTATAAAGTTGGAGAGGGAGCCAAAGAATTAAATATTGTCTGGTAATTACCGGGAGTCCACCCTCTGCATCTGCACTAGTCAAAGGGTTAGCACTATCCATATCCCAGAACTTAACCATAAACTCATCCCCAGCAGCAAGGAATCTGTTCTTGGTTGTATCAAATTGTACAACTCCAACAGATCGCTTTCCTAGACCATGGTATGTGCGTTTAACTGAACCCTCACTTTCATTCCATTCCACCAGGAATGACTCCCCTTCTTTGCTGGTTCCGCAAGAGAACAACCTACAAGGGAAGAAATTAAAACCTGAAATACTACAGCATAGCAGCTTAATGTATTGACATGCAAGTAAAGAGATCAGGAAATGAGCATATACCTTGCTCCATCAGCACTATAGGCCATAGTGGTCGCTGAATGACCTGGTGCATCATAGTCTACCCTTGAACCCGCATTATCATACAGCCATGCTTTTATCTTTCCATCCGTTGCAGTTGAGAAAATGAACTGGATCATTAAGACAATGACATTAAGAAAAGTTTCATTCCAATTTGTGAAATTTCTTCAAATGAACCCGCATTATCATACAGCCATGTACATCATTGATCAGTAAAAATAGCTATTTGCCAATCTGCACAAATTTCACAGATCGGGTAGCTATGCAATACATGGAGAAGAGGCATTACACAATATGAGGTTAAATCTCCAGCCAGTACTTGCAACACTACATAAACAAGCCCTGCCCTCAAGATGTGTAGTTGTCTGAAGAGCTTTTGTCACTTAATGAATCTTTGACTTCTTTGTGAGATTAGAATATATGAAACAGTGAGCACATGTAATAATGCACTAATGCAGTACAGAAGATTCCCCCAAAATGTTACAAAATAAATTAGTTTATTAGTTCTTATCCATTAAAAGAGCATCTACACTATATTCATTTGAATGGCTTATCATTTCACAAGAAAAGCATACTTATATTCATTTAATTACAACAGTAGATTGTCTATGATGGAAGAAAAGAATATTCATGATAAGATCCCAACTGTTTGTATACCTGAATGTTCTCCTTGTGATGTGGACAGACAGAATATACAGGTGCTTCATGACCCTCAAAAGTGTACTGCTTAGTACCAGTAACTGCATCCCAAACCTGCAGTAACAAAGTAATCCCATCACATCTGATAGTGATTCCCCCAAGACTATGCAAAGAAATCCACTTGTAAACAAAGATACCTTAATTAGCCTGTCCTCCCCACAGGTGACTACGCATAGCTGCTTAGTCGGACAAGAGAAGGCAAGATCATTGACACTGCCAGCATGAGCCTCTATCTGCAGTAGGGTAGGAGTATTGACCTGGTCAGTATTTGATAAAAAAAAACTGAATGATTAAGAAGTTGATTAGCCAATTCTAAAAAACAAACCTCAAGAGGGTTTCTAAGCTCACTTGAGCCAGTGTAGGAAAAAAGGTGCACAAGATGCTTTGAGTATGCAACACCTGTGTAAGGAAGAGAAAAGGAAAAATCAGAACCTAAACTAATGGTGCACAACATGATTAGCCAGCAAGTTAAATAATAAAGATACCAAAAATGTTGCCATTTGGGCTCCACATGACACGATTAATTGATGCGGTATGGTCATTGAGAAGAGATGTCTGTTCACCAAAATTTGAAGTGTCAGCTCAACAAGGTAATAATCCCATCTCAAAGTATAAATAAAAAATCAGACAACCTGAAGTTGTACTGAAAATGATGAAAGATCCCACACCTTAAATTTGGCAAAAGCAACCTTCTTGCCGGTGACTAATTCCCATACCATGACATCACCAATGTTGGTCCCCACTGAGAGATCCACATATTGATATTGATTAAGTGATGAATATAAGTGATTTCACATTGAGAGTACACAATATCGTCATAATGAAGTAAACATCGTTTCACCACTGACCTAAAAGAAGAATAGGCTGCAGAGGGTGGAAATCTAAACTCCTCACAGCAGAACCCTGAGGCAAGTTCATAACAACATTCTTTGGCAAGTCATCTGATGAATATGAACTTTGACCATGGCTTTGGTTGTTGAATCCACCTGGCATCATATTGACTGGAAGATTGTTCACCTGTTTACACATTCATCATATAAAGAAACAGTAAAGAGATGTAGAAACATGTGCCTTAGCCCATCCTAGAAAATTACACCTCTAGTAGTATGGTACACAGTGAAACACACTTTTAATACAATTTTACTGATAAAAAAATGCTATCTTTATATCAGACTAGACTAGGAGCTCAGTGAGTTATATACAAGTACAAAGTCAAATGCAAATGGGATTTCTTGAATAAAATTTGCTTCTTGTAAACTTGTAACACTATACAAACCCTCTTGGCATAATTGAAGTATTGCATATATTTAACACTAGTAAAATCTTCAAGCTAACACATAAAGTATGAAAATCATAAAGGAGAAGTGCAGAAAGGGTGGGGGTATACTTCATCTGACACTGGAAAAGGTCTTGGTCTTTTCAACACATGCTCAGAATCAGGTGTTGGATAATCATTAGCTGCACCATTGTTAGGAGGGGTCCTAGGTCGCTTCAAGAGAGCTGCAGCTGTAATTATGTGGGGAACAAGAAACCGGTTTATTATCAATGCACTAATTTGCTCACACACACTGGAAACAAGTGATTATAAAGGAATTTCATAGGAACCGAATCATAAAGGGGAAGACAATGAATCGAGATGCCATTGTCAAACTGCTTGGGGCAATATGATCAGTAATTGATGACTGCAGTTGGCCATATAAATGCATAAAAAGTACAAAAGAAAAAGAGGTTTGTTGCAGCAAGTACCTGCAGCATTTGGAGCACCCAAACCAATGGGTCCAGCAGAGGCCGCAGGGTGTGGCACGGGAGATGGATTAGCCATCCAACCAGCAATAGGAGTGGGAAGAGCATTTGGAGGAGGCTGAAATGGCTTACAAACAGAACAGGAAAAGTCAGAATATTCAGATAACTTGCAGATTTACTTCTGATTTACATTAAGGATCTGTACTGTTTTACTTACTGGATGAGCTCCTAGAGGAAAAGTCCCAGGCTTCTGAACAACAGCATTTATCAAAGGATTGGTCACAGGTGATGGAGCCCTTCCGCCATTATTAGGAGGCCCACATGTATGATCAACAAAAAGGGTTTTGATATCAGGATTAGGTCGTGGATTCTTGCAAAGCTGGTGTTGCCAGTTCAAACTACAATGTACAGATGCCATGAAAAAGTAGTTTTAAATACATACTGATGCTCATAACAGATGACAACGTGGTAAAGTTATTTAAAGTTAAAAAAAATAGTCACCTCTGGTTAATCAAGGTCCTCAATCTTGAATTCCTCAGGGTAGGAAACTGAAGTTTATCACGGAATAATGGATTGGCCTCTATCAACTTTTTCAGTTCAGTAAGCATTATGCCCCTAGCAGACTTGGTATCACCATATTTGGATAGCTGCTCATTTTCTCTGCACATTTTTTTTCGTAATAGGCTTAGATATGCATAATACAAAAAATGATAACCAGAACTGTGTAAAATAATAAATGTATGCAGACCTAAAGTTGTCCAATGTCAGTAGCTGTGTTATTTCCTTGAAGAGATCCTCATTGAAAGCTGAGAAAACCTTCAAGTCCTTCACAAGAATATCTACAGCTTTTGCACGATCTCGCCTAAAATACAGAAAAGGTTCAAGAAGGTAATGCCACATATACTTGGATGAGAAACAAACATATAGATGGTAAATGCATGAGAGATAGCTACCTGTCCAAGGCTTCCAAGTACTTTTGCTTCCGGATTTCAAAGAAAATTTTCATAGAATATCTATTATCATCAACCTTGGTGAATCCGGAGAGATACTTTTCCACCTCATCCCACTCTCCATTAGTCACCAAGTCCTCAAAGTATCTCATATTGAAGAAAAATGCTGATTCTTGCTCCAGCCTTGATCATCAATTGGGAAACAACAAATTACACTCAGGTCAAGGGAGAAAAAAAATCCTTCAGTAAAAAACATACGAGCAGACAGCACATGCTAGTTTAATTTACTGCAAAATAAATCTAGCAATGAAGGCATAGTGAGTTTATACATAGTTACATGATCTTAAAAACCAAACCTCCTAAACATTTCAATACAACTTCCAAGGTTGGAAAATCCCCTTAAGCTCCTTATGCTTAAGTTCAAAGCGTATAGATTAACCGATTAACCACAGACAAGTAGTTAAGTTCCCTAAGCTGAACACGCTACCTAAATGGAAATTAACTAATTGCATCAGCTGTCAAATAATAATCAGCAAACATTCTCATATTTATGTAGAACAGTACCAACCCAATAACCCCACAATTTCAAATCAAGAACGCCAAACAAACCAGGCCTATCCTGCAAAAAACAACAATAATTGAAGCAATTTACTTTGCCACCCCCAACCCCTTCACCAAACCATCAAGTGTTGCTATCAAGTAAGTAAAGAAGCAATAAATACGAGCAAAAACCAAATTCACCTTAAAAACTAAAAATATACCAGCAACCAAAAAGAAAACTTGAAAATTAGGTAAAAAATAGACAGGAAAATTCAAAATTGACAGAACAATTACTTGTGAACCGTCTCCTTGAACTTCTCCTCATCGAGAAACTGGAGTATGAGGAAGACGAGCTCCCTACTAAGAGACGACATCTTCTAGAGGCGCCTTCCAGAATTCCCCCTTTCCCCTCCCCAGATCGAAGCCTGGAACAGAACGAACACACTTGAACTCCCAATCCAAATCCCTAGAAATCCTCACACGAACAAATCAGGCAAATTGAGACACGGAAACATCAAATTGGACGTTAATGGAAGACGAATCAAGAAACCGTACCCGCTCGGAAGAGATTCGGAAGAGCAGATCAGAGCGAGCGCGATTCGTAGAAGAGGCGAACGAGGAGGAGGAAGAAGACGACGACGGAGACAGGCGGTCGTTTTAGCAGTGCCTCTTCTCTCTCTCTACAGATTGGTGTTTGTGAGGGTCAGAGAGAAGAGATTGAGGGGGAAGCCATTTATAGGCAAAGAGAGAAAGCAAGAGAAGAAAGGGTTTCGGAGAAATTGTTAAGCATGGTCCAACTATAAGATATCGCGAAACGATAATTCATAAGGTATGGAAAATCATGAAATTTGACAAATAAAAGCTATTTTGCCAAAAGTGACCGATACGAGAAGTTGGAAACGAGACGAGAGTTTGATAAGTGAGTTTGCTTATATTATAAGTGGGCTTGCTTATATCTCGAGCGATCACGCGCACTGACTCCCGTTAGATTAGGCTTTATATCCAGCTGGATTTTTCAAAGGGACGTTATCGTTTTTGGAATAAAACAATTTGTTTATTTCTTTTCGAATTGGAATAGAAACTTCAAGATGCCGAAACTGTTTTTTTCATTCATTTTTTTTTCTGTAAATGGCTTTATTTTGAGATTTTTTTTTTCTTTTTCTTTTTGGAGATGTTGGTGGTGGATGGAGACAATTGCCCAACCACCGTAGAATACCCTTCACTGTTCACATGTGTTTTTCAGGTACAGGCTAATTTTCATTTATGGAACTATATATATCCGTAATTAATAGTATGAATTAATATATTTTTGTACCTTTAGTTTGTAGATAAGATTTTCTAATTGATTATTCGGCTGAGTGCTGACAAAAACATGCCAAGGACCTTACGGATAAAATCAAAAAATTAGGCTCCGTTCAATAAGAGATCGTTAAAATAGCACTAAAATTTTTAAGCTCGTCATCAATAGAATTTGCGGGCATCGATGGAGGGAGGGATGGGGGCAGGTGGGGGCAGCCGCTCCCAACCAGAGGAGCCGGTATTTTTAGTGGGCCGCCCCCAAGGATGGGATGAGGGTGGGGGCAAATAAGAAGGCGTCAGAGCGGGGTGAGGAAGGAGACGGAGGCACCGGAGTAGGATATTTTTGTCGGAGGTCTGTCTGTATAGTGTTGTCGGCGGAGATGAAATTGAAAGTAAATTATACAGGCCTGAGAAACCCTTAATTAAATTGGGCCTCTAAGAGCATCTTCAAGAGCTTCCCCATATTCTTGAAAAGTGTGAATATGGAGATTATGATACAAGTTTTCACTCCAACAATTTCTCCATCACAATCTCTATTATGGAGATTTCTCCAAAAAAATGAGTTAATTTCCCTATATTTGGAGAATTCTCCAAAATAATTTGGGGAAGACATTAATTACAAGTCATATCATGGCATCTTTTGATTAGTTGATTTATCTTTTATAAATTTTTATATGATATTTTTATATATAATAAATATAAAAATATTTAAGATGGGGAAACTGTTGGAGTTAGACTAAAATAATTTTGGAGAATATGTGTTTTGGTTCTTCATTTTGAAGAAAATTATGGAGAAACTGTTGGAGATGGCCTAATAAACCTCTAAATTAAATTGAGCATTTTATAGAGTAGACTTACCGCCACTTTAGTGTAGGAGCATATCGTGTGGTTTGGTTTGAAAAGTGCATTAGACTATTTTGAGTGTTGTGATTGATTTTAGTCTTGAAACTAGCAGATCACCCGCACCTTATACGGGGAGTTATTTATTTATTTATTAATTTGTATATGAATTTACTATAATAATTACAAATATTATCATATGCATACTTTGTTTTAAGGAGATGTTTATTTTTTAGATTATAAAATGACATAATTCTTGTATATCATCGAATATATATAAATAAAAATGACAAAAAATCTTGTTTTAAAGAGATGTTTTATTTATATATTTACTTTTTATACATAAACAAAAATATATTTAAATAATTCATAATTAATATATGTGATATTGTATTCTGAAAAAATAAATAAATAAGAAATATATAAATATATAATAAAAATGTAAACGAATTATCTTAGTTAAGAAATCCATTTTTTTTCTAAAGCATAAAACTATATTAGCGATATATTTACGGTAAATGTAACACCTAATCTTTTTAATTGAAGTTTTAGTATGATATGACAGTAAAAAAATATACTCCCTCCGTTTCACAATAAGTGTCGTTTTAGCTCTTAACACAAATTTTAAGAGAAGCAATCATTCACTTTAAAACTTACAACTTTTTCTTAATCTTACTACTCATTACATTTTTTTGGCCAATGAATGAACAACTTTAGTCAACAAATACACATTCCAATAAAAATTATCATTATTCACCCCTAATAAATCACTTTGAAAACCTAAAACGACACATATTATGAAACAAATTTTAAGTGCTAAAACGACACTTATTGTGAAACGGAGGGAGTATTTATTATATTATTTTAATAGAATGAGTATTTTTCTTAAATATAATGGTAGAATTTGCTACCATTGATGATTTAAAAAATACTACCATAATAAAATACGAGAATAATGTATAACTAATATACTATTTAATTAAATGGGTAAAATAGTATGATTATGATTTATACATTATGACGATAAAAAATATTTTTGAAATAAAAAGTTTAATGATAGATCTATTTATGAATTAAATTGGTATAATGATGAGATAGAGATTTATATAGAGGGAATGGGGTGGGGGCGATTTTGGGGTGATATTGAAGTAAATGGGCTCATGTTGAAATTAATGTAGTAAATGGACTATTTCTTTTTTATATAAAAATGAGGGAAAAGGCTAACTAGGCTGTGGAGAAAAGTTAGAGAAGCGGAAGGCCCGTCCCACAAATAAATGTAACAACTAGTCGATTTTCCAAAATTACCCCTGGCAAAAAAAAAAATTACGGCCTGCCACCGCGTCCAACCCCATGCCTAAAATTACGCGCGTGCCACTGCGTCCCACTGACCATCCCTGTCACCTGTCACCTGTCACCGTTTATCCTGTCACCGTTCATCATGTCACCGTTTCTCCTGTCATCTTGTCACCGTTCATCCTGTAATCGTTCATCCCAAATTTTTGTCTATTATCAACCCTGTCATCGCTTATTTTTTTCGTCCTCTTATCATCGCTTAAATTGTGGTTAAATCTTGTCATTCTTCATGTATTATCACCTATTTTAATATCACCAATTTGTCATTAGCCTTGTCATTGGTTAAATTGTTGTCAAATCTTGTCATTTGTCACCACATACACAAAACTTGTCACCGTGTACAAAAAACTCTTTGTCAAACATTATTATTGAGCCTATGCGGGATTCGAACCCACATTATAGTGCATTAAGCACGATGCTCTACCATTTGAGCTAATAGGCCATAGTTAAACTTAATATATGAACCACAATCAGTAAACAAAAAACCTGTCACCGCCAAAACCCATAAGGAAAAAACCTGTCACCACCAAAACCTATAAACACAACACTTGTCACCGTCAAACACCGTAATCACAGAACTTGTCACCGATAAAACCCATAAACAAAAAATCTTGTCATCGATAAAACCCATAAACACAGAACCTGTCACCTTCAAAACTCATAAACACATAACTTATCACCGATACTTGTCAACGATAAAACCCATAAAACACAGAACTTGTCACAGTCAAAACCCACAAACACAGAATTTGTCTCCGACGAAACCCATACACAAAACTCGAACGAAATCATCCCAAAACATCAAATCAACCATGTAATTCACATCACAAATTTGAGAGAGAGATAGAAACTCGAACAAAATCGTTTCAAAACATGTAGGTCTAGAAAATCCAGATCTAGATCTTGAATTTTTAGATCTAGATCTTGAAATTTCAGATCTAGATCTAGAAATTTCAGATCTACGTTATGAAACACGAAACCTCAACAAATCTGGAAAAATCATCGAAATCGATCGGAGAACGAAAACGATTGAACAAAGATGAAGGAAAATCGGTTACCGGATGTTGAAATCGACGAAAACAGGCGCCGGAGAAGAAGGCGGCGGCGGAGGTGGCCGGAGAAGAAGACGGTGGCGGCGGAGGTGGCGGGAGATGGAGTTGATGGTGAGAGAGAGAAAAGGGGGGAAGAGAGGAGAGAGGAGGGAGAGTATGAGAAGAGAGAGAGGAGAGAGAGTGAAAATGAAAAAAGTGGGGTGGGGGGAGGTTTTATACCGCCTAGAGTGTGGATAAAATTTTTGGACAGCCTAATATCTTCCCACAATTTAGAAAACCGCCCCCCCACCCCCTTCCCTCTATAAAAATCTCAAACTCCCAATTTTCTGTCTCCTCCGTCCATTCTTCTCTCTCTCACACTCCATCCTCTCTTTTCTTCTCATCTCTCCCTCTCCCTTTTTCCTCTTCTCCTCTCATCTCTCCCTCTCCCTCTTTCCTCTTCATAACGGCGACGAGGCCATGGTGACCGGATTTTCGAGGGCGAGCGACGAGGTGGCCAACGAGGCGACGAGGTGGCCAACGAGGCGACGAGGATACCCGAGCTTGGCGGCCGATGAGGTGGGTGACAAGGCGACGAGGTGGCCTACGACGTGTTTCAAGGTATGTATACCAACTCTAGATCTAGATCTAGGTTTTTTTTAGAATTTTTAGATCTAGAGGTTTTTTAAAGTTCTAGATCTAGTGTTTTTCGAAAGTATCTAGATGTAGAATTTCTAGATCTAGATCTATGGGTTTGTCATCGGGTTTTTCATTGGTGTTTCTAGATCATAGATCTAGATCTATGGTTTTTTGAGATCTAAAGTAAAAATCTGTATGTGATGAAACGTTTTTAGGTTGGTAACAAAATCTGTAGCAATGGCATGTTGAATGTAGCCAAGTTTTCTTTATGGTGACAAAATTTGTACGTGATTTAGGGTATTCTGTGTTTGTCACCAAGTTTTGTGTGTGATCTAGGGTTTTCTATTTTGGCAACAAAATCTAGGGTCAAAATCTTTACGTGATGACAAGTTTTCAGTTTGGTGACAAAATCTGTACGCGGTGACATGTTGAATGTAACCAAGTTTTCTACGCGGTGACAAAATCCGTACTTGATATAAGGTTTTTTGTTTGGTGATAACATGTCACCACAGTTTGTGCTTGGTGACGTTTTTTTTTTGTACGACGCGACAATCCTTTTCAGCTGATTACAACTTTTGATTGCAAGGTGATGTTAAAATTTTTATATATTACTTTTAATTATAGCCTATAACGTACGATTATGTGGGTTCGAATCCCACATAGACTTACTAATACATTTTGATGACAAGTTTGAGTGTAAATTGGGGTGGTTCTAGGTAAGGTGGTGACAAGTTTTTCAATGAGATGAGTAGTTTTTGTACATGCTGACAAGTTTTTGTACGTGATGACAAATTAGAGTGTAATACTGGTGTTACTAGTTAGTGAGGTGACAAGTTTTAAAGGCGATGACAAGGTTTTGTATGGGGGATTTTTTGTGCGTGTGGGGGACAATTTTTTGTACGCGGTGAAAAGTTCATATACGTAGACATTTTTGGTGGTGACAAGTTTGGTGACAGCCGGTGGACGACGGCGAACGTTTGGTAGTGACAAGTTTGGCGACGACCGGTGTGTTCACCGCCGGTCAATGCCGGTCAACGTCGGAGGTGTGGTAGGGTGTGATGACGTCACGATGGCAAGCATTCGTAGTTGTCACCAGCCTACGGGGGTATTTTTGAAAAAAAGTCCATTTTGTTCAACATTTTACCGCACAGCCCATTTTGTTCATTATTGTCACCAATTTCGCCCACTTACCAAATTCGTCATTTATATATTTGGATAGAATTATTAATTAAACAAAAAATTCTAAGATAGAAGTATAGAACTAAATCAACTAATATCTTAATTAAGTATGTATAAGATTATGATAAATCAAGATTTAATAAGATAAATTTTTAAATAAGGAGTGATGTGGCGCAATATGATGGCAGAATTTGCTTCTGCTTTATTATATAGTAATAGATTCATTATTGTGACTTATTTGTTTTGAAATCAAATTTTGTGGGACTTTTTAATGAGTTTTAATATTTCGATAATTATAATTTATAATATTTTGAAAAGACATTATTTATTTAACTTGATAAATTATTATTGATTGAACTAAAATGGAAATGTATTTTAAAAAAAGACACGAGAGTTCACTTAATTTAAACACTATTTTAAATCCTTTTTAATGTCTAAGCATTGGCGGACATCAATTATATTGTACTGGAAAAACATTTGTTGCTCGATTTGTATTTGTTGGAACAATGATAGGAATATCACTAGAACAACGTTTTATCCTTGGAGATTATATTGTGACAAATTGATGGAAACATCATTAGAAACAATATTATCTTCAGTTTTGATGATTGACAAACTATCTTGAGCTAAATTGTTCAAAAAGTATTTCAGGAACAATGACTGGAAGAATACCCATGCGTGGAAGGATACCCATGCCAGGAAGCGTTGAAAGTTCAACGCTAGTGGATGACAGCTAAGGATAGAAGCACGTGGCTGACGTCTTATCCGTGATGTCATCTTTCCGTGCCATGTCAGCGATCCGGATAGAGTCTTCTCAAGGAAGCTAAGATGAAAATTAAAATGAGGACACATGGCGTTCATCCAACGGTGCGATTAAAGTAAAATCCATTCTCCCAAATTAGGAGGCAAATTTGGGAAGATTGAAAGAGACGTCTCCTTCACTCTATAAATAGGAGATGGTCTGCTACTTTCACTGGTTACGCCTTCAAACACAACAAACACGAAAACACTTCATTTCACAACTGAGAAAGAGAGAAGGCTGAGACAATCTGGAAGATTGTGAGATCGAGTTCATCTGCTCTGGTGAACTGTTTTGTTGAGAAGGAGTTCTCAACTGAGGAGAAGAGGAGACGATTCCAGCTAGGGTCGTCTGGTGAGGTTTGTCTTTGCTGAGTATTATTGTGAAGAGTTGGTACAGATTCTAGGGAAGAGAAGTTAGACAATTGTTCTAGGATTGAGTGAATCGCTAGGAACAGATTGTGCTAACTATATCTTGACGAATTGTACAACTAAGATCAATAATATGAGAGAAAGGCATTCAAAATCCTCCATGGGAGGTAGAGGTTTACTCTATTGGATTAGTTGATCCAGTAGAGGTTCCTCTATAAGAAATCGTGTCCGTTTACTGTTTTTCTCTTTGTTTGTCATATCTTAGTTTCTGTTTGTTTGCCTGCATACTTTGTTTTCCGCTGCTGCTCAAGGAACTGTTCCATAACAGTTCCTTGTAAGTTCTAACGTTTGTTGATCCTAAGAATTGGTATCAGAGCCTGAACAGCTCTAGATTTGTGCGTTAGATTGCAGGTCTTACAGGATGTCTACAGATCTCGATCAGGAAGTAGGTCTCAACAACAACAAGCCTCCTAGGCTCGTTGAAGGTCGTTACGAGGTATGGAAAAGTCGCATGATGAACTGGATGAAAAGTCACGACTACCAAGCGTGGATGGTGATAGAAAAAGGAAATTTCAAAATCAATCCAGCCAAGGAGAATGACCACACTCAATGGGGTCCAACTGAGTGGAAGTGCCTCGAAGCCAACTACAAGGCTAAGATGTACTTATCCAATGCAATGAATGATCTGGATGCTACTAAGGTCGGAAATATTGATACTGCAAAGGAAATGTGGACTGCTATTGAACAAATGCATATTGGCAGTGCTGATCTAAAAGATGATCATCAGATGTGTGCCAGGCGAGAGTTTTACAACTTTCGTATGGAACCTGGTGAAACTATTGATAAGTATCAAACTCGCTTTGAAACTCTTTGCACTAAACTGAATCACTTAGGAATAACAATAGCTGAAGTTCCTGAAAAAATGAGAGTGCAACAAGTTATTGATGGTCTATCTGGTGAGTGGATTAACATGCGTACTGCTTTTAAAGAAAATCCAGCTAATAAACTGCTTAAAATGCATGAGATTTTTGGAAAACTAAAATCTTATGAGTGGAGAATGATGGATGCTGAAAAACCTAATAAAGGAATTGCTCTTAAAATAGAGAAGAATTTAAAGGTTCCTAAAACTATTGAGGAAAAGTGTGAGGAATCTGAAAATGAGTCTGATGATGAGGATTTGGTGTTGATCACTAAGGCTTTAAAGGCTTTGTACAGAAAGAACAAGTTCCGTAGGAACAGTTCCAGTACGTACAAAAGCTCTGGAAAAGCTAGTGATAAGGATGAAAAGGACCTAACATGCTATAACTGTCATAAGAAAGGACATTTTGCTAAAAATTGTCCTAATCAAGCTGAGTCTTCTAAAAGAAAAAAAGGCAAGGAAAAGGCCTATATTGCTGCCTGGAGTGATTCGGATGAGGATCCAGAAGCTTGGGTCAAACCGGATCTCTGTGCTATGACAACGGTGGACAATTCCTCTGACTGTTCCATCGAGGAGGTAAATGATGAACAACGCTTGATTAATTCTTTGGCTGATATTACTACAAATGACTTGATCAAAATAATCAACTCTACTGTGAAAGAAAATGTTGATTTGCAAGAACGAGTTGATATTTGTGAACAACAAATTGATGATTTGATTGCACAGAAAATCTGTCTTGAATGTCCTGTTATGACTAAACAAATTGAATCTGATGCTAAGACAATTGCTGATCTTAAGAAAGAAGTTGATGACTTAAAATTTGAGAAAGATAGGCTGATTAAGGAACTAGACAGGAACAATTCCTCTAAAGGGAAAAGTATAATGTCTGAAACTGTATTTGTTCCATCCAGAGCTGGACTTGGATACTCTCCAATGTCTGATGGCATGAAGGAATGTTCTCTGGCTAGGGAACTTGATGCTTGTAAGCCTACTGAGTTAGAAATTGAAAGAGAAAAGAATGCTCACCTTGAGGAAAGAATTAAAGTGCTTGAAAGTGGTACTAATGGAACAAAGGACTATTATACTGGGAACAATAGTCATAAGATGTATGTTAAGATGTCTCAGGGTAATGGATCTAAAGTTCCTAATCCGGAAACAATGGAAAAGAATAGGATTCAAAAACCACATTCTAAGTTCTATTTGGGAGAGTACTACAAAACGTGTTGGCATTGTGGTGCTCATGGACATTATAAGGAACAGTGTCATAAAAGAAAAACTCAAAGTCAAAAAGGTCAAAATGATAGGAACTATGCTAGGAACCATGCTTGGAAATATGCTAGGAACCATGCTAGGAACTATGCTATGAGATCTAATGATGTTAACATTGCTGATTATTCTTGTAAGGTTTTCTTCCCATGTAATGAACCAGGCAAAGGTCACCTTGCCTGGGTGGCTAAAGTGTAGTTTCTTCTTGTAGGTGGAAGAGAGAAGGAACAGTATGTGGTATATTGATAGTGCTTGCTCCAACCACATGACTGGAAACAGGAATTATCTACTCTCTCTTCGCACCAGATCTGAAGGTGGACACGTCTCCTTCGGAAATAACAAGAAAGGAGCTATAGTTGGATCAGGGGAAGTAAAGCTGAACAAGTTAACCAAAGTCAGTAGTGTGAATCTTGTCAAGGATCTAGGATTCAATCTCTTAAGTGTTGCTCAGATGTGCGATCAAGGGAACAATCTTGTTACCTTCGATTCTAATGAATGCTCAGTCATCAACAAAGCAACTGGAAAAGTTATTCTGAAAGGGAGAAGATACAACAATGTCTATGTTGTTGATAACCAGTTCTCTCCTCCCAAGAAGCTTTGTCTCGCAGTTCCACTTGATGAAACGGAACTGTGGCACAGGCGACTTGGACATGCTGGTCTTCAACTCATTCAGAAGTTGTTTGTTCAGGATCTGGTAATTGGTCTTCCTAAGATTAATCCTGAGAAGGGAAAGATCTGTGAAGCGTGTGCTAAAGGAAAACAAACACGTAGCTCGTTTAAACCAAAGAATGCTGTTAGTACTTCAAAGCCGCTGGAACTGATCCACATGGATCTCTGTGGTCCCATGCGAACGAACAGCATTGGTGGAAACAAGTATATGTTTGTGATCATTGATGATTACTCTAGGTTCACATGGGTGATATTTCTGTCTGCTAAGAAATATGCATTCCGTGAGTTCCAAGTTTTAATCAAAAGAGTTCAAGTTAGTCTGGAAGTTCCGTTGAAAGCTATTCGGTCTGATCATGGAACAGAATTTGAGAATTCAGATTTTTTGGAATTTTGTAAAGCTCATGGCGTTTCTCATAACTTTTCTGCTCCCAGGACTCCTCAACAAAATGGAGTTGTGGAGAGGAAGAACAGAACTCTGGAAAACATGGCTCGTACAATGTTGATAGAAAGTGGTGTTCCACAACACTTCTGGCCTGAGGCTATTTCTACTGCTGTGTATATCCTCAATCGTGCCATGGTTCGTCCTATTCTGAAAAAGACTGCTTATGAGCTCATCAAAGGAAGAAAGCCAAATATCTCTCATCTTCGAGCGTTTGGATGTAAATGCTTTATTCACAACAATGGGAAAGATAACCTTGGAAAGTTTGATCCTCGAAGTGATGAAGGCATTTTTCTAGGCTATTCACCTCACAGTAAAGCTTACCGTGTCTTCAATAAATGTTCAAGGAAAGTTGAAGAAAGTGTGCATGTTGTGTTTGACGAATCGTCACTCATAACTGGTGGTGTTTCATCTCAAGTAGATGCAGTGTTTCCGCTTCCAAGGAAAGGTGTTGGAAGTGATGATGAAGGTGATAGTTCCAGCAAAGGATACATTGATCCAGACGAAGGAAATGCTGATCCAGATGAAGATGAAGATAGTGGGAATAGTCAGGAATCTCAAGTCTCTACAGTTCCTGAAGCTAGCTTTCCTCAAAATAGTGATCCAGAAGATGATATCTATGAAGAGTTCCATGATGTTGATAATGTTCCTCAAGATGTCAGTGGACCAGTTGATCAAATCCAGGAAGCATCTTCTGAGGGGGAACAACAGGAGGAAGTATACGTGGCTCAACCTCCAGGATTTGAGAGTGAAGAGTTCCCAGATCATGTGTATTTCCTGGATAGGGCACTGTATGGACTCAAACAAGCTCCAAGAGCCTGGTATGATCGCTTTGCTCAGTTTCTTCTTGCTCATGATTACATTCGTGGTTCCATTGATAAAACTTTGTTTATTAAGAGAGTTGGAAAAGATATTTTGATAGTCCAAGTATATGTCGATGATATTGTATTTGGATCCACTAACCCCTCTCTTGTAGAAAAGTTCAAAGAACTAATGAGTAGTGAGTTTGAAATGAGCATGGTGGGAGAATTGAATTTCTTCCTTGGACTTCAAATTTCTCAATCAAAAGATGGAACTAGAATCCACCAGTAGAAGTACATCAAGGAAATGTTGAAAAAATATGGAATGGAAACGTCCAAGCCAATGAGTACACCAGCATCTCCTAACTCTCGCATGAATGATGACGAGAAAGGGAACAGTGTGAATCAAAAGCTCTATAGAGGTATGATAGGATCACTTCTCTATCTAACCGCTAGTAGACCTGATATAATGTTTGCTGTGTGTCTTTGTGCACGTTTTCAAGCTGACCCGAAAGACACACACCTGAAAGAGGTGAAGAGAATTTTCAGGTATCTCAAAGGGAACGACAAGTTATGTCTTTTCTATCCCAGGAACAGTTCCATCAAGCTTCAAGCCTACACTGATGCAGATTATGCTGGACATCTAGTGGATAGGAAGAGTACATCTGGAATGGCACAGTTCCTAGGATCGTGTTTGGTGTCTTGGGGTTCCAAGAAACAAAATACAGTGGCACTTTCTACTGCTGAGGCTGAATATGTAGCTGCTGCTTCTTGCTGTTCCCAGGTGCTTTGGATTAAATTTCAACTTCAGGATTACGGTATTTCTCTTGACACAATTCCTATGAAGTGTGATAGTACCAGTGCTATAAATATAGCAAAAAATCCTGTGCATCATTCTAGAACAAAGCACATTCATGTTAGACATCATTTCTTGCGTGAAAATGTAGAATCAGGAATCATTTCCATGGAACATTGTAGAACCGAGGATCAAGTTGCTGATATTTTCACTAAAGCATTAGATAGACGTCCTTTTGAGCATCTCCGAGTGCTCTTAGGGATGATAACTTTAGATTAAACAAGTCCCGGTTCATTATTCCCTCGATGAAAGGCTAGAATTGATTTTGCTTTGATTTGAACATGATTGCATCATCTTGTCATTGATAATGCGTGCTAGTCTAAATTGATTGGAAATTCTTGAGTGCGTGGAACTTCAGTCGTATTCTTTTTGGCCCAAAATGATCAACCTGATCTTGTTAACCCTCATTATAAGCCGAAATGATGGTTGATCATAAGCTTTCCCTAAGCCGTGGAACAGGTGAAACGTTTCCTATGAGCCTTGCTTGTTTGAAACCATGTTTTACTGGATTCACTCACCTGTTTCCTTGATTGTTCCTTACCGCATTACATATCTGTATATGATTTGTTGTTTGGAAAGATGCTCTTCCCATGTCTTTTCAAACCCGGCCTTTTATATTGATCATGGGGCATGATGGAACAATGAGAATCCTGGCTTACGGAACAGTTCCAGAATCAGAAGCTGAAGCGTCACAGAGTTTTGACAGGATAAAGGTGTGAAAAGTGTGTCAGAATTTGCTGCAGAATTTTTAATTGTGGCCGTTGAACAGTGATTTGAAATGATTTGCTTATGCCACGTGTTGGAAATCGTGGGGAGTGAAAATCGGAATTTTGGAACTTTTTTGAAAAGGACAGGTTTTTGAACAGTTATTCTTTGGCGTCCCCACTAAAACCCCACACTTATCCATTTTCTCGCCCATCTCTTTCAAAATCTCTTCTTTGTCTTTGTCTTCCCAATTCCGAGTTCTCAAACCCTAACAATGGCGTCTTCTAAAAACAAGAAAGTAAACTTTGGTATTGCTGCTGTTTTGAGACCCAAGCACCCTAACGAGCTTATCCAGCAATGGTTAGAGTCCAATCCTTTCTCTCTTCAACAGAAATTGCGAGAAGATCTGGAGTGTGCGTCTGAACTTGAGAAGGAGCGTCTTGAAAAAGAGATCCAGACATATGTGGTGCCGTATCTGTATGCTCCGAGAAACCCAAATGCTCCTATGTCTATTTTGGAGCATTCATATCTGGAATCTCAGAAAGCTAAGCACTACGCTGCTTATGGGCTTCCTGCTTCAAGCCCTGAGAGGACTCCTTCGCCACCACCTGAGAGGACTCCTTCGCCACCACCTGAGAAGACTCCGGCGACGCCAACGACTGATAAGTTGCCCTCTCCCCCTAGCTTTCCAATTTCAAGTATGCTTTCTACTCCGCCTGAGAAAACCCTAGTTTCTTCTCAACCTGAATCAAATCCTATTCCTCCTTCATCTCAAACCCAATCTCAGACTGTCCCTACCAAATCTCCTCCACCACCTGCTATTCCTCCTTCATCTTCAACCTCTACTCAAGCTACAGTGGCTTTGCCCTCTGACAGTGATGATGAAGAAGAGGAAGAACCTCTTGTCAGAACGAGGAAGACAGCTGTTTCTAGAGGTCAACGACCTAGACTTACCCGTTCTAAAGCTGCTCAACTCCAAACTGCCAAAGAAAAGGCTCAGTTTGATGAAATTGAAAAGGAGTTGAATGCTAAACCAGTCCCTAAGTCTAAGAAAAGGAAGCTTATTCTTCCTGATGATAGTCAGATGTGGAAGAGGAACAGGTCCCTTCAAAGGAATTGTCTCCACCTGCTGAAAGTGAAACAGGCACCATGCTGAAAGGTGCTAAGCTGGCTTCACAAAAGAGTGGTGAGGAAACACAAGCTCAAAGTTCCTCCCCTCTCCCCAATTTGCCTAAGGGGAATGATGCCAAGCGTACAAGGAAAGGAAAGGAGACTGTTTCTACAGCCAAAGACATCAAAGAAATCAAAGTTGTTAAGGGAAAAGGAGTGCTAGAGGACACATCAGGGGAACGAAAGATTGCTATTCCACTGGTTGTTACTCAAAAATTTCTTGAGGATCACTTCTTTGAGGAATTTCTTGATCTGCTCAATGCTCAACAATGGGTTCATATCAGTTGTGCCAAAGTGCTTGTCGATCCTGCTCAGGTCCGTGACTTCTTTGCTCATCTCAATATTACAAATATAAGAGAAGAACTGTGTGGAACTTGGCTCAAGGATGGCGACTGCTTTTCCTTTACTACTGCCAAAGTCTCTCAACTGATGAGTGTTCCTACCTCTGGAATCAAGTCCATTCCATCAGCTGGATGGGGTGACTTCAACAGAGCCAAGACTTTTAAACGTCTGTTTAATTGCTCTATTCCTCAAGGAAAGGAACCGTCCACTCAAGGGTTGTCTCAGTTAGCAAAGATGGCACATCAGTATATCTCCAGGGTTGTTATTCCTCGTTAGGAAAAGCGCACAACAGTGACTATTCAGGATGCCATTCTGTTAGATGCATTTCTGAGGAAGGAGCCTATTTCTCTTGCTCATATCATCATGGGACATATGGCCAAGTGTTGTTCCAAGCCTACTCATTCTTTACCATATGCTGCTTTGGTAAAGTTGATCCTTCAAGAGGAACAGTTCTATGATGAGGAAGCTCCCCAGGAACTGTTTGGCCAGGAGCTGGATCTAGTGAACCTTCAGAAGATGAAGCATGCTGAACTTCCTTCGCCTTCTCCTTCAATTGCTCAAGGTTCTGAGTCTGGTGCTGATGTTCCTACAAGCTCTGTTGATATTGCTGAGACCAACTTGCTTCTTCGCCAAATTCTTGCTGTTTTGGTTGAAGTCAGGGACAAGCTCACTCCTCCTGCTCCAAGTGCTCCATGATCATGTCCTTTCCATTCCTATAAACCTACTATTCCTGTGTTTTGTTGTTTTTGGATTGTGTTTTTAAGACTGCTGAAGTTTCATTGTTCCTCGTTTGTATTTCCATGACATTAAGTACGCTATTATCCTCTAGTGGCTTGATATGCTTTTATGCTTTCAATATTAATTGCCTTATCTTTTTAATGATGCCAAAAGGGGGAAGTATGAATTTTGCAGAGATGCGTTGTCTAAATGTTATATAGCTGTGCTAATGCTTAGGGGGAATTTTTAGCGTAATTCTTGAGACTTGGAACTGTGATGAATTTCTGGATATATGATCTTCTGATCAAGGGGGAACTTTGCCTGGAAAACTTGTGAAGCTGTTCTAGTTCAAAGGAAAAGGTGAAATGCTGATTGTTTTGATTGTTCCTTTCTGTGGAAATACTTGCATCTCTTTATATTGTTTGTCATCATCAAAAAGGGGGAAAATGTTGGAACAGTGATAGGAATATCACTGGAACAACGTTTTATTCTTGGAGATTATATTGTGACAAATTGATGGAAACATCATTAGAAACAATATTATCTTCCGTTTTGATGATTGACAAACTATCTTGAGCTAAATTGTTCAAAAAGTATTTCAGGAACAATGACTGGAAGAATACCCATGCGTGGAAGGATACCCATGCCAGGAAGCGTTGAAAGTTCAACGCTAGTGGATGACAGCTAAGGATAGAAGCACGTGGCTGACGTCTTATCCGTGATGTCATCTTTCCGTGCCATGTCAGCGATCCGGATAGAGTCTTCTCAAGGAAGCTAAGATGAAAATTAAAATGAGGACACATGGCGTTCATCCAACGGTGCGATTAAAGTAAAATCCATTCTCCCAAATTAGGAGGCAAATTTGGGAAGATTGAAAGAGACGTCTCCTTCACTCTATAAATAGGAGATGGTCTGCTACTTTCACTGGTTACGCCTTCAAACACAACAAACACGAAAACACTTCATTTCACAACTGAGAAAGAGAGAAGGCTGAGACAATCTGGAAGATTGTGAGATCGAGTTCATCTGCTCTGGTGAACTGTTTTGTTGAGAAGGAGTTCTCAACTGAGGAGAAGAGGAGACGATTCCAGCTAGGGTCGTCTGGTGAGGTTTGTCTTTGCTAAGTATTATTGTGAAGAGTTGGTACAGATTCTAGGGAAGAGAAGTTAGACAATTGTTCTAGGATTGAGTGAATCGCTAGGAACAGATTGTGCTAACTATATCTTGACGAATTGTACAACTAAGATCAATAATATGAGAGAAAGGCATTCAAAATCCTCCATGGGAGGTAGAGGTTTACTCTATTGGATTAGTTGATCCAGTAGAGGTTCCTCTATAAGAAATCGTGTCCGTTTACTGTTTTTCTCTTTGTTTGTCATATCTTAGTTTCTGTTTGTTTGCCTGCATACTTTGTTTTCCGCTGCTGCTCAAGGAACTGTTCCATAACAGTTCCTTGTAAGTTCTAACGTTTGTTGATCCTAAGAATTGGTATCAGAGCCTGAACAGCTCTAGATTTGTGCGTTAGATTGCAGGTCTTACAGGATGTCTACAGATCTCGATCAGGAAGTAGGTCTCAACAACAACAAGCCTCCTAGGCTCGTTGAAGGTCGTTACGAGGTATGGAAAAGTCGCATGATGAACTGGATGAAAAGTCACGACTACCAGGCGTGGATGGTGATAGAAAAAGGAAATTTCAAAATCAATCCAGCCAAGGAGAATGACCACACTCAATGGGGTCCAACTGAGTGGAAGTGCCTCGAAGCCAACTACAAGGCTAAGATGTACTTATCCAATGCAATGAATGATCTAGATGCTACTAAGGTCGGAAATATTGATACTGCAAAGGAAATGTGGACCGCTATTGAACAAATGCATATTGGCAGTGCTGATCTAAAAGATGATCATCAGATGTGTGCCAGGCGAGAGTTTTACAACTTTCGTATGGAACCTGGTGAAACTATTGATAAGTATCAAACTCGCTTTGAAACTCTTTGCACTAAACTGAATCACTTAGGAATAACAATAGCTGAAGTTCCTGAAAAAATGAGAGTGCAACAAGTTATTGATGGTCTATCTGGTGAGTGGATTAACATGCGTACTGCTTTTAAAGAAAATCCAGCTAATAAACTGCTTAAAATGCATGAGATTTTTGGAAAACTAAAATCTTATGAGTGGAGAATGATGGATGCTGAAAAACCTAATAAAGGAATTGCTCTTAAAATAGAGAAGAATTTAAAGGTTCCTAAAACTATTGAGGAAAAGTGTGAGGAATCTGAAAATGAGTCTGATGATGAGGATTTGGTGTTGATCACTAAGGCTTTAAAGGCTTTGTACAGAAAGAACAAGTTCCGTAGGAACAGTTCCAGTACGTACAAAAGCTCTGGAAAAGCTAGTGATAAGGATGAAAAGGACCTAACATGCTATAACTGTCATAAGAAAGGACATTTTGCTAAAAATTGTCCTAATCAAGCTGAGTCTTCTAAAAGAAAAAAAGGCAAGGAAAAGGCCTATATTGCTGCCTGGAGTGATTCGGATGAGGATCCAGAAGCTTGGGTCAAACCGGATCTCTGTGCTATGACAACGGTGGACAATTCCTCTGACTGTTCCATCGAGGAGGTAAATGATGAACAACGCTTGATTAATTCTTTGGCTGATATTACTACAAATGACTTGATCAAAATAATCAACTCTACTGTGAAAGAAAATGTTGATTTGCAAGAACGAGTTGATATTTGTGAACAACAAATTGATGATTTGATTGCACAGAAAATCTGTCTTGAATGTCCTGTTATGACTAAACAAATTGAATCTGATGCTAAGACAATTGCTGATCTTAAGAAAGAAGTTGATGACTTAAAATTTGAGAAAGATAGGCTGATTAAGGAACTAGACAGGAACAATTCCTCTAAAGGGAAAAGTATAATGTCTGAAACTGTATTTGTTCCATCCAGAGCTGGACTTGGATACTCTCCAATGTCTGATGGCATGAAGGAATGTTCTCTAGCTAGGGAACTTGATGCTTGTAAGCCTACTGAGTTAGAAATTGAAAGAGAAAAGAATGCTCACCTTGAGTAATATTTGTTTCATCTCGTTTTCTTCGTCTCAAAATATTTGTCATACCGTCCCTTCTTTCATTTTTTATCAACTACTTTTTCAATTTTAACAATCACACTTATCACTTTTTACTTTACCTACTTACTTTAAAATTTTTTTTTCTCTTTTCTCCTTTTATCGATCAACTTCTTACACTTCTTAACCTTTTTACACTCATATTTTATCTCTTTCTTTATTTTTTTTTTTCTTCCTTTGATCCTTTCACCCATCAACTTTTTCTTACACAAACAAACTTTTTTTCACCTTAATTTACGCGTGAATAATGATATGAGACAAACATATCTGGACGGAGGGAATATTACGCACATGAAAATTTCAAAAATAGACAGGGATAAACAATTGGATGAAAATTAAACTAAAATAAAAAAATATGTAGCCCATGCATATTTGGACTGTTGTGCTATTTTGACATTTTGTACCGTCTATGATTCAAGTATGATTAATCATTCTTTCATTCGCACAAAATAGAATTGGTGTTGTCTGTTTTAAAATTCTAACGTCCACTCATGCATTTTCTCTATCCAATTAAGCTGATGTATATTGTCATATTTCGACGTACCTTTGAACCGACATAAAACCAATATCTATCTATCTATCAGTACTATCTATCTATACCATATATTAAAGCCGGAAAATTTCGAGCCTCTACGTTAATTCTGGTCATACTTTATTAACAATTTTATATGTTTTATTGTTCCTAATTATCTAATCTTTAATTTTATCTTTTTTCTTATCCATCAAATATCTATCTTTAAAGGCATATTATTTATCTTTAAAATTTCTCTAATTATCTAATCTTTAATTTTATCATTTTTCTTACTCATCTAATATCTATCCTTGAAACAATATTATCTATCTTTAAATTTCTTTATATAAAAGATACATATTAATTAACTTAACTTTTCAATTCTCATTTTAATCTATTTATATATAAGAATTAATATATAGTATAGATTATAGTAGATACACATATTAACGAAAAAAATGATCATTAACCGCACATGGTACGGGTCTTCAACTAGTATAAGTAAATTCTGCCACCATATTGCGCCACACCATCCCGTTATTTAAAAATTTATCTTATGAAACTTTTATTTTAACATAATTTTATACATATTTAATTAAGATATTAGTTCTATCTTAGAATTTGAGTTGTTTAATTAATAATTCTATCCAAATGTATAAA
Organism: Polygonum maritimum; assembly: GCA_963924305.1. NCBI lineage: Eukaryota > Viridiplantae > Streptophyta > Magnoliopsida > Caryophyllales > Polygonaceae > Polygonum > Polygonum maritimum. The sequence continues at coordinate 22,919,433 of OZ002733.1, forward strand.
TCTCTATCTTACCATTATACACATTTAATTAATATATAGATCTATCATAAACTTTTTATTAAAATAATATATTTTAGTCACAATATAAATCATAAATATTTTAACCATTTCATTAAACAACATATTAATTATAAATTATTTTTCGTAATTATATTATGGTATTTATTTTAAATCATCAACTGTAGCAAACTCTACCACTATATTTAAGACAAATATTCATTTTATTAAAATAATATATTAAATACATTTTTTACTATCATATCATATTAAAAATCTCAATAAAAGATTATATATTATATTTACCATAAATATATCTCTAATGTTACATAATGATTATGCTTTAGAAAAATCTCAATTCGGGCGTATTTCATCCAAGTCTAGAATACCCTCATCCTGACCCCCTAGATCCTACTTTTGTGGGAGTATCTTGGTAAATGTTGTTGTTGTTGTTGTTGTTGTTGTTGTTGTTGTTGTTGTTGTTGTTGTTGTTGATGTTGTTGTTTTTGTTCTTAATTAAGATGATGATTCGTTAAAATTTTTAATAAATTTTTATATATTTCTTATCTAAATATTTTTTCAGAAAATAATAACATATATACGAGATAATTTGGTTTTCTATTTTATCTTCTTAAATATTATCTATATCTTTAATCTAACAATATATTAATCCGAGTTTTATTTAAAATCATTTATTTTATTATATAAGTTAGTTTACGCAATTTAATTTAAATGTCAAAAGACTTTTATCATTTTTTAATAAAATGTGATAATGCATCTTATGTTTTGTCATTCTTCTTCAATTAGTTAAATATATGTTTAGGTATGTATAAAAAGTAAATATACAAATATATATATATATATATATATATATATATATATATATTCGATGATATACAATATTATGTCATTTTATAATCCAAAAAACAAGCATCATTTTAAAACAAAGTATGTATATGATAATATTTGTAATTGTTATAGTAAATTCTTAGACAAAGTAATAAGTAAATAAAAAATAACACCTCCATAGAAGGTACGGGTCATCAGCTAATTATTGGCCTATTGGGTACTCGTATTTTGATGGAAACTTTTTTTTGGGTAAATTATACCTTACTTAAGGATGCAAGTTAATTACTAGGAGTAAAATTTAGTTATATACTCCCTCCGTCTCATAATGTTTGTCCACCTTTCATTTTCCGTTGTCCCAATATGTTTGTCCATTTTCCTTTTATAGCAATAACTTTCTTCCAATTTTACCCGCATTCAATTTCATATTTACTCACTTTATCAACTACTTTTATCTCTTCCATACCTTTTACACCCATTAAATTACAAAATCACCCTTATTCAATCTCATCTTTTATCCATCTTATCATACTTTTTCAACTTTCAATACAACTTTATACATCTTATTAATAACCGTGAAATTTGTCCTTTTGGATAAACAATATGGGACGGAGGGAGTAAAAAGTTTTGTTTAAAAGATTTGCATAGGAAATATTTTCTATTCCCTCCGTCCCCTTTTGTTCGTCCAAAAGGACAATTTACGCGGGTTTTAAGAACGGTATAAAATAGTATTGGTATTGGGAAAGTTGGTATAAAGTACTAGTATAAAGTAGGTGAGAGAGTTGAATAGTATGGGTAAAAGATATGATTGATTATGGTGAAAAGAGATAAAGTAGGTGAGAGAGTAGAAGAATGAAGGTAAAAGAGTGGATATAAATGGAAAATGGACAAATAAAAGGAGACGCCCGAAAAGGAATACTGGACAAACAAACCGGGACAGAGGGAGTATTATTTTAAAAGAATGCGTTCCGGGTCAAATATTTCATAATTTATCTATTTTTTAAAAAAACCGTTAATTTTCTGGGTAAAAAAAATCAGGAGGAGGAAATGGTCATCGATCTAGTCGAATGACTAAATCGCCCAAGATCTTCTTATCCAACACATATCATAGATGTACTCAATCTTGTCTTTTGAGTGAGAAAAAAAAATGGAATGCACTTCAGTATTTGAGAATAATAACAAATCATCTGCTTAATGAAGTGACATTGATTAATTCGATTGCATTACACCTTAACTAGTATCAGTCCCGTACCTTGAAGGCACGATTTGATTTAACTAAAAACTTAATAAAATTTTATATAAATTTACTTAAAAGTATAGTTTAATATAAAATCTTGTATTATATTATATAATTGCTTCTTATGAGATCTATTTTAATTATAGATTATTTATGTTATAATACATCTTTTTATTCGAACAAAGTTTCGTAGTATTATAATTTTGTCATATAAAGACTAAATACTTGTTTTTTTAATCTTTTTTAGAAAATAAAATAAAATAAAAATTAATAGATAAGAAGATTTCTAGAAAATTTATGTATAAACTTTAAAGTTTAATTTTTTATATGGAAAAAGTTAAAATGGAAATCAATAGATAAGAAGATTTATAATGTGAAGTCAACAATGAAATTACAACCAATTAAATTGTTTTGTAAAAGATGATTGATGCAATCCAATGAGGAGTTGACACATGTCATAATAATTATTATTTTTAATCTCCGCTTGATGATGATCAATGATTTTATGCATAGATTTTGATAGATTTGGATAAATATTATCATCTTCAACACATAGCATACGTAGTACTAATAGATTTGGATAAATTATTCTATAGCATACGTAGTAGATTTAGATAATTGCTTTATATCAAGCAATACGTAATTTTCTAAATATTATCGTATATGTTATAAAGCAATTATCATATACGTAGTAACCTATTTCATGTAATATTCTAAATATTATCGTATACATTATGTAATCTTTAGCATACGTAGTAATATGTAATCTTTAGCATACGTAGTTTATTTTATTTTTTTAAATTATTAAAATGGTAATCAGTAGATAAGAAGAAATCTAATGTGAAGTGTACAATGAAATTTCAACCAATCAAACAAATTGAATTGTCTTAATAAAGATAAGTAATGCGGTCCAATAAGGAGTTGACACGTGTCGGGTTAAAATATTATATTGGTTAATAGCACGATTATTGTTTTAGACTTTGTTGAACCAATCCGCTTTAGACTTTGTTGCTTGCTAAGTCTCTTTGAAATGAGCTCTTCGAAATACTTAGATCGAACCATGATGAGTGTTCTTTTTTCAAGCAACATATTAGATGGATATTTTTTAAATTTGGCTAGATATTGTACTACTCCCGGTAAGTTAGGATTTATTTTTTTTGGATAAATTCTATAGCATACGTGTAGGTGGAAAAATTTACCGTCATAATTAAGGATAATATCTCCGCCAGCCAGGTAAGCATATCTTGTAAATATCTTTATTAACCTATTAAATCCTGGTAGTTATCTATTAGTTGAAAGATTCTATCCTATTTAAGGAGATAAAATTATTGATTGGGCTCCAAGGAACTCGCCTGGCCCTCTCTCTCCACTATAAATACATGTCTTCGCCATGTAGAAAGGATATACAAAAACTACCCTAGAAGGGCTGATCATCGCTCGCCCTAACCCTAGCCCTGCGCCTCTCTTGGCTGTTTACCCTCGCGAATACTCTACTGACTTAGGCATCGGAGGTGGATTAGGGGGTCCCCGCCCCCTTTGTCCATTGTTTTGCAGGTCATTGAAGGTGAAAAGGCGCGTAGAAGAAGAGATCATTGAAGAAGGAGTTGAAATCTGTACACCGGCGTATACCGTGTACAAACATTTGGCGCCGTCCGTGGGGACAACAATCGATCCATAATTATGGTTTTGTAATCAACCCCAAACAACGAAGATACGATCTTGGTCGACCTTGGGGCAATCGCGTCAGGCGAATCGCGCGATTCGCTTTCGGCAGCCCTAGACACGCGACCGCGGATTCACAACCCGCGATCGCGGATCGCCACCCGCGACCGCGGATCGAGGCCAGAGCGTGCAAACTCCGAAATTCGCTCGGAGAACGAATCCCAACGCGCGTTGAACCCGATACTCGCTCGGGATGATAGACCACATCGCGATCCGGGCAAGGCGCCTTGCCTGGATCCGACTCAATCCGTGACGTAATCCCCCTCGCAAGCGCGTCTGTTCATCGCACAGAACTATGGGGACTCGAGTCAAGCGAAGGAATCGCGAGTCATAGCATTGTAAGGTCTGAATCAACTAGTCAAGTACGGGATTCGGTGGTGCGCATCGCTAAATTGGACCCTGGATTGTCGATCCATAGAGCGTCCCGATTCAAGAATTGTTTTGGATTGTCGATCCAAGGAGTTGCCCTATTCAAAAATCATTGTTGATTATCGATCCAATGAAAACCCTACGTTTGGGACAGGAACCGATCGCGATCACGTATGAGCGCACGTGTTGCTTGTCGATCAAGCTACGCGTAAACCAATTCGTGCGTACGTGAAGATTGGTATAGATTGGAGAAATTACCAATCAAACACCAATTGGTGTGTACGTAGTCAAAAAATAGGTTTTGCTTGATCATCAAGGCACATCCATATTGAAGACGGCAAAACCCTAATTTGCCAAGCGGAACCCTAATCGTAAAATCGAATCGCGGGCCTAACCGCGAGCGCGGACCCGCGGAGAATCACAGTCCGGGGCAAAACCGCGGGCGGTAGTCCTTGCCACGGGCGCGGTTTCGCTCCAGAGAACAAAACCTCTGTTCTGAGGCAAACCGCGACCGCGGGTCAGCGATCGACAAAATTACCAATCGTGCTTCCTACTCGCTTTTCGTGAGCTACGCTTATCGGATTCGGACGATCCACATATCACCGGAAAGAGGAGGAGATAAGCTACAAGTTGTCTTTAGAAGTCGAAGCAAGAATCCTGCTCGAAGTCAGTCGAAACTGGGCATGAATAGCGCAGTCCAAAAATCGAGCCAAAGGGTTGAAGGACCAATCGATGTCCTTGACCGTTGTGCAAATCATCAAGACACCGCTTCAAGATTTGGTAAGACCGTTGACCTGCACTTTCAATCTTGGATTCATGTTGATAGACCACGAACGTCTGCGCGGACGATAGAGTGGTCGGGAGCAAGACCCCTTCGTTGGGGCAAAATGGCGACCGCGGAATCGATGGCCGTGCGCACGGCCCACTCATTCGCAAGTACGGATCCCTGAAGACAAGTCGAGCAAAGGCGACAAAGTGCGTAACCGCGCCCGCGGGTCTCTACCCCGCGACCGCGTGTCCCGAGACGCGACCGCGGTTCCGGTCCAGATCTCAAAGCTCCCTCACTGGGGCAAAATCGCACAAGCATCCCTCAATCCGTGAGCACGGAATCGCACCAGGGGCAGTTCGAGACGAAGATGGTAAACCACCACCGCGACCCACGCAGGCATGGTCGCAGTATCAATATTGCGCACTCTTCATGAGGCCCTCGCACGGATGTTGAGTTGTTTGAAAACCTTCGCTTTTTTGTGTCTTTCGTTTTCTTAAAATCCTGCACAGGAAACTTTTCGTTTTATTCATGGTTTTGTTTTCTTAAAATCTCGACAAATGACGTGCTTAGGGGTAAACGCAACGTTAGTTCATCACACTAACGGACTCCTCGTATGCTAGCTACGTAGGAGGGTTCCCGTGATATTTACTCACGGACTATGACTGGCCCCCATAGAGTTCCCGCGATATTTACTCGCGGACCGTGGTTTCCCACGGAGATCCCGTGATATTCACTCACGGACCGTGGTTTCCCACGGAGATTCCCGCGATATACACTCACGGACCGTGGTTTCCCACGGAGATTCCCGTGATATTCACTCACGGACCGTGGTTCCCCACGGAGATTCCCGTGATATTTACTCTCGGACCGTGGTTCCCCACGGAGATTCCCGTGATATTCACTCACGGACCGTGGTTCCCCACGGACATTCCCGTGATATTCACTCACGGACCGTGGTTCCCCATGGAGATTCCCGTGATATTCACTCACGGACCGTGGTTTCCCACGGAGATTCCCGTGATATTCACTCACGGACCGTGGTTTCCCACGGAGATCCCGTGATATTCACTCACGGACCGTGGTTTCCCACGGAGATTCCCGTGATATTCACTCACGGACCGTGGTTTCCCACGGAGATTCCCGTGATATTCACTCACGGACCGTGGTTTCCCACGGAGATTCCCGTGATATTCACTCACGGAACGTGGTTTCCCACGGAGATCCCCGTGGTACTCGCTCACGGCGGTTTCCGTGATACTCGCTCACGGCGGTTTCCGTGATACCCGCTCACGGCGGTTTCCGTGATACCCGCTCACGGCGGTTTCCGTGGTACTAGCTCACGGTGGTTCCGTGATACTCGCTCACGAATGTTCCCGTGATACTTGCTCACGGACCGTGATATTCGCTCACGGAGCCCCCGTGATATTCGCTCATGGGGGGGGGTGGGACCGTGATATTCGCTCACGGGGGTTCCCGTGACACTCGCTCATGGATGTGTAAACGCGCCGATCTCCTAATCTACATAAGTCACTCCAAGTCAATCCTAGAGTACCTACGTCTTAGTCACGCAACATAGACGTAGGTGGGGTATTTGTAGGTGGGTAAATTTACCATCATAATTAAGGATAATATTTTCGCCAGCCAGGTAAGCATATCTAATGAATATCTTTATTAGCCTATTAAATCCTGATAGTTATCCATTAGTTGGAAGATTCTATCCTATTTAAGGAGATAGAATTATTGATTGGGCTCCAAGGAACTCGCCTGGCCCTCTCTCTCCACTATAAATACATGTCTTCGCCATGTAGAAAGGATATACAAAAACTACCCTAGAAGGGTTGATCATCGCTCGCCCTAACTCTAGCCCTGCGCCTCTCTCTGCTGTTTACCCTCGCGTATACTCTACTGACTTAGGCATCGGAGGTGGATTAGGGGGTCCCCGTCCCCTTTGTCCATTGTTTTGTAGGTCATTGAAGGTGAAGAGGCGCGTAGAAGAAGAAGTTGAAACCTGTACACTGGCGTATACCGTGTATAAACAATAGTGTTTGGATAAATTCTATAGCATACGGTAGTTTATTTTATTAAATTTTAACTAATTAAAATGGGAATTAGTAGATAAGAAGAAATCTAATGTGGGGTCTATAATGAAATTTCAACCAATCAAACAAATTGAATTGTTTTAATAAAGATGGGTGACGCTGTCTAATGAGGAGGTGACACGTGTCGGGCTAAATAATAAATCTAACCTTCGCTTTAGTATATAGTTATGATGATTAGGTAAGTGAGAAAAAAGATAAAATTAAAGATTAGATAATTAAGCAAAATAAAAAAATATAAAGCTGTTAATATCCATTTAAATTGATTACCAAAAAAATTAACATGATTAAAAAAACATTAAACTCAATATATAAAGCGGGGTCAGAATCAACGTGGTGGCTCGAAAACGGTCGGCTTTTATAATATACTAGCTTAACCCCCGTACCATGTACGGGTAATACGATTATAAACCCAATTTAGTTAGATATGTAACGTCATTGATCACGTTAAAAATATAGGATCATATATATGTATCTTCGTATGATGATTAGTGTTTTTTTATCAATAGTAAATTAACTCATGACATAAATAAGTTGGATTAAGTTGGATTTTTTCAAGAATTACTTTACGATAAATATCACATTTTATTAAATAATAATATTTATCTGAAGATTACAACTAATTTTTGGTAAGAGATAATTCATAATTTTCGGCAATTTTACGGGATAAGATTATATGAGATTCTAACTACCTAATTAATATAGAGGAGGGCCCAACTGATTATTTTTATCAAATTATATATATTTATCTTTCTATTATGATTAGTGTTTTTTTATATATGCAAGGACCCGGTTGATTATTTTATTAAAAATATGACACGTGGCGCAATTTTTTATGAAGACTTTGTCTCCGCTTTATACTATAGACAGTATAGATTGGGAGGTCCTAAGCTTGTTGCACCTCGGAATTAATTTGAAGGATCCTGTGAAGTATTCCTATATCATAACCATCTTACAGGTGTAGTGTGCAAGTGGATCATTCTATCAAAGCCCACTTTCCCACATGAAATAACCACGCGTACGTACAACTTGCCTCCAATGTTGACATAGAAAGAAGTTATGGTGAGCCACATTCATCTGAAAGCAACGCATTGGATCGAAATCAAGGCCATGGAGAACATACCCAATAAATTTCCAACTAATTGCGTTGTGTGCCTTCTAAACGTCGATTTTAAGGGCATGTGTCGAGGAGTCGTATACTTTCCTTGTAAGGTCTATTATATGTTAGTTCACTTAACTAGTGTGATAGGCCATTTTGGTGTGATCTGAGTTTGTACAAGACGTAAATGTTGGTTTTACCCTTAATGCAGCCTCGGAGGTATGAGTTTGATCAACACTCGTATAAGGAGATTCTCTTTTGATCAAAGGAGAGACGACACCCTCCTGGATTAATTAGGTTACACTTACGGATTAGTACAGCTAACCGGCCTAACACGCCGGCCTAATTACATTGGTATACAACTTGTGATAAGCAACATGTAGTCATTGTGATAATCACATGTAGACATGTAGTCATTGTGATAATCGACATGTAACCTCTATGATAACTGACATAATAATTATCTTCTTTGGTTGACTATTAATTTGTAAATAACCTAAGGTTATTATTTTTTGGGGAACTGTTTACGTTGGAAAAAAATAAGAAATTTACAAAGGATCCTATATATTATCATGTACGTATGCAGAAAAGTGAATATGGTCGCCGACTCTCTTACTAAACTAGCTTTTAATTTTTTTTTAGGTATCCACCCCTTGTTAGAGGTACCCAGTACGTGCTTATCGTATTTTATGTGATGATGTTGCGGGAAGAGCCACCCCGCGCATCCGAAACACTTAAGGCCCCTTCTCATATTTAAGTTCGGGATTTCCCTTTTTCTGATTAAATAAAAAACAAGGTAATAGAAATGGCCACTATGCAATTATACATAGTCAAGGTTAGTCTATAAAAGGGATGTTGTAACGAGAGATCGAACGAGAACAATAAAACAAGAACGACACACAGATTTACGTGGTTCGGTAACGGTGTGTTACCTACGTCCACGGGCAGAGAAACGGTATATTATTATGGAAGACTGAGTTCGGAATACAGAGCTTTAGATATTTCGAGAGCTTATATAGTGACTCAAGAAACCCTAGTTACAATTATGGGTCCCAGACTCGAAACGGATTATGACAGACCCAGAAACAGAAAACATAGTGTACCGTGTGGCCCGGGGGCAACTCCGCCCCCGGATACCCCTGTCAGGGGGCGCATCGCCCCCCTGGACCCCCAGACTCACTGACCGGACAGAGAGACCCCCGTACTATCTATTGCAGTGTGTGATCTATACTACCTATAGTATAAAGCGGAGACAATGTCTTCACAAAAATTTGCGCCATGTGTCATTTCTATAATAAAATAATCAGTCAGGCCCTCCATTATACAAATTAGGTAGTTAGAATCTCATATAATCTTATCCCGTAAAAATTGCTTAAAATTTACCGAAAATTATGAATTATCACTTACCAAGAATTAGTTATAATCTTCTAATAAGTATTATTATTTAATAAAACGTGATATTTATTGTAAACAAATCCAACTGATTTATATTATGGGTTGATTTACTATTGGTAAGAAAACATTAATGTTAGTACACAAAATATGTCGTGTACAAGTTTCTGCTCCTTCTTCAATGTTCTTCTTATCTACCCGCCTCTTCATCTTCAATGATCTGCAAAACAATGGACCAAGGGGCGAGCGACCCCTAATCCACCTCCGATGCTTAAGTCAAAATAGGTACAATGTCGATTAAAAGGCGTCAGGCAGAGCGATGGCTTAGGACTTACCTTCCACATGGTATACATGTGTATTTATAGAGGAGAGGGACAAGGGGGGCGCGCGCCTCTAGGGGATCGGCCCACTAGGGTTAGGGCGATGCCTTGCTCCCTAAGTCAACCAAATATCCTATCTCAGGCGAAGATAAGATTCTCCTCCATAAATAATATCCTAACTAGAGTAACTACTCTATTAAAGGATAAAGCATAATAAATATGGATAGCAAAATAAATAAGATAGAGAAATAAATGCTAAGTAATTGATATGGAATCATGCCCGCCTACAATTAATCACAATACGAAGATAAATATATATGATCTTATAATTTAATTTTAACGTGATCATTGATATTACATATCTATATTAATTAAGTTGAATTTATAATCACATTACCCGTAGATGATACGGGGGTTAAACTAGTTTCGATTTAAGGCACATCAACAAGGTAACTACTAACACTAGTAGTAGCATTTCACTACGAGCTGGATAACTCTAGGATACAAATAAATTAAACGGAAATTTCACCTGGTAACCCTGTGGTTAAGGCAATTTCACGTGGTACCCACTCATTTACAATATTTTACATGGTAACCCTGTAGTTTTGACAAATTTTGCCAAATAACCCTATTGTTATTCTATTGTTAAAGTTTTAAATTTTATTACAAATTAGCAATTTTAATTTCTTGTTTATTGTTATAATTGGTGGATTTGTTTTAATTAATTATTGTACTTATTTTAAAATATAGAATTTTTTATGTAGGATCATATGTTGTCAATGTTTGAAAACCTAGTTTGAGTCAAGATAAAAATAAACATTTAGAATATATTAAAATTAATTTTAAATCAAGCTAATGAATAATTTTTGGAAGTTTATTTATCAAGTTGAACAAGTTTAAGTTAGAAGAAGCTCTATATCAGATATAATGAAAGTATATATACATTTCGGATTTAAAAATCTTATTTCATCACTCATAAACTTGTTATTAAACTTTTAAATTTATACAAATAAGACAATGTAGAAAAAGTTATTATACATGTAATAAGGTAGTAAGTCCATATAATTATACCAATTGAATATAAAATGAAAAAAATCATAATATACATACATGGATAATATATATATTGTCATATATTCTAGTCATAATAACACTACCTAGTAAGAAGAAAAATAATTTATCTACTAAGTCTTGCAAATATGAAAATTTTAAATGATTTTTTAAATACAATTTGTTCTCAAGAAAAAAAATAAAAAAAATCAATTTAACATTTTAGACTATATAAAAAAATATCATAAAAAAATTGTCAAAAAAAATATCAAAAAAAATATATATCATCAACTTAATATCCAACTTTTTGTAAATTCATTATATATATATAAAAAAAAATATATCATAAAAAAATTAACATTTTAGACTATAAAGTAATGACAAGGTTATTTGGCATAATTTGTCAAAACTACAGGGTTACCACGTGAAATATTGTAAATGAGTGGGTACCACGTGAAATTGCCTTAACCACAAGGTTACCAGGCGAAATTTCCGTAAATTAAACGTACGTGTTATGTCCTTATAACTAAAAAAGAGGTTGACTCTGACTTAAAAAAAAAGGTTGACAAATGTCACAAATTTGAGGGCTCGTGACTTTTAACGATGTTCATCTATTATAATGAACTCTCCAATAACCAAAAACTTTTTCCCAGTAGACATCTTGTTAATTAAAAATGATTAGAAAATATAATACGGAGTAGTGAACAAAGTACGTGAGTGGCGCATAATCTAGGGCACCAAAATAGGCAGCCGTTCAAATGCTTTGACCAATGGCCACTCTACAAGAATTGCCATATGATTAAGGCTCTCTTCAGCATTAGCGGGAGGGATAGCGTGCTCCGCTATGGGGCGGAATTCTTCAAAAAATAACACCTTTATATCCCTAAGAGAACTAAATTCCTCTAGCGTTTTCCTTCTTCCGCTCTCCACTACCTAACTTGCCATATAGAGCCTAGGATAAACCTAAACTAACTTATTACTCCCTTTATTTCCAATAAATCATCCAAATGATCCTTCCTATGTCTATCAAGAAAAATTATAAAATAGATGAGAAGATTTAATAATATAGGTGAGATATGATAATTTTATAATTGAACAACGGAAAACAAGATACAATATTTAGAGATACACAACCAATATTTTTTCCGTGGTTTCTTTTTTTTATCGAGGAAATTTAGAATGAGGGGATGATACCCCAATCCAAGGATAAGAAAAACTCAAAAGCTCATAGAGCTAGCTCTTATAGTGTGATTTACATATTGAGGTTACTAGTTGAAGACCCGTACCATGTACGGATAATGGTCATTTTTTTCGTTAATTTGTGTACTACTATAATCTATGCTATATATATTAATTCTTATATATAAATAGATTAAAATGGGAATTGAAAAGTTAAGTTAATTAATATGTATGTATTATAGAAGGAAATTTTAAAGATAGATAATGTTGTTTCATAGATAAATATTAGATGAGTAAGAAAAAGGATTAAATTAAATATTAGATAATTAAAGAAATTTTAAAGATAAATAATATGCCTTTAAAGATAGATATTTGATGGGTAAGAAAAAAAATAAAGTTAAAGATTAGATAATTAGGAGAAAAAACCATATAAAATTGTTAATAAAGTGGGGCTAGAATTAACGTGGAGGCTCAAAATTCTCTGGCTTTAATATATAGTATAGATTTGTTTCCCTGGTTAAGGATACTGTTCGTAAAAGTCAAAACGAAGACATCTAAATATCGCTACCTCCATTCACAAATAATTGTTGTTCTAAGGTTTCTAAAATTAAAGTCCTATATGATTTTCCTAAAACAGTCTCGATATTGTAAGATCTTTTCTCTTATCATATATATATATATGTAACTATTTTCGATCATGGATTTTGTGTATAATATACCCTAAGGGCATACTATAAGCAGCTACTAGTGGAGAGATTTGATAAATCTTGAATTTTGAGTTTTTTAATCTTTTTTGTGTCGGATTCACTATTTTTATTTTAAGGTTTTATTTTTTTATATTTAGTACACTTAGAGTGTAAAATATTTGGGTAAGATTGTGAAAATATTTTACTTTCTTATAATTCAATTAAAAAAATAAGTGTTTATTTATTACATAGATTGTATAACTTTTTTTATTTCCTTATTAATCAAATAACAATATATAACGAATCATTTATAATTATTTGGGTACAATTGTAAGATATAAATTTTTTTATTTATAGTAACATTGTTTAGTATAATTATTTCTTTATTAGTTAAATAAAATATGAAGTATTCTTTAAGATAATATTGTATACTTTTTTTTTTATTTCTTTCTTAGTTAAATGAAAGAAATAAAAAAGAAATAAATGTTGAATTCTTCAAAATAGATATGTTGGTGTTAAATAATAAATGCTCAATTCTGCAAAATAGAAAAATTGTTGGAATTGAAGCATTTTTTTTAGAGGATTTAACTTTTTGTTCTCCATTATAGATAAAAATTTAGAAAAACTGTTGATGATGCTTATAGGGCACACAATAAAAAAACCGCTTAATCAGGTAATATCTAAAAAGCCCCATAAACATGTATCGAACAAGAGCATCAAACTAAACCTACAAATATTCATAGAATGAGGGGTATACTTTAAACCAGTGACGGACGCAGAAGGGATTCAAAGGGGGGGTGGCACAGCTCATATACGAGATTTAATGATTCAAGAATAACGATAAATTTAGTTAATCAATAGTCTTAAGTAGTAAAAAAATAGATACCTATTTCTCAAAAAAAATTACACTATGTATGAAATTTAATTTATGCAATAAATAGCTAGTTGAAAAACAAAAATTGGAGAGGAATGCATTAAATGTGAATAAAAAAACAAAATGATGCTATGGAGAATTGAACCTTGGTGGAATTAAAGCAAACTTAAGCAACAAACCATCTAGATTAGTAGACTTTCATGTCATATTAGTACAAATTTATTTAAAATATATATATTCATATTTAATCTAAAATTGCTTATATATACCGGTAACTAACCCGACGGGAGGGGGGGCACGGGCCCACTCATGCCCCCCTAGGTCCGTCTATGCTTTAAATCGTTTAATTGGATGCCCTTATTGTTCACGAATGAATCTTAATTTCCCAAAACCGGGTCCCATGAATATGCGGCATCAACCCGTCCGCGTATGATACCGACAAAGTATTCGTAGACAAAGAGTGAAAAAGGTTCGTTGTAAGGCCACGCGCTCATCTCTTCACCACGCCACGTGGGTCGCCAAAGAGGCGAGTGCAACTCACGCGTATCAAATCGCGTGGTTTAAAAGGTACCCATGTGGCTCATGCATCACACTCACTCTCTCTATCCATACTTTTAAGGGATAAAGAAGAAATCAATTAAATAAAGAGAAAAAACGTACGGGAAAATACAATTGGCACGAGACGGGTTACTGATTGATACGGCCAACTGACCGTGTCGGCGAGATATCGATAAAAGTATTTATCGCGAGTTTTGCTCGTATCTCGAGGAAGAGATGGTTGTCAAGTCAGAGTGACGCTCAAGACGTGACCGTATTTAAGAAATACTGTACGTAAATAAACAGTGCTAAAAAAATACAGTACTCTGTAACATAATTAAACAATTTTAGAAGAAGAAATGTATAGATATATAGTGCAAATTGGCACAATGAAAGCTCTATGGAATATTGGGCATCTTTTAGTCTTTACGATTACGGAATCATATTATATATTTGTATTATACTTTGTACGTCAATTTAATTTGTTCACCCGTAAGCTGCTCGACCTGGTCATACGTATAGTGCGATGTCCATCTAAAAACTTTTACGGATGAATATGGACATAATCGTTACTTATGCTATCACGTATCTATAATCAATACACATAGGCACATAGTATTCAAAAGTCATTACTTTATAAATCCATGGACATTTTTTTATGAATTTGAAACAAATAAAAATATATCTTATAAAGTAATTGTAAACAGTGAATAACATATAAAAATACGTGAACATAAAACAAAAATATGTGAATTCCGGAATAATTGTGATTTTGTGTTATCACGTCTTATTATGTATTCTGTGTAGTAATTTGGTCCCTAATTAAAAATGTTTTGATATTGTTTTATTACATGTATTAATCTAATCCTAATAAATGATGATAGTAGTGCACATATTTATTTTTATTGCTCGCATATTTACTCTTATTATTCATGTTTACAGTTTATAAGATAATAAATATTTTTACCGAGATCTAACTCTTCTTTTATTATAAATAATAATGGTAGGATATATTGTGTGATGACAGGTTGACGTTGGATAGATAGATAATGATACAGTAGACTGAACTCAGTGCATAGACAAATCCATATATTTGTTTGTTTTTTACAAACATACATCTCTATTTAATTTTTCTTTATTAAATCCCTCTATCTAGATCGCTTTGAATCATTGAACACTTCTTAACTACTCTTTTATTACGTGAAAAAAAATGTGTCAAGTTGGCTACCGTAAATGATACTTATCACAACAACATTATCAAATTTGACATCGCATAAGACTTCATTAGCCACATATGTTAAATATTATAACAAAATATACCAAGTGCGGGAGTACGTTTACGTTCTTTATTTTATGGTTTCACCAACGGAGGATAAGTGATGAAGGGTTCACTATAAAGAATTGTCTGAGTTGGGGGGTCTAATTAAATAACCTATTTTTTAAGTATAATGATCTTTTTGTAAAAAAGTGTATAAATCCGGGATCAATTTACTTATTAAACCCATCAGGACATTATAGAGACATACATGTAAAATAGGGAGATTTTTTTTTGGTCAATAAAATTTAGGGTGAAGAGATAGTGTCCCAGTCTAAGGGCAGGGAAGACCCAAGGGTTCAGAGAGCTCTTACAAGGAAATTTAAAATAGGGATCAATGAAGTATGATAAAAACTTTGTTAACAACCTAATGGAAGTGGGAAAAAAAAATCACGGTTACAGATGTCCAATTAACCCTTTATTTAGGTCAACCAAAGCATCTCATCTATGTCTTGTAGCAATCCAATGTCCTAGAGATTATACGTTTGAATTAAGCTTATAGCTAGTAGAACACGCCTTAAATTAAATGCAAGAACCGGGACAATGTAAAAAAACATTAAAAGATAGGATTGTTATGTTCTGTATGTTTCACTGTAAGATAGAGTTTGGTTCTGGTGCATTTTACTCTTATAGTGTAAAACTAGCAGATAACCCGGTACTTATACGGGGGTGTTATTTATTTATTAATTGCTTTGTATATGAATTCATATACATACTTTGTTAGAATGACATTTATCTTTTGGATTATAAAATGATATAATTCTTTGTATCATCAAATATTTATATAAAAATAAGTTTTATTTATATATTAACTTTTTATACATACATAAACATATATTTAAATAATCGAGAAAGAATGTCATAAGACAAGATGCATTATAACATTTTATTAAAAATTGATAAAAATCGTTTGCCATTTTAATTAAATTGCGTAAACTAACTCGTATAACAAAATCAATAAGTTTAAATAAAAACTCGGAATCATATAGTACTATATTAAAGATATAGTAATATTTAATATGATAAAATACAAAACCAAATTATCTTGTATATATATTACTGTGTTGTGAAAAAACAAATAAATAAGAAAATAGAAACATTTAATAAACAATTAAAGAATCATTATCTTAATCAAGAGATCTAACTTTTTATCTAAATTGTAATCAATATGTAATATTAGAGATATATTTATGGTAAATATAACATCTAATCTTTTTACTAAGATTTTAAAATGATATGATAATTGAAAAATATTTAATATATTATTTGAATATAATGAATATTTGGCTGACGAAAACGGGTATGTGGGTGGTGGGCGGCCAAAATTGGAGGAAATAGGCTGGCCGGAGATTTAATGAGCTCCTATAGGCGATATGGCGAAATTGCCCCCATAGGGAGCTTGCAAATTACGCCCCTGACACCGTCACATTTAATGAGCTCCCTCTCCCAAACCCTAGCTAGCTTCACGCACCACCCATCGTCATCGACTGCGCGAGCGAAAATCGAGAGAATCGGCGCCCAAAACACGCGAATCCGGCAAGCGATTGAAACGATGGAGTGATGACGACGTGAGAAACGATCGATTGAAGCTTGGAAAGACGATGACAACTTCGTCCGGCCTACGGAGTTGCATGTCGTGAATCCACCTCTTGAGTCCGAAATCCAATGCTCTGTCAAGGTAAAAACACTCGAGACCTTGTGAAAACTCGAGGTTAATGGATGACACAGTGTGTTCTGCTTATCACTTGAATGGATTATTGTGATAAGTGGATATGTGATGACGAGGGAAGGGTGAATGAGAGCAATGGATGAATGTGATGACAAGATATGGGGACACGAACGTGTTATGTGATGACATATGATGACATGGCTAAGATTGCGAACAGAAACCTGGATGTGATGACGTGTTTTTAGTTGTTGTTATGTTCTGATGACATGTTTGATATTGTTTGAATGTGATGACGTGTTTTAGCTATTTTCCATTAGTTACGACGTCATTTTCATATATTTTGATGACCTGGCATCATTAAATGAAGTGAGGACAATAGCATATTAAATGCTTTTTTTCTTGTTTCATGTATATATTGCATGCTGATGTGATGACAACTTTTGCTAGCGTTCATATTCTTTGTTGGTGTGATGACAACTTTTGTTTGACTTTGTGTAAATCTGGCAGGACAATAACAATGAAGCTCCTAAGTGTTTGCTTTGGTGGGGAATGGGACTGTGAAGGCAAATATGTTGGTGATCTGAACTACAAAGCAGTGGTCATCAAAGATGGCATGACATTAGAAGAGTTGACTTCAACAATCATGAAAAGATGTAATATTGAAACAGGTGGCAATGGATTGTTGTTGACTCACTTGAATCCCTTCCAAGTAGTTGGCAAGCCTTACACAGTTGAGAATGAGGATGACTTGGTGTCATTCCTGGAGATAAATGACTCCCCTGAGGTACAGTGGAAGATTCCCTTGTATGTGACCTTGAAGACTGGGGGGGGGGGTGCAACAGATGACAAGGTGCATGTTGAAAGGAATGTCAGGGTGGAAAATGTTGATGACAACCCTGCAATTGATGACAGGGTGGAAAATGTTGATGTAGCTGCATCTGATGACAGGTTGATGGTAGTTGGCGAGGAGCCTGAGTTTGTTGAGATGCATGTTTATGGTGATGACGAGATGCCAGAAATACTAGATTGTGTTGAGGACATGACAGCCAACAATGGCTTCTTGAAAGTGGGGCAGCTATATCCATCAAAAGATGAGCTGAAAGCTGTTGTTTCCAAGCAAGCCTTAAGAGACAGGTTTGGGTACAAAGTGTACAAGTCCATAACACAAATATACAAGGTTGTGTGTGTGGTCAAGGAATGCAATTGGTTAATGCTAGCCACCAAGGTGAAAGACGCTGACTACTTCCAAATAAGGAAATACACCTACAAGCACACCTGTCCCTTTGAAACCAGGTTCCAAAAGCACCACAAACCATCCTACCTAACTGTCGTTGAACAGATTAAGACAAGGTGCTTTGTCCTGTCATCAGTTCTCTAATAATTACAATAATACAGCCCTGTCATCTAATGAAATGTTATGGACAATTGCAGGTTCGAAGGTGTGAAGGATGGCCCTGATGTGCACCAGATTCAGAATGATGTCCAAAAGGAGTTGCATGAGAGAATAAGCTATTGGAAAGCAAGGGAGAAAGCTCAAGACCTAATCAGAGGCTCCCCAGAAGAGAACTACGCATTGCTACCTGCCTATTGCCACGTCCTAACACAAGTGAATCCAGGTACATACACAAAGCTGGTTATAGATGAGGAGACAGACCGCTTCAAATCTATCTTCATCGCATATGGAGGGTCTATCAGAGGCTTCTCTTTCATGAGAAAGGTATGTATTAATGTTGTCATCACTTCTAGTCGCTGTGTGGATATGTCATCACTTCTGCTCTCTGTGCTCTCTCTGCATACTTGTCATCGCTTCTTCTCTGTGTGTATACTTGTCATCGCTTTTATTAGAAAGGTATGTATTAATTTTGTCAGCACTTCTAGTTGTTGTGTATACATGTCATCGCTTATGCTCTCTGTGCTCTCTTTGATCTCTGTGTATACTTGTCATCGCTTCTGGTCTCTGTGTATACTTGTCATCGCTTTTATGAGAAGGTATGTATTAATGTTGTCATCACTTCTAGATGCTGTGTGTACTTGTCATCGTTTCTGCTCTCTCTGCTCCCTGCGTTCTTGTTGCATGTACTTGTTTCATGGCATTAGGTGATTTCACCTGTTGCTCTTCTTGTTGCCTGTTATTGTCATCAATTATGCTCTCTCTGATCTCTGTGTAAACTAGTCATCACTTCTGCTATCTGTGTAAAGTCGTCATCACTTCTGTCAAAAAAATGTTGCAGATCGTGTCTGTGGATGGAACTTTCCTGCATGGTAAGTATGGGGGGACCCTAGTTACAGCTGTGGCGCAAGATGCCAACCACCAAATCTATCCTCTAGCCTTTGCTATAGTGGAAACAGAAAATGATGTAGGATGGACTTGGTTTTTCCAGCAACTACTGAATGTGGTGCCAAACACTCCAGGGTTGATGATACTATCGGATAGGCATAAGAGCATAAAGAAGGCAATATCGACAGTGTATACCTCAGCTAAGGACATCTGTTGCAAGAGGCATCTACAATAGAATCTTGTGACCAGATTTCATGATAGTGGATTGATGAGTTTATACAACCAAGCTGCAGATGCTTACACTACACAGGTGTTTGATGGTTATTTCAATGATATATGCAAACTAAATCCTGAAATGGGGAAGTATCTCACTGATGCAGACTTCAGGAAGTGGAGCAGGGCACATTGTGAAGGGGAGAGGTACAACATGATGACAACAAACAACTCCGAGTGTGTGAACTCAGCTCTAAAGATTGCTAGGTCCTACCAATTGGTTTCACTGTTCGAGTTCATTAGAGATATGGTTACAAGATGGTTCTATGAGCGCAGAACAAAGGCCCTTGCTTATGAGGGACAACCCACTGAAGTTGTCATCGCCATATTAAATGCAAGACTGGACTTGTCATCAAGGTATGATATCAAACCCCTTAATGATGCGCAGTTCCAAGTTACTGGGGGCACATTTTCTGGAATTGTTGATCTTGCCAAGAAGACCTGCTGTTGTAGGGTGTTTGATTTGGACCACTATCCATGTACACATGCCATATGTGCAATTCAGAAAATGCAATATAGGGTAGGCGACTTCATAGATGACCACTTCAAAAGTAGCTATTGGTTGAATGCATACAAAGAGACCCTGTACCCTTTACCCTATAGGACTACTTGGGATGTGCCAGATGCCATTAAACATATGACATGCTTACCACCAAAAAACAGTAGGAAAGTTGGGAGGCCAAGGGTGAAGAAGTTGCCATCTTTAGGAGAGTTCAAAAAGGAGGTCAGGAAAAGGGGGCAGCCCTTAACCTACAGATGCAGCCTGTGTGGGAAGGATGGACACAACAAGAAGAGATGCCCCTCAGCTCCCCCATCTGCAGGAAAGCTTTGCATCAAGTATAAAACCAAGAAAACATAGGTGCTACCAAGACTTGTCATCCACTATCTCCTGTGAAGACCTGTCATCTATCAGCTACTAGAACAAGATTTTAATATTCTGCTCAGTGATAAACACTGATGTTGTTTTTTGCTTTATTAGTATTCTATCTCAGTGATGAACACTGGTATTATTTTTGCATATATGTGCATCATTGCACGTGAAGTGGTGTAGTGCCTGCAAAACAGATGACATGATTTTTGTGTGTGAAAACAGATGACAGCTTATTGGTAAATGAATGACAGTTTTTGTAGTATTATACATTACACTAGTTTGAATTCTCAGTGATGACATGATTTGTACTAGCAATCCTTCGAGCAGATTTGTGCTGTACTAATTTCAGCAGATGGAATCTCCCCCCCCCCCATTGCTTTCATTTAAAAAGTATTACTTGTGTGAAAGTGTACCAACACTGTACACCAGATGACAAGACTTGTCATAGCTCTAGGTGTGGGTCAAAAATAGCTACTTCTTACAATGCATTGACCACAAATGCTCTAGTATTGGAAATAGCCATCCTACCTAAAAAGGTTCAGAATCTTCATTCCATCATGAATGCGTTACCCCCCAGGAAAGTAGTATAAATAGAGGCCTAAGGTGTATGAAACTTGTCATCACTTTCTGAGCGAAGCTTGTTATCACTTTCTGAGCCGAAGCTTGTCATCACCTCTTCCAATGGCTAACCGTCCTGTACCAAATGGTCAGAGAAGGGTGCATCCACGACACCCACAACTACCTTACTTTAAGGTTACCGTCCGCTGCAGGGTGAGATAACACACAACCCCCCCTCCCAAATATTGAATCTCTTCTTCTTATGTATGTGAACCTGTCATCAGTTTTGTATGTGAACATGTAGGATTCCGCAGATTATAAGGTGATGATGACTGCAGAGACCCGCCTCTGCCAACTAAAGGATGTGTACTGCCGAGATGAAGGCATTGACCCTGCGAATTTGAAATTCTTCTTCAACAATGACATGCTTGTGGACCCAAACAGAACTCTAACAGCTCGAGAGGTTATACCTGACCTTGTCATCACCTACGAACAAATAGCTTGTTATCTTATTTTGTGCTAACACGTCTCCTCTTGTGGTTGTGCAGATTGGTCTAAGGAATAACTCCGTGCTTTTCGCTATGGTCAGGCCACCAAGAGGGGCGCCTGGATATCGAACATGGGTTCGTAGGACGGTTCAAGATTATAGAAGGTTAAGGGCAGAACAAAGAGCAGCTGGTATTCCCCGTCCGGAAGGTGCTCCACCAACGCCACCAATAACGCCGCCAGGGTCTCCACCATGAAATGTCTCCTGTTGTTGAACTTGTCATCTAGTTGTCCTTGTTGTTGTTGTTGTTGTTTAAGTTGTTTATGTTCAGTTATTGTTGTTGTTGAACTTGTGATCCAGTTGTCCTTTGTGTTGCTTAATGTGCTTGTCATCCAGTTGTTGTTGTGTAAGTTGTGATCTAGTTGTTGATGTGTGAGTTGTCATCCAGTTGTTAGGGTGGAAGTTGTCATCTATTTCCCACCGCATTGTAATATCTATCAAGAAATGAACTATGTTGTTGTGTTGTCATCCGTTGCTCCTGTCATCTAGTTTAGTGTGCGTTCCAAAGACCAATTTATTCTTTGAAAAGTGTGAATGATTTGGCATGTGCATGCTTTGATATTTCGACAACACCTTGTCTTGTCATCTGTTGTACTCTTGACTGCTGAGGTCATGAAATGCGTGCTCCCTTTAAAAATAGATGACCGTTGGTTGTGTTTATCCAATGCATATACTAAAAAAGTCTAAATGCATTCCCAACCATGAATTGAATGTACCTAACGTTGTTAAGAGGTGAGGAGCTATAAATAGGGGCGCCCTGGACGCAAGAAACATCTTCATATACCTTGTCATCCATTCCTTGGAAGTTCAAGAGAAGCCAACGTTGTCATCACCTTGCACAATGAATGGGCAACGAAGGCTTGTAACAGCCAGAAGAAGGGTGTATGCGCCGCGACAAAGGTGGAGAGTGACCATCATCAATGGGGTGAGAACAAAGATCTTACATCCACCTGTTTTGTTTTATATCATTTCAGAGAGAATTGCTCATACATAGTTTCTTGTCATCTGTTTTCTTTCCATGTAGCACACCTTGTCACCAACATTCATCACAGTGACCCCCAACGTCAAGGTGGTTAACATCTATAATTTTTATTGTGTGGAAAGTGTCACGCCGGGTGGTTGGGTTGCATTTTACTTCAACAATCGACGTGTCCGAGACCCAAACAGAACTCTAACCTGTGAAGAGGGGGGAGATATACTTATCATGTGCTCATGTTTACCCTGTCATCACCTATAACAATTGGTATATTAATCCAAACTTTTGTTGCCATGTTTGCAGCTTGGACTTTCTGATGACTGCGTCATTGTTGCTTTACATCATCCCCCAGGGAGAATAGCTGAGGACTGGCCTCCAGGCACACTGCCAGCCAATCTAGCACAATGAACTTGTCATCACCTGTTTTGTTGTTTTTTGTATTTCCACTTTGTTGTTGTTTGGTTGTTGCCATCTTGTGTCATATCTATGTATTTGTGATTTTAACTTGTTATCTCGAATATTAGACCCTACTGTATTCTTGTCATTTGTTGTTTATTCCACTGGTCTTATGCATCATTTGTTCAAGTGCACCTGATGACAAGGGATGAATGCATTCAAAAACCAATGCATTTACCAATCAGTGTGTTGTTGTGGCAATTCACATAACAAGTTCTAACTCATATACAAATCCAATGCATCTGACAATTCTAACACATAACAAATTGACCTTGTCATCACATCAGCATGCATGTCATGTACAATGTAAAACCTGTCATCAATGAATGCTTCATAAAGATTCCTTGCACAAATCCATGATCATCCAACTCCCACCAGAACCTACTTCCTAGAACATAGTTCATTCATCAAATCTAATGAAATACATGTCATCATCAAGTCAAATCACAACTACATGTCATCACATCTAAACTGAGTCTACATACATGTCATCACATCCTACTCCTCATCAAATACCCATTCGCGGTTCCACAACTCAATTGCAATCTTCTCCCTATAGGCATTGATGTTGTCTTCATTGACCTTGAATGAGGTACCAAACGCCAGAGACTCAATGGTTTTGACAGTCATTAACCCACAGTTACCACTACACATTTGGAAGCATTATGCAAAGGGTTAGTCCTCCACCATGAAACCACAACTGAACATGTCATCAACTAATTAATGCATACTATAACATATTACCTAACAGGGTCTTGTGGCGCATCTCGGACTCGATGAATCTTGAAGGGCACACCAAGGTCTACCAGCTTAGCCATCCTATCACATGAGTGGAAAAACATTGGCAGCATAGTAGCCATAGCCCCCAGTAACTGTTCACTTTCATAATCACTATACAAATCCAACCGACAATCATGGACATTGATTTGATTCTGAGTAATGTCAATCTCCACCGCAAACCAGTGCCTCTCAAGGATGTTGAATGCTGCATAAAACCTCTTGACATCATAACATTCCTTCCCAAAATGCCCTGGCGCCAACCCATGGATGTAATCTGTCCAATGGTCCTGAAATAAAAGCCTGCCAGAATACAGATCATCCAACTGGGACTCATTAAATCTTCCAGACCAAAGATTATCAAATATAGCAACTTCTTTGTAGCGCTCAGGATCCGAATGCACCTTCTTCTGGAAGTGGAATAGGATCTCATCAATGTGCTGCACCAAAAACAACACACAGGACACATGAAACATGTCATCAGATGATACTTGTCATCACAAATAAACTCAAACACATTCAGGTCAGAGATGTCTTACATTATCGTCCAACCAGTTACCTCTGGTGATTATTAGCTTGAAGAATTCCTTCCTCAAACATGGTACTTCACATCCAACCCAGTATGTAGTCCTACATGGACAAAAGTTGGCAAATTCAGATGACAACTTCTATGAATATAAAATGAGATGACAACTACAAAACAGATGACACAGAGATAGGGGGCATACTTTTCATCATTGTACCAATCATAAAAAGGTGTTCTCTTAGCATTTGTGAAGAAGCAGTTCTTTGGCCTCCTTTGAAGTTTCCTCTTCCCAGCTGTGTATGGAGAGGTTATCAAGTCACTAGGCTTGGTGTGCCTAGTTGACCTCCTAAGAGCTACACCAGCTTGATTTGGCTGCACCACATCATCTGAGTCACTTTCCCCAGAGTCACTTCCACCAGAGTCTTCCCTATCCAGAGCAACTGTTGCATCACCATTCACCACACACCCCAACATCCACAGGAATATCCCTGGGCTCTTCATCATCATTTCCTCTACCCACAGATGCAGCAAATGGATCAGCATCATCACCCAAGTGAGTTGTAGAAGGCTGTAATTCAGGGTTGGTATACTTGTCATCAACTTTTGGTTCAGCCTGCTCAACCTCAGTGTTGTCATCAACCCTTGCACCATGAGGCTCAGCCTTGGACTTACTATCAATGTTTACATCAGCCTGCACATCATCATGCTTGTCATCAGTCTTGGACTTGTCATCACCACCTGCATCAGCCTCATCCTCAGCCTTGTCATCAACAGTGGGTGCACCAGTGTGTTGAGTTCCACAACAAGCACCTCCAAATAGGTGTGCATGCTCGCCAGGCATAGAGCAGTCTACCTGAAGCTCAGCAAGGATGTCCTTCACTTCAAAATCAGCTTCCTCTCTTTGTTTCATGATCTTCTGGGTGTTTGTTTGGGTTGGTGCTTGTATGCCAAGATGACAGAGCACGGCATCCAACTTCCTTCCACCTCTGGACTTGTCATCACCCTTTCTTTTCCTCTGTATCTGGGGGGCCAACTCACCTTCCAATATCACCACATCTTCTTCACCATTCATCCTGTCATCACCTTCCTTAGCTGATTTGTCTACCCCAGCACCAGCTACAGCATCCACCTTGTCATCCATCCTGTCATCCCCCTTCACCTCACTTGGACCACTTCCAACATCCTGGGCATTGATCTTGTCATCACCCCTGCTCTCCAAGCTTGGATCACCATCAACAACAATCTTGTCATCACTCTTAATCTCAGAAGTGCCCTTTGCAGCAAATGTCCCTCTTGCCTTTGGAGGAGGTACACCAAACTTCTTCCCATGCAGCTTCAGCTTCTTGCCCATATCAGCCAAACTCACAAAGTCATCATCATCATCAGCAGCAGCCTCAGCCTTCCCTTTCACTTCACCCTTCTTGATCTCAATCTTGCTGGGCTCTTCCACTACACTTTGGACTTTGGCAGCAGGCTTCTTCTTCCTTGTATGCACCTCCTCATCAGGCTCCTCTACTGACCTCTTCTTTGAAGCAGACTTACCTTTATTGGTTGTCTTGGACTTCTTCTGAACCGGCTTGTCATCTATTGTTTCTTCAGAAGAACCACTTTGTGATGTGGATGCTGTAAGTTTGTAAACAGCAAACTTCATCCTCAACCTTATTGCCTTAGCACCCTCAGCATCATCAGCATTCTCATTGTTGAGTGCACCTTGTAGAGCTCCTGGAGGGATGACTACATTAAGCATCCTCCACTGGACAAAGGGATCGATGACAGGATCAGGTTTCTCCTCTGGGAATCCAAATCCACCCAGGTTTACAGCATCATACCTAAAAACAGGATCCTGCAACAACAACATCAAGACAAAGTGATACTTGTCATCACATTCAGAGCTTCATTATTCCAAACCCTACCTACTTTATAAATGATCTCATATACCTGCGCAACAGTTAACAAAGCGTCTTCTAGTTTGTTGTGCATCAAAGGAACCTGTGGTTTCTTAGAATGCCATATAGGACCTAAGCATCCTTTAACTTTGAAACCCACATTACACACTTCTTGAAGATGGGGGAATGTCTCAATTATCCAGATCTGCAAGCACACCAATAACAAATGCTAATGCTGAGATCTTGTCATCAGATGAAAAACATATACTTGTCATCAGGTATTAACAGACCCAATAGAAAACAATACCTGAAAAGCCATGGGGTACCCCAGCAAGTTGAAACCAAGCCTCCCCTTGCCACTATATTTGTGTAGAGACACTTTGCTCAGCCCATCAACAGTAGCCATATACACCTTCCTACCCCATGGATACTTACTAACATGAACTTGTCATCACCTCGACATGACATGCATTTTTTCACATCAATCAATAAGTTGTCATCAGGTATTAGTTCCAACATGTCATCACACGATACACATACTATACCTCAAGTGAAGGACGTAATTGAGAGCTGCAAGAAACCTCTGGAGCAGGGAGCATGAGCTGAGATCCAGACATCCTAAAAATCTGTCATCCAAAATAGTTGTCATCTTCCATATTACCCTAACCCAGCGGCATAACCTCATTTGTCATCACATTACAAATCCTAAGCCAACATGAACTTGTCATCACCTCGACTACACTGATACCTACTACCTGCTAACTAAATAACGAAAAACGAATCCTGTCATCCATAAGACTTGTCATCAGTTTCCTACTACCATGACCACACACACACGAGACAGGGTATAAACCCACTTTTCATCACATCCAACCATTACACACCAACTAACTTGTCATCACCCCCACCAAACTCATGACCCCATCCTGCACTAAACGCGACTTGTCATCAGCCCTAACCTACGACAACATGATGACCACATTCCAAAATGCGCAAAATTCCGAACAATGTCAAAACCGCCATTAAACCTAAACCTCACATACATAGAAAGGCATGATTTTTGCAGTGGAATAGGCAAAAACCGCCATTGAAACACTATTACAACCCTAGCAATCTGACGAAGTCGAGAATACTTACCAAATAAAGACGGAATCGGTAATGCAGACTTCAATACGGTTGTAGAGCAAGCAAAACAGCACAAAATCGAAGCAGGAGGGGGGAGGGGAGAAGATGGCGATAGCACAGCTCGAGAATTTCGGGAAGAGAGAAGCGGGGAGAGAGTGGGGGGACCGACTAAAATAAAAGGAAAACCGTTTTTTTGAATTTCGCCTACTAACCTCATTAATTTTTCCCTTAGCTTAACCCATCCAAAATCACTCCCAAAACACCCTCCCCACCCCAATCCCTCTATTTGGCTTAAATGTAGTGATAGAATATGCTACCATTGACGATTTAAAAAAAATCATATTTAAATTACGAAAAATAATTATAATTAAATTTGCTATTTAACTAAATGGGTAAAATATTAATATTATGATTTATACATTATCACTAATTAACAATATTTTTAAAATAAAAAGTTTATGGAAGATCTATGTATTAATTAAATGGTCTAATGATAAAATTGGGGTTTATATATTTGGATAGAATTATTAATTAAATAACTCAAATTATAAGATAGAAATAATATCTTAATTAACTATGTATAAGATTATGTTAAAATTAAGATTTAATAAGATAACTTTATTAAATAAGGGGGTGATGTGGCGCAATATGATGACAGAACTTGCTTCCACTTTAGTATATAGTAATAGATAGATGAGAAAGAATCTCGGATCTAACGGTAGAGATTAATGAAGGAAACAAGGAAAAAGGCAGTCACGGTGGCAAACTTGTAAATAAATTGCTTTTGACCCAAAAAGACAAATAAGCCCCCACTCACAAGGTTCATTGTGTTTCACTTGTACGTTCATTGTGTTCCACTTGTAGGTTCATTGTGCAATAGAAAGTATTGAATTCATTGATTGTAGGTTCATGAAGTTTAATTGTTTGGTTCATTGTCTCCAACGTGATGGTTCAAGAATTTAAATCACTCGGTTCATATATGACAAGATGCGTAAATTCTATAAAAGAAAAATATTGAATTCATTGTTTTTAAGTTCATGAAGTTTAATTATTTGGTTCATTGGATTCGACGTAATGGTTCATGAATTTCAATCACTCGGTTCATATATGATAAAATACGTAAATTGTGTAAAAGAAAAGAATTTGGTTCATTGTGTTCCACTTGTAGGTTCATGTCGTGTTGTTGGATCGTAAGTCAGTTAATGAGGGCGTCCTTAACTGGGTTAAGGGCGTCCTTTAGTGCAGCGGAAAAAAGACTTAACAGGATAAGTGGACACAAGTATTTAGAGAGGAACCCCACTAAGACCAACTAGTCTTATGGGTAAACCTCTACCTCCGTTGGAGGATTTTCAATAGCCGTCCCTTATCTTATTGAGAGTGAGTCCTTACACTTCTCTGAGCTAAGCGTCCGTCCTTAGTCTCACTAGTAACGCTCCTTTCAACCTAACAAGTAACCTAACACTCTTAGCTATAAGGAGGCTATCACTCACGTCTCTCACGGTCCGTTGTGAGAGACAAACTACAACTCTAACAGATTTGTGGTTTGTATTGGATTTGATGTGGTTGGACTTTCTTTCTCTTGCTTCAAGCTCACTTGATCTTCTCGATCTTTGTTGGTGTTCTTGAATGCTTCGGGAGAGCTTGAGAGAAAGTCTTCCAAGTCCACCAACGCTATGCATACCCTTGGGAGGGTATTTATAGCGGAAGTGGTTCTTGTCCTCTAGCGTCCTCTAAGATTGGGCAGGATCCTTGACCTTTGATCAACAGTGCGATGAGCCTCTTGAGGAAGTCAACTCTGTTGACGCTTGGGAAGCCTCCGCGTGGGTAGGGGACCATCGCTGGGAAAGCGACGTCTTTGGCATTGTCTACACGTGCCCAGACAAAGGAAGCTT
Source organism: Polygonum maritimum (assembly GCA_963924305.1). Lineage (NCBI taxonomy): Eukaryota > Viridiplantae > Streptophyta > Magnoliopsida > Caryophyllales > Polygonaceae > Polygonum > Polygonum maritimum. Next base: position 22,948,755 of record OZ002733.1, read on the forward strand.
CCTTCTGAGGACTACGGGCGGACGTGATGTAATCATGTTGGGGCGGCCTTGATTTGAATTTGAACTTCGTTCGTATTTTGGTGCGCGTCCCTTCTTGATGAGGACGCCGTCCTATCTGCACAGGAACTTCGCCAATTACGTTTATCCTTGGAAGTTCTGGAACCGTGCGTCCCTACATCTTAGGGACTGCCGTTCACTTGTTGTCCTTTTCGCTCATGTGCGTCCACTGGACTTACCTAAGATCAACACTTGGACAACTTATCAAATACCTTTGAGTTTGTCATTATCAAAACAAGGGACGATTATTATTGGTTTAGATATTAACGACTGGCGTCCTTAATATCGTCCCAACAATTTCCCCCTTTTTGATGATGACAAACTCTTTCAAATGATGCGCACAGAAGTAAAGCTTTTAGCATGAGGAACTACACTTTGATTTTCTTTTAGCTTAGGTTGGCAGCAACACTGTCTTTTAAGTGCGTCCTATTTTGTTCTTAACTAGCGTCCTTTGGACTTGATCGAAATTCCCCCTAAACACATGCTTTCTATGACAACTTAATAATAATCGCATCTCTACAAAACTATACTACCCCCTTTTGGAATCATCGAAAAGGAGAACAAGTTGAAAAGCATGCATGCACGAAGTCATAACTAAAGAAAGGAACGCTTAGACAAAATGAATCACAAACGTAATAAACTGCATTCATGAAGAGAGAGTACGGTCATTACAATCAGAATGGTCCAAACGGGGACATCGTCCCAAAGTCTTAAGAAAAAAAATAACAAAAACAAGCGATAAACTGTTTCAGGGTTAGAGAGGGGGGAGGTGATCATTTTCGGGGACGCTTGCCGAGAGCCTTGAGATTCTGCTCCTGAAGATAGTTATTCTGCGCAAGGAGCTCATTGTTGCGTTCCAGAAGTTCTGTGTGGGTGTGGAGGGTGTCGTGAACATGCTGGATTAAGTCAATCATCATGCACTGGTTCTCGATCATCATTCCCATCAGATACTTCGTAGGATGCTTCTCGGCCTCATCAGGGACGCTCATACCATCGAGCTCGTCCTCGTCATCAGCAGCGTCCTCAGCTGGCGTCCCAACTGCTTGAAGATTTTCAGCCTCTGGATCTCGTTCCTCAGTCTCAGCAGCAGCAGCAGCTTGAGCTTTCCTCTCAGCTTTAGCTTTCCTCTCAGCCTCCTTCCGTTCCTTTTCCATTTGGCGTTTGACAGACGGAAGGGGCTCATCGCACCTGAGTTTTCCAACTGGGGGCAAGGTGATTTGCCTAACGTCCCAGTGGATGCCAAAGGATTGTTCTTGTTTAGGAGCATAGAGTCCCTGCTGCTTGAGGATTTGCTTGACCAGACCGGGGAAGGGAAGAGAGTGTCTGCCTCCTGTGCACTTGCCCATGTGCTCCAAGATTACCCGTGGCAAGTTTATCGGCTTGCGTTCCAAGAAGGCGTCCAGTAGGATACTATCAGTGATCTGGACAATGGACTTCTTTTCTTGGCGGGGGACGACCATGCGCACAATGAAGTGATGCGCAAGGACGCCCGTCTTGGTTAGGCAATGAGCGACTCTGTCCTTAGCAGCTGGCTGTCTCCCATTGAATATTCTGTTGAAGACTTCGTCCTGGGAGAAGCGGCCAAAGTTCTTGCAAGGCAGATCATGGAGAGCATCTGGTGGAGAGGGGCGCAGGCCTAACATTTTGCGGACGGTGCCCTCAGCGACTGAGTACTCGTCCCCATCGATTTCAAACGTCCCCTGAGGCTTCCCGTTAACTTTGGTGATTTCAAACTTGGAGTAGAAACGGAGAACCTCATCAGGGTCAACATCTGCGGCCTCAACGCCTAAGTGCGTCCATCCTTGGAACTCAAGTAGTTCCAAGAACTCTTGGCGTTGATTCTCTTCCAGAAACTGGGCGGTGAAGAGGAGCGGCGATAGGATTTTCTTGAGGCGTTTCTGCTTGGAGCCATTGCTCACTATCACTTTATCACCAGCGTCTTCTTCATCTCCATCTCCCTCCTCGTCCTCAGGTTCCTCATCCTGGTGAGGGGCGTCCTCTTCATCTGAGGCTTCGTCCCGTTGTTCTTGGAACTCAACCATTTCAGTGTCCTCAGCTGCGGACGCCTGTTCTGTAGGAGGCGCGTCCTCAGCTGGAGTCCTTGTCAAGGACTCTGTAGGGACGGTTGAAGGAGGCGTCCCTTTGACTTGAGCAGTTTCCTCGACGCCCTGAGCAGGCGGAGGAGGAGGAGGAGTTGAAGCTCTGGGAGGAGAGGGAGTAGGAGTTCTGATCTTAGCTTTGGTGGGGGGGACAAATGAGGTGCTGGGCGGAACCACTGAGATAGGCTTCACCTTGAGCGGAGCAGAGGGAGGAGGCGGCAGCTTAGCAGGGGGAGGAGGCGGCAGCTGAGCAGGGGTAGCGTCCTTGGCCTGGACCTGTACTTGTGGAACGTCCTTGGCCTGGACTTGAGGGGCGTCCTCTACCCTTGGAGGAGGTGGAGGGAGTTGAGGAATTCCCTGCAGACTTGCTTGGATCGCCTTCTCAACGGCGTCCTTCTCTGCTTGCTCTTGCTCTTGGCGCGCCTTCTCCTCTTTTTCCAGTTGAATTTCGGAGAGACGGATGGCGGCCATTTCTTCATCTGTGACGCCCTCAAGCTGAGCAGAGGTCTTGAGGCGTCTCTTTGGGGCAGGAAGGGGGGAGGAAGGGACTGGTTTTAGGGGGGTGGAGGAAGGGCCTTCTAGTTGGAGCTTTGGAGGAGGAGGAGGAGGGGGAGAGGAAGGCCTTTTACGTTTATGGGATGGGACGGAGCCCGCAGGAGCCACGATGAACTCCATTATATCTGGGAGGAGTGCGGCGAGCTCGTCCACCGTCCCACCAAACGAATCACGAATGATTCCTGGCCCCATGAACGGAGGGTTGGTGTTGTTGGTTTCCTTGAGGCGGGGCTTGACGTACGTTACCATGAAGTAGTAAAGTAGTCGTTGGATTTTGGGAGGATGGTCATGAGCGGACGCCCGTAGACATATGTTGGCGAGCGTCCTTGGTTCTTTCTCGAGCCAGTCCTCAATGAGTGGGTCAAGGGGAGGACGGCGTTTAGGGTTGGCCGGGAGTCCAGAAATGGAGCTTTTATTGACGTTGTCGGGTTCAGGCTCTGGTTTGAAGGGCTTCTCAAGGAATTTGAAGCGTTTTTGAGCGGGTTTGGATTGTGGCCGGGAAGACTGGGGTTTTTGTGGAGGAGGTTGAGATTTTTGTGGCTGAGGCGGGGTGGTTGAGTGGCGGCGTTGGCTGCTTTGAGAGGATGACTGGGGGCGAAGGGGTTCATGGCGCCCAGTTGGTCGCCCTCTCGAATCCATTAGAGATCGGCCTTTTACTGGTGTAATGGATCTTGCCGGATTCTGGTTTTTCGCTGCCGACGAAGACGGAGAGGATTTGGTGGTGTTTCTTGTGTTGGCCATGTTGTGAGATTGAGGGTTTAAATAGAGGAAGATTAGGGTTGAGGAGAAGATTTTGGGATTTGAGATCTGGGATTTGGGTTTGAGAGATTTCCAAATTTGAGCAAGCAACAAGGGAGCGAAGAAGAGTTTTCAGAAGGTGCAGGGGCATATTTATAGGAAGAAGACGAAGTGGAACAGTCAGGGGTAGGAAGGTAGTTTTACTTGGCTTTCTCCATCCTCAAGCTTGCACGTGGCTTCCTTCTTGGCGAAGAAACCCAGCTGTTTAGCACCCGTTGCACATATCCCGAGATTCACTCTGAATTTTCTCTGATACGGTTCAACTTCTCATTTTCGAAATTCAAACTTCTCACAACTGCAAAGGACTCTGTCTTAGCGTCCTTTCAACACACAATATTACTATTCTGAACTGAACTGCGGCGTCCCAAACACTGATCACAACCTCTGAACTTAGAACTCTGTACGGACTGTTCTTCGGCTCTTAACACGCGTCCCTTTGATCACTTAGAACCATTTTTGAAAATCAAGCAAGTACGTCCCGTAAAGATAAAACAAAGAACGTTCATAGGACGCGTTTGCAGGATTCTCGGCTTAGGTAAGCTTAGAGTTCCCATCATTTCGGCTTGTAATGAGGGTAAGGTGATCAGGGATACTCTTGAGATGAAAAGCGAAATGAACATCGTTCAAAACATAAGTAAAACAGATGTCTTAGACTAGCGTCCTTTAAAGATGACTTTAATGCATGACATACTTTAAAACAGGTTCTCAACAAAACATATCCAATCATAGAGGGAATAATAGAACGGGACTTGATCATTTAAAAGTTATCATCCCCAAGAGCAACCTAAGGTGCTCGAAGGGACGTCTATCAAGTGCTTTTGTGAAAATATCGGCCACTTGGTCCTCAGTCCTAACATGATCCACTCTAATTAATCCAAGTTCAACATTATCACGAAGGAAATGATGTCTTATATGAATATGCTTCGTCCTAGAATGATGAACAGGATTCTTGGCAATACTTATAGCACTGGTGTTATCACACAAGATAGGGACTGTGTTGAGGAACGTACCATAATCTTCAAGTTGGTACTTGATCCATAGGACTTGTGAGCAGCACGAAGCAGCAGCCACGTACTCAGCTTCTGCAGTAGAGAGAGCCACGGAGTTTTGCTTTTTGGATCCCCAAGACACAAGACAAGAGCCCAGGAATTGAGCCATTCCCGAGGTGCTCTTCCTATCCACCACATGGCCAGCGTAGTCTGCGTCAGAGTACGCTACCAGGTTTAGGGACGTCCTTCTGGGATACCATAGGCATAGGTCATCCCGTCCCTTGAGATATCTGAAAATTCTTTTGACCTCTTGCATGTGGGACTCCTTTGGATTTGCTTGGAAGAGGGCGCACAAGCACACAGCAAACATGATATCGGGACGACTTGCCGTTAGGTAAAGCAAGGACCCCATCATTCCTCTGTAGAGCTTTTGATCCACACTCTTGCCTTCTTCATCAGCATAAAGACGAGTGTTGGGGGAGATGGGAGTATCAATGGGCTTTGATGAGTTCATCCCATATTTCTCGAGCATTTCACGAATATACTTCTGTTGGTGAATGCGCGTCCCTTCCTTGAGCTGAGTGATTTGGAGTCCCAAGAAGAAGTTGAGTTCTCCTATGAGGGACATCTCAAACTCACTACTCATCAAGTTCTTGAATTCCTCTACAAGTTTCATGTTAGTGCTTCCAAATACTATGTCATCGACATAGACTTGGACAATCAACACATCTTTAAGGACTTTCTTTAAGAACAGGGTTTTGTCAATGTTACCTCGTGTGTACCCGTTGGACAAGAGAAAGGACGCAAACCTATCGTACCATGCACGAGGGGCTTGCTTGAGTCCATAGAGTGCCTTGTCCAAGAAGTACACATGATCAGGGTGATCAGCGTCCTCAAATCCTGGGGGTTGGGCAACGTACACTTCCTCTTTAAGCTTGCCGTTGAGGAACGCTGTCTTGACGTCCATCTGAAAAAGCTTGAACCCTTTGTGAGCGGCATAGGCGATGAGGAGGCGAATGGCTTCTATTCTGGCCACAGGAGCGAAGGTCTCATCATAATCATTTCCTTCCTCTTGCCTATAGCCTTGAGCCACCAGCCTTGCTTTGTTTCTTGAGACACGACCACTCTCATCAAGCTTATTCCTGTAGACCCACCTTGTCCCTATTATGTTTTTGTTCCTCGGACGAGGGACGAGGGTCCACACCTTGTTTCTCTCAAATTGATTGAGTTTTTCTTGCATGGCTTGGATCCAATCAGCATCCTGAAGTGCCTCCTTTATGTTCTTTGGTTCAATTAAGGACACAAAGGCGTTGAATGCACAGAACGCTATGTTGGCATTATGGGACTGATTCACAGCTGATCTTGTTTGGACTCCTTTGGAGATATTTGAGATGATTTGATCTGTTGAATGAAGTCTTGAAAGGTTGGATCCCTTATTAGTAGCGTCCCTTGCAGGAGTACTTCTAGGATCCGACCAATCAGAGTTATCGGAGTCATACTCATTTTCTTCATTGAGAGGGTCAGAGTGTTCCCCCTCAGGTGGAGCGTCCACTCCTTGACGTGGATCTCCTTGCAAACTTGATTCACCCACATCATCCTGAGCTACACTGGGAGCATCCACTGAGACTTCTTCAGGGTTTGGAGAGGCGTCCTTAGGAACATAGTATTTTCCTGAGGACCCAAAATCAACTTCATCATCGGAGTCGTCCTGTTGTTGGGATGATGAGCGTTCTTTCTTCTTTGGTTTTTCTTTGTGAGAGGAGCTTTCTTTGAACACAACATGGATGCTCTCCTCAAGCTTTAGAGTTCTTTTGTTGAAGACTCTATATGCTTTGCTGGTGAGGGAGTACCCAAGGAATATGGCTTCGTCGCTTCTTGCGTCAAACTTTCCAAGTCTTTCTTTATCATTGTTGTGAACAAAGCACTTGCACCCAAAGACTCTGAGATAGTCGATGCGAGGCTTCCTTCCATTCAACAATTCATAGGACGTCTTTTTCAACAAAGGACGGATCATGGCTCGATTGATAATGTAGCAAGCTGTAGCAATAGCTTCCGCCCAGAAGTACTTGGGGACGCTATTAGCTAACAGCATAGTCCTTGCCATATCCTCCAGCGTCCTATTCTTTCTTTCCACAACGCCATTTTGTTGAGGAGTCCTTGGAGCCGAGAAGTTGTGTGAGACACCATGTTGATCACAGTAGGCCAGGAACTCTGAGTTCTGAAACTCCGTCCCATGGTCTGATCTTATGGCTTTGAGAGGCGTCTCAAGAGCAACTTCTACTTGTTTGATGAAGACTTTGAATGCGTTGAAGCAATCTGTTTTTGATGCTAAGAAAAGAACCCAGGTGAATCGAGAAAAATATCTACAAGAACGTAAATGTACCTCTTTCCACCATGGCTCAACGTCTTCATTGGTCCACAAAGATCCATATGAAGAAGTTCCAAAGGCTTCTTCGTACTGACTTCGTTTTTGGACTTGAAGGACGATCTTGTTTGCTTCCCTTTGATACAGGCTTCACACTGTTCAATTTTCTCCGGATCAATTTGGGGAAGTCCTTTTACAAGATTTCTTTGATGTAGCTTAAGGATTGTGCTTGGTCCAGCATGGCCAAGCCGGCGATGCCAGAGGTCAGCGTCCTCTTTTGACACAGATAGGCACAACTCAGATTTAGGCTTGAACTCCTGGTTGAAGATGTAGACATTGTTCTGGCGTACTCCTTTGAGAACAACTTTGTTGGACTTCTTGTTGATAACGAGGCACTCCTTTGAGTCAAATGTGACTAGGTTTTCACCTTGGTCACACATTTGAGAGACACTTAGGAGATTGAAGCCAAGTCCTTCAACAAGACTGACATTTGAAGCTTTAATGGACGGATTGAGAATAGCAGTTCCCGTCCCTTTGATCTTTCCCTTGCCCTTGTTGCCAAACGAGACAGTTCCTCCCGTGGCACTACGTTGGATAGAAGTGAGATGGATCTGGCTTCCTGTCATGTGATTTGAAGCGCCACTATCAATGATCCATGGGCGTCCCCTCACTTCCACCTGCCAAGACAAAGTTAGTGTTTGGCGACCCAGGCAAGGTGTTCCTTACCTGGTTCGTTACAGAAATAGAACTCTGGTTCTGGCATGTAGTCATTTATATTCACATCATTTGAAATAGCATGCTTTCGGAAAGATCTCTTAGAACGTTTAGGACGTCTGGGGTTAGCCTTGTGGACAGACTCATTATTTTCAACGTTAGTCCTAGATGCTTCTCCCCGTTCAATGTCTTTCTTTAGTTTCAAACATTCATATTTGAAGTGATCTCCTTGTCCACAATACCAACACGTCCTGTAGTAAGTACCAAGGTAGTACTTCTTGTTAGGACGTTGGATTTTGTTCTTTTTCATCTTTTGGGGGTCACAGACTTTTGAATCTTCCCCCTTAGCAATTTTCTTGTAGATCTTATGACTAGTAGAGTTAGTGTAGTAGTCCTCTTGACCTTTCTCTCCACTTTCTAGGACTCTAATTCTTTCAAGAAGATTCTTGGTCTTTTCCCTTTCCAACTCAAGTTCTGAAGTTTTGCTTGCCTCAAAGTCGCTAGGGAGGGAGTTCCTAGAGTCAGACTCATAGCCTAGTCCTTTCTTGGCTGGGACAAACACCATTGGTCTAAATTCCTCAATGATAGGACTCTTTCCTAACACTTTGACTTCTTCTCTAAGGTTAGCGTTCTCTAGTTTGAGACACATCATTTCAGTTTTTAGGGACTTGATTTCCTCACAAGAGGACTCTAGTTGAATTGTCATGGGACTACAACTTTTACATTCAACCACAATGTTTTCATTTTCAAGTTCCATTTCATCCATTCTATTTTGCATGCTCACACTTTCTTCCATGATTTTTCCAATGAGTTTAATAAGCTGAGACTTAGAGCATTTTTCTAAACACTTCATCATGGTCTCACGGGTTACCTCATTTTCCGATTTCGGAGCGTCCTCTTCAGCAACTGTGACGTCCTCCATAGCCATGAGTGCTATATGTTCATTATCAGAGGCGTCCTCAACAGCTATGTATGCCTCTTGTTCATCGGGTTCTTCATCATCTGAACTGACATTATCCCATGCAGATGCGAACGCTCCAATGAGAGCCTTCGTCCTCATGTCCTTTGAGGATATTCCCGTTGTACATCTTTTAGTAAAGTGTCATTTCTTGTTACATTTAAAACAAGTAAGTTCTTTCATCTCTGCCTCTGTGTACTTGGGACTCTCTTTCTTAGGCATCTTGTTCTTGTTGAAATGTTTGCTCCTTTTGCCAAAAGAACGTAGAACTTTGTTAAAGAGAACAAGTCCTTCTTCTTCTTCAAGCTGTTCCTTAGACTTGCTTTCTTTTTCTTTCAAAGTTTGAACGCGCATCCTTTCACGGTTCTCATTCTTATTTGCTTCCACCATCATAGCGAGTTCTTGTTGATGACGAAGATACTCGGCGTACTCTGGTGTTGATGTCATTAAGGCGAGATCTGTCTGAGGGTTCCTAGCCAATTCAGCCATATCGGCTTCCCTTCTTGCTTCATAGCCTCTCAGCTTCCCATCGATCTCTTCCATATCCAGGGTCTTGTTGGCTGTATTCTCCTTGAACGTAGTCCTATCAAAATTCCATTTCCCTGTGAGTCCATCAATGACTACTCCAACTCTGTTCCTCATAGAAATTTCAGCTTCTGGGATGCCCAAGTTTCGCATCTTGGTCACAAGGGCTTCAAAGCGGTACGAGTAGTCCTTGACAGTTTCATTAGGCAGCATTCTGAAGGCATAGAACTCTCGTTTGATTTCAAGCTTAACGTCTTCCTTCATCTCAGCGGTCCCTACGTGGTACTTCTCGAGAGCTTCCCACTGCTGTTTTGCCGTTGGCAAGTTGCTGACTCTGGTGGCGTCCCTCTCACAAAGGGACGCTTGAAGGAAGCATACAGCCTTAGCATTAGTTTCCATTAGCTTGAATTCATCGGGACCCCACTCGTCCTCTTTGTCTTTCTTGTCCTCAGGGACTTTGAGGTCACCCTTCATGATCACCTTCCAGCATTGATAGTTCTGACCTCTACAGAAGTTCTCAAATCTGATCTTCCAGCGGTTGAAGTTGCCGTCCGTCAGACGTTGAGGCTTTGTGAAAGAGATTCCAATGGGTTCCATGTCCATCTTTACCTGCAACTCAGTAAGAATCTAGAGCGCCTGCTCTGATACCAATTGTTGGATCGTAAGTCAGTTAATGAGGGCGTCCTTAACTGGGTTAAGGGCGTCCTTTAGTGCAGCGGAAAGAAGACTTAACAGGATAAGTGGACACAATTATTTAGAGAGGAACCCCACTAAGACCAACTAGTCTTGTGGGTAAACCTCTACCTCCGTTGGAGGATTTTCAATAGCCGTCCCTTATCTTATTGAGAGTGAGTCCTTACAACTTAGGCGAGTCGTTACACTTCTCTGAGCTAAGCGTCCGTCCTTAGTCTCACTAGTAACGCTCCTTTCAACCTAACAAGTAACCTAACACTCTTAGCTATAAGGAGGCTATCACTCACGTCTCTCACGGTCCGTTATGAGAGACAAACTACAACTCTAACAGATTTGTGGTTTGTATTGGATTTGATGTGGTTGGACTTTCTTTCTCTTGCTTCAAGCTCACTTGATCTTCTCGATCTTCGTTGGTGTTCTTGAATGCTTCGGGAGAGCTTGAGAGAAAGTCTTCCAAGTCCACCAACGCTATGCATACCCTTGGGAGGGTATTTATAGCGGAAGTGGTTCTTGTCCTCTAGCGTCCTCTGAGATTGGGCAGGATCCTTGACCTTTGATCAACGGTGCGATGAGCCTCTTGAGGAAGTCAACTCTGTTGACGCTTGGGAAGCCTCCGCGTGGGTAGGGGACCATCGTTGGGAAAGCGACGTCTTTGGCATTGTCTACACGTGCCCAGACAAAGGAAGCTTCCTTCTGAGGACTACGGCCGGACGTGATGTAATCATGTTGGGGCGGCCTTGATTTGAATTTGAACTTCGTTCGTATTTTGGCGCGCGTCCCTTCTTGATGAGGACGCCGTCCTATCTGCGCAGGAACTTCGCCAATTACGTTTATCCTTGGAAGTTCTGGAACTGTGCGTCCCTACAGCTTAGGGACTGCCGTTCACTTGTTGTCCTTTTCGCTCATGTGCGTCCACTGGACTTACCTGAGATCAACACTTGGACAACTTATCAAATACCTTTGAGTTTGTCATTATGAAAACAAGGGACGATTATTATTGGTTTAGATATTAACGACTGGCGTCCTTAATATCGTCCCAACACGTGTAATTATACAGTTCATTTAATGTTAAAGTGCATAGAAGATAACCTAACCCTCAAACACACATAACAAAACATTGTTTGAGGTTTATACTCAACCGTACAAATAGTAATGAAATAAGAACAATCTTGTCATAAGTGAAGAATTTATGCATCATTATCGTTCTCATCAACATGTCTCATCCAATGGGGCTTCACCAGATGTTGAGAGAGTCTCACAAATAAATTTGTCAAGACCCCGCTGAGTATAGCGAAGTCAGGATCGTCCACGGGAGCTAGTAGTTCTATAGTCTAGCAATCATACTACGAAAACAAAAGAAAAAGAAAGCAAGGCAAAACAAGCAAACGAATGCAAAACACACGTCTCAGGTATAGGTCGAGGCCGACCCTAGGGAGGTCGATGCCGACCCACAACAGGGCTTCACAAACGCAAGGAAAACAACACAGAGGAGGTCGCGGCCGACCCTGTAACTGGTCGCGGCCGACCTTTCTGGGCACGAAAATGGGTTTTGTAAAATCAGGGAAAAACAACTAGGGGAGAGGATTCACCACACCACAAGCATACATTCAAACAATGATAAAGAACCAACTTAACTTGAAACCTCATGGGTGACTTTCATCACAAAAGAACACATCAAGAGCCCCCATTTACATGAAAGGATTAACATGCAATCCAACTTGTTCTTCGGAGGGTTCGACTTTCATCTAACCCGGATAGTCTTTGTTCACAACATAATCTTGCAATTAGTTTGCAAACAAGAACATTCCCCCTTCTTCAAGGGTTTTAAGCACACAAGAGGGATTTATGGGTAGAGATTTCAAGCTAAGCATGGATCCAAAACAACCAAGGTCTCAAATGCACTTTCATGGTGGGTTTCACCCCAACCCTAGCAAGCTAACTACTCACACATGATCAAACACACAAACAAGAAAAGGGAAGAGGAAATCATCACCCAAGGCAAACAACTTCAATTAAAAACAAGATTCAAACTTACAAACCCAAGTAAACCCACAAGTTTCTTCCAAACACCATTGTCTTCTTCTTCTTCCTCCTAAACAACAACTAGGACAAGCTTTCCTCTTCACTACCTCTCCTACAAACAACTTCTCTCTCACACTCACACTCTTCTTCTCTACCGCCCTCTTCTTCTTCTTCACCTCCACGTTCTTCTTCTTCTCTCCCCTTAGCCAACACTCTCTTCCCTCTCCCCTTGAGCCTTTTCCCTCCTTGGAAAAGCTACTTTGCAAGGGAGACAAAATGGGTTTTTAGCAGCCCACAAAAGCAAGGGAGGGAAGCTTCCTCCACTGCCACATCTCTGCCACAGCCGCCTGCTTTTCGGGTTTCGAAAATCCCGCCAAAAGGCATTACTTGCAGCGCACGGGTTTATTTTCGGATGCTGAGAGGGGTCGGCCGCGACCATATGGGGGTCGGCGCTGACCTACTGCAGAACTTGGACTTCTTCTCGGTTTGCTTCGTTCTTGCTCCGATTGGTTGGGCTTTTGTTGGTTGCTTTTGCCCCTTTTGCTCCTTGATTTTCTTGAGAATTTGTTACTCCTTTGAGGTTCTTTTGGTTGCAACTTTGGGTTCTTGGTTCTTTGACACTCTGACTCTCGACAACTATCGGTTCCTAGAAAGCTCCGAAAATGCATGAAAATGTCTCCAAAAAGCTCCAAATACCTACACAACACGAAACAACACACAAACGACTCCAACTCTCGAAAAAGAGCCGAAATTTTATGCAAAACACACAAACACAAAGGGAAAACATGCAAAACAAGCTAGAAAACTACCTAGAAAAACAACTAAAAAGCGCGACATCACCAGACACCAATATTATTATGAAAATCTTTCAATGAAACTCTATCAATACTAGCATCACCATTTGAATGAGACATGTTAGAATGACTCGAGCTTGATGAGCAATCAACAAAAAAAATGTAAAGCGGCATGAAACACATAATGAGTACTACAAATGTGCAAATACGATTCTTCTTTTGGTTCACAAAAGAATGTCATTATGGTTCATAAATTTTCGAGGAAGGGTTCATTAAAAATCATAAAACAATTCATGTAAATTAAGGCACATGTGTTGAGGCATTTGTGTCGAACACATGGTGAGCAACCAGACAAGCATATGCTTTCAACCTCTCTATTCAATCAAAATTGTCAATTTGCAATGTAAAAGATATAAACAATCTACAAAAGAAACGTAAAAGCTATGTGTGAAGCAACATGAAACACATAATGAGTACTACAAATGGGCAAATACGATTATTCTTTTGGTTAATCATTATGGTTCATAAATGTTCAAGTAAAGGTTCATTGAAAGTCATATAACGATTCATGTAAATTAAGGCACGTTTGTTGAGGTATTTTGTCGAACACATGGTGGGCAACAAGACAAGAATGAACTTTCACCATAGCTATTCAATCAAAACCATCAAAATTTAGTTGTTCATGTTGCCATAACCTTTTGATAATGCAAATTTAATGAGTTCACACAAAAGAGAGCGGATTAAAGCGAAAACATCCATAGATTAACAAGTTTCACAATTACAAGCACAATTGATAGAAGTTCACAAAAAACAAGTTTCAAACTTTGAAACCATCTACCTAAATCCATAAGAAGGGAATTGGAGGTCAAATGATTCAGATTGGAGAAGCGAATTGAAAGGAATCGTGTTGAAGAAGAACAATATATGGATGAACTTGGGGGAAAAACAATGGATAAATGACGATTTTCAAAGGAGAACGATTGAGAAAATTGGGAACGCACAAAACAGCAGGTCGATCGGGAAGATTGGGAGTAGAAAAAGACAAGAATGCCCTTTACATATAAAAGGGGCTTAAAAAAGTGGAGACAATCCGGACCATTGAATTCTGGATATCTAATGGATGAAATTTGATCTCATTTTATATTTTAAGGACTGATCTCACCTAATCCCCTTTCCTATAAGATATCCATATTTAAAAGATTTGATAAATCTTAAATTTTAGAATTTTTTAATGTTTTTTATAAAAGATTCATTATTTTCTTTTAAAGTTTAGTTTCCTTATTTAATACTCCCTCCGTTAATTTTTGTATGATGTTTTAGCTTTTGAACATGAAATTAAGAAAGCATACAAATTTACTTAATTAACCCTAGTGAGCTGTTTTAATTTCTTTTAACTTTAAATTCATCCTTCCTTATTTTACTTTTAAAAAAAATCCATAAAAAAAGTGTGTATGGCATATATGGGAATTCTGGATTATGGGGGAAAAAAAAAGAAGAAAAGAAGATAATTATGTGAATTAGTTATAGAGAAAATTTATGTATGAGAGATTTACAAAAGATAAATCTGGAACAACTTGTACACAAAAATTTAAAGCATCAAACATTTTCTAACAAGTCTAATTTGTTAAAACAATTGTTTTCTGAAAGAAAACTGAACCCAACACGATTGTTTTCTGAAAGAAAATACTCCGTAAGTATACAATGTACCTATATATTCGGTTTGATGGCGCCATGCGTTGAATGTATACCCCGTAGGCCCGTACCCACAAGTGGAAGATCAAGAAAGAAACATTTGTTCACGCAAAAAAAGTAAAAGAATAAAAAACAAAGCCGGATATTTCTGATTGGCTTAGTTTTTGAGGAAGACTAGTGCCATATTTGACTCCACTACCAATAAAAAGAAAGAACTTTCAGAAAAAAAAAAAAGCAAATCCGGGATGCTTACACATTTGTACGACTTTTCGGATGGGGCATATATAAGATAAGCTCTGAGTGTTTAAAATTCAAAAGTATATTTCAAGATAAAATGAGAGCTCTTGAAAAAAGGTAACAATTGACGAACACCATATTTTAATATGTGAACCAAACAACTACCAAGATGTGTTTTCAAACTTCATTATTAATTGGGGTGATATTTGATACAAACCCCAAGATGAAAGTAAGTAAATAGTGGATCCTACTTGAGCACATTACTTTGAATGTTCAACAGTTGAGGGGAATGTTGCACGGTGTAGAGATAGAGTTTGTGGGGAAGTAACAATGGCCCACCGGCTACTAGCCCTACTACTACCCACTTGTTCAAATGGATTCAAATCAGGCCCAAATTTCAAAAAGTGGGCCAACACATTGAGATTCAAGAAATATACATAGAGGCCTGTTTATGTAAGACAGGTTAAGATCAAACGTCTCCCGACATCGAGTCAAACGGTTAAATTTCAAAGATGGTACACGCAGCTCTCCGGTACAATTCTCGTAGATAATGACCTTACCAAAACATTGGAAGATGAAGTTATTCTTTTGACAAGTGGATGGACGCTATTAGCATACTGCCTACGAGGAATAACCTCATGATCAGTTTCAACCTGTGAATTGCATGTCATTGGTGCAACGGCTTAATTTGTTTGGCTTGCAAAGAACAGATTGATTTTTCGGCACGTAGATTGTCGAGTGGAAGAACGTACGTGCTAGGATGACTATAATCCATGTTAGGAATAGCATTGTTGCGAGGTGGACGAAACGTAATAGAGATTTGAGAAGACGCATTGCTAGACTTGCTCTAGGCGAACTCATGGAATCACTAGTATACAACCCAGGCTTATCAAGTTAAGTCAGAGCCTTGACATCAACCGGCAACTTCAGACATACAATTCAGGAAAACAAGTGTTTATGTATTTTTTTTGAGAAAGAGTCATGTAAGAAGGGTTTTTATGGTGAGAAATAGGAATGCTTCTCATCCGTTAGATCATACACGATCCTACGGTCAATATGGGTTTTAATTAAAGAAGAATGGCCAAAAGAGTCGGCTGTGAGAGAAATCTCGTTGGAAAAGAAGCCAGACGAAGGAGCTCTCGGATGATGCACCATGGACGACTCCTCCCTCTTCCAATTCGCTTTGCTTCTTCCGTTTCAAGATCCGGAGCGAGAACGGGAGATCCAAGCTGTTCGCCTTCCTCTCAACCACGATCTGGTCTTCCAAAACCGGCCAATCAGGCGGCCAATCAAGTCGACGACGAAGGCTTGATTTCATCGTTCTAGTTGAATAAACTGAAATTTCGCGAATCGGACGCCGAATTTCATGGACTGGAAGGCCAGATCTCAAATCGGAGGCGGCGGCGTTGACGTCAGCGTTCAGGTTGGGCTCAAGCAATTCTTCGTCCTCCTCCTCCGCCGTCCCTCCGTTGTCGCCACTGTATTCTTCTTCGCCTTGCTCAATCGTTCGGAAACCTGATCTCTCGCGGAGCAGGAACTCTGCTTGTTCGACGACCAGGCCGGGAGGATTGCAGAGCTGCTTCGGGATACTGATGTTTCCTATTTGTAAGTCCTTTTTGTTTCTTTTCCTGCACGCTTCTTTCTGCATTGCTTTCCGAATTGGCATCTTACGAAGTTGCTGAAATTGAGAAGACGTTGGAGGATTTTGACTCATCACGTCTACTTGAAAATTTTCGTCTCCAATTTTCGTTTGAGAAGGTTTATGAGTAAGCTTTCTTCAATCTGTAGGGACGATGCAGAAGCTTCTCATCGGGCAATGTGGAGGACTTGGATCTCTGCCGTGAAGTTCTTCGATATGACCTGAATGTTTTGAGTGCCTTATGTTCTTGCTGTTGGAATCATTGTAGTGCTAAGCTTGATGAGAGTTTGCTGAATTTTAGTATGCTTTGATACAGTTGTAGTTGTAGTTGATTCTTTGTTCGGTTTGAAATCAGTTCTTGAGATATGATTAGTGGAAGACCAACGGCTGAATTCTTTGTTCGGTTTGAAATCAGTTCATTTGTTATCATAATTACTATGATTACTTGATGCTCAATTGGTACACTAATGAATTTGTGACTTGTAATTGGATTGGTGGTGTTGATATCATTTGATTAGTGGAAGACCAATGATTATAGTGCTAATTTGAGTCTAATTGTGGACGAAAACAATTGTTTTATGATACTTTGATCAAATGAGATAGCAATTGGTATAATTGTGCACAATCCTCGATCGTAATTGTACAATCCACGATCGTAATTGCACACCAACGAACGTAATTGCACAATCCTCGAACGTAATTGCACAATCCACGATCTAGTTCACTCTAGTAGTGTAAATGCAATAACTTTTGGCTCGGTGATCCGTTTGAGGCGTGTGAGCAGTCGTTTCGAAGGTCTCGACGTAAGCCACAAGGTGGTGTCTTGAGTTCGCGGTTTCCGGGCTGGCATAAGACCAGAATCTGGGGGTAAGCAGTCAGGCGTCGGGGAGTCCGGGGAGAAAAGGGGCGTAACTTTGCGCTCGGTTATCGGAACGGAGCGTATTTTATGTCATTTTGAAGGTCTCTTCGAGACGGGGCTATAGTCAGGTACAAAGGGCCTGTGTGTTGGGGTTCCTCCCAAAAAAGGCCGTCTAAGGCTTCAAAAACGCGTTTGAGTGTCCCAAACCGCGTAGTTAGGTCCCGTTTTGGAGCTTTCCATGCATCTGGGCTCGTCATGGCTCATTCTATAGATCCGTGTGGTGAATAGGTACTGTAGTTCCCGCCGAGACCTTCGAAATGAGTGGTCATTGTAGAGTTGAACAAATTGACATGGATTTGACTCCTTTTAATGAAAAAGAACTATTTTGGTAGTCCTTATGGCTAGAAATTTATCTATTGAACTCATCCAGCTATGCAAACTTTTCACATGGAGTTGCACAAACTTGACCATTGAGTTGCACAAATTTGACCATTGAATTGCACAAATTTGACCATTGAATTGCACAAATATTGACGAACAAATTGACCTTAGAATTCAACACATTGGCAATAGAGTTGAACAAATTGACCATTGAGTTGCACAAACGTGATCATTGAGTTGCACAAACTTGACCATTGAGTTGCACAAACGTGATCATTGAGTTGCACAAACTTGACCTTTGAGTTGCACAGACTTGACCATTGAGTTGCACAAACTTGACCATTGAGTTGCACAAACTTGACCATTGAGTTGCACAAATATTGACGAACAAATTGACTATAGAATTCAACACATTGGCAATAGAGTTGAACAAATTGACCATTGAATTGCACAAACGTGACCATTGAGTTGCACAAATTTGACCATTGAGTTGCACAAACGTGATCATTGAGTTGCACAAACTTGACCTTTGAGTTGCACAAACTTGACCATTGAGTTGCACAAACTTGACCATTGAGTTGCACAAATTTGACCATTGAGTTGCACAAATTTGACCAGTTGCACAAATTTCGAACAAATTTACCATAGAATTCAACACATTGGCAATAGAGTTGAACAAATTGACCATTGAGTTGCATAAACGTGACCATTGAGTTGCACAAATATCGACGAACAAATTGACCATAGAATTCAACACAGTGGCAATAAAGTTGAACAAATATGAATGAACAAATTGACCACAGAGTTGCATAAACGTGACCATTGAGTTGCACAAATGGACCATAGAGTTGCACAAATTTGACCATTGAGTTGCACAAAATTGATCATTGGGTTGCACAAATTTAACCATTGAGTTGCACAAATCGGTCATAGAATTGCACAAATCGTCGATATAGTTGAACAAATTTTGTACGTGCGCTAATAAAAAACGAAAAAAAATCAAAAAAAATCGAAAAAAACGGACGAAAAAACGAAAAAAACGCGTATAATTCGCGTATAATACGCGAATTATACGCGTATAATAAGCGAATTATTCGCGTATTAAAATCGCGTATAATTCGCGTATTATACGCGAATAATTCGTGTTTAATACGCGAATAATTCGCGCGTGTGGCTTGTGGGCTGTTTTCCCTCCGCGTGATGGACGGCCGAGATTCATTCTTATTTCCTACCATAATAATCATTTCTACCGAATCCGGACCCTTTTTTTTATTATTATTTTTTTTGAATCATAGGTTTCCGGGACTTACGTCCCGACTAATCCTACGCCTCCACGCACCCTTGCCCTGGACACATGGAGGGGGTAAATCGCGGTGCGCTAGCAGTGGCCACGAAGGAGTATGGTGGTCCGCGTGGTGCTCGGACTGCAGGAGCATGTACTGCATAAAGCAGCGCTCCTATGCAGCGCTCAAACTGCAGGAGCGCTGCCACTCAAGCTCGAACCCGGGACGTGAGGTATTACCCTCCCACTCCATTACCGTCACGCCAATGCCCCGGGGGCGTGTTACTGTATTTTGTCCTTCTCTTTATACTTGTATTGGGCCTATTGGCCCATGAGTTTGGATTAATATTCTTGTTGGGCTGACAATACAAGGACGATATTCTCTAGTCCATTTTTTTGTGTGTGTGGGGATTCGGCCCGCTATTTTAATACTTGCCATTTTCGTTCACATTCGCCCATGTATAGTTTACCAAATCATAATGCGTAATTGAATCTGCATGCCAGCAAATTTTATAATTTCACGTAGAAAAACCTCAACCGAAACAAACCATTATTCTTTCATTCAATGTCAAGTTTCAGCAGCTTTTGTTAAATCAGTGATGGCCTCATGGCCTACACAGCCTCATTGTTCATTTAATATGATGCCCTTCCCATACTTGTATATTTATTATATACTATTTTTTTACACTATAATAACTTACCTTAATTGTGCATATATATACATACAAAACATTCAGGCCATTGCAATAAAGAAAA
Organism: Polygonum maritimum; assembly: GCA_963924305.1. Classification (NCBI taxonomy): domain Eukaryota; kingdom Viridiplantae; phylum Streptophyta; class Magnoliopsida; order Caryophyllales; family Polygonaceae; genus Polygonum; species Polygonum maritimum. The sequence goes on from OZ002733.1 coordinate 22,968,170, forward strand.
GGAGTTTGAACCCATGACCTAATTAGTGGTCACGAACAACGTCAATAGCCAAACGATTAGGACAACCGAAGTCCATAATTACAGATTAAAATGGTCATGGACATCATCATATACTAGCTAAGTAAGCTAAGTTTCACATCTAGAAAATTATACAGAGCGTTAGTTACATGTTTAACCACAATGATTGACACTGGCTACGTGAAGAAGAAATGATTGCTAGCTAGTAGCTAGTAGGTAGCCATTGTTAGTGATCGATGGAAACATATACTATGTACTTTGATGCCATTTGTATCGAAATTGAAGGACACCGACCAATCTGGCAAATGGCACACAACTAGAAAATGTAATTAAGCGAAGAACATCTCCCCTTGCAAAAATAATTAACATGGTAATGGAAAAAGCAGTTGCATGACACCAAAAATTTGCAGTCTTCTCTTTTGCATGATGCATGCACATATTAAGAAAGAATTACTCACATCGCCACCACTTTAAATTTAAGAGATGAGTAGATCACCACGTACTTATTCCACCTCTAATGTATCTATTTAGCTCCCAACCAAAAAGATTAGGTTAATTTGATAGTCGTCCACATAATTAAAGTAGCTTTGGATTCGAATTTCAAACCTTCTTTTCGCGATTTTGTTCTCTTTTCGACGTTGTATATGCTAAAGCGGAAAAGATAATCTACAAAGAGAACCGGGTCAATTAAAACTTACAAGATGTTGCAATGTTAATGCTAAGAAAGATTCAAGCCCAAAATTGAATCGAAATGACTGAAGTCTTACGAATTTTATTTGATCAAGAGTACTACTTATGAGAGTCGAACCGAAGACGTATATATCCTTAGATGCTCAACCGGTTGACTAAATGTCCGAATGTTGAAATAACACAAACTAAAAAGAAAAAATGTGCCAAATATTATAAACTTTATTCGACAGGCAAAATAATTTTTGACGTTAACATTATGATATTCCACAAAAATGAAATGAGTACAAAAATTTGTAGGTGAAAGTAATACAGTATATATCTAGACGACTTACATTGACCAATATGTTCAATACGTCTCATTTAGGTTTCATGTGTGATAATACTCAATGATTTAATAGGGCGAATTACATAATCAAGTTAAGAAATGAAAACTACTTCTTGCCAAATTAAGTTGCTATCAGACCCGTCAAAAGCTGACCGACCCGGAATTTTTTGGGTTTCAACCCGAAAATTTAAATCCGTGACCCAGTTCCCGACCCGATTGAAACCCGAACCCGTTGGGTCGGACCCGATTTTTTATAGTTTAAATTATATTACAATATATAAAATTTATTCTATATTTTATTGTTAAACTATGCAAAAATAATATTTTTATTATTATATTTTATTATTTAAATGATATTTTATTTAAATTTTGGTAAAAAATTGATACTCTTGACCCGTTGGGTTGATCCGAACCGACCCGAAAACCCGCAACGACCCGACCCAGTTTGACTCGTAACCCGCGAACCCGAACCCGAAACGACCCGACCCGAACCTGTCCGACCCAACCTGATTGACAGGTCTAATTGCTACCAAAGAATTGCAATTACCGTTAAAGGTCGTATTACTTACAGGAATTTTCGTTTTAAAATTACTCTCTCCGTTTCAAATTAGTTGTCCATATGAATTCAAAGTTGTCAAAAGCCCTTCTAAGCTAGAAACAAGCTTTAATTCGCTAGACTTTTATTACAGATTTTAGCTAGCTAGATCTTGCCCTACTCAATTCACAAGTCTAATGTATGTGATGTAGATCGAAGAGATCCAAAAAAAAAAAAGTTGTTTAAATTGAAAATGGGGAAAAAGTCAAATCATGTGGGCAAGGAAGGATTAATGGGTTATGAAAATAGGCAAAACATAAGATTAAAGTATTAAGTGTGTGCTTAGCTTTTCATTAACAACGTACCGCCCCACAAAACCATCTTAATTTGATGACCCTTCAAAAGGCGATCGAGCAGCATCTTTGCTAAACAACATTACATTACATGACATGATCCCAATAAAGCTATATATATTTACAACAATACAGCCTGTTCCATCTCTTCATGTGGACCTCATCCTCATGCATACAATTGCAAACCAACAAATTACATATGTATACAAAAAAAAAGGGCATCACTTCAACATAACATATATATAAAGTCGTTAACCATCTTATACATATGAATCAAGCAAGATCGGCAATCTCTACACGAAAACTTGACCTAGCTAGCATAGATTCCACACGAATTATACATACATATAAATGAAGAATCGTGTCGATTACTAATGCATGTAGTCGCATATAATTCGAGAAAAATTGTAATATTGATCTGGGTTGTTGGCTTTTGATCTTGTTCGATTTCTGGTCTTGCTTGTTTGAAATTTCTTTTGTGTTTGTTCTTGTTTGTGGGTTAATTTACCCGTTGGCCAATTATATTGACGTCTCAATCTATAAGAGACGTCTAATATATCAATCTCCTTATCTATTATATATATTTAAAACCACTAAGGATTAAAGCCTTCTCATTGCGCCACCTCATCATTTTACACGTGTCGCTCCGAGAATACGCCACATAAGATTTTGCCACGTGTCATCGCCATATTAACCCGAATATTTAAGCATTAATATTAAACAATTTTATTCCGTTAAATATTTACACATCATTTACACACCATATTAATTATTGCCACGTCACTTACACATTACATATTAAAATTATATATACATATAAATATATTGTTTTCAAGCCATGAATTTTAATAAGTACTAAATTATTTTGAATTCACAAAACACATCCTTATTCCTCTTTAACTCTTGGAGGATGTTAGCACGTTGCTCCCTTCATCGACGTCCTCGATTGCGACCTCTTCATCAATGTCATTAGCATATATTGCCTTTAACGTTCGTATTGTCCCTCCACCCTCAAGCGCATTAAGACTAGACCTTATGAAATAAGGCTTACATAATCTTACCACCTTCGTTGATGTTGATCCCCGCTTTCAACCACCTTCAATATGATTTTGTTGCCAACCTTTAGATCTTCGTCCAAATAAGCTGAGGATTTAATATGGTTGACCACATTCGTCACATTCGCCATGTACAATGAGCTGAGGATTTAAAAGGAAGTGTGGTCATTTTTCGAAGGTTATTGACGGCTCAAAGTTGCATGCACCAAACGTATAGATAGGGACGAAGAAGAAATTGACGTGATAGTTGAGCTTCCGCCGTCGCTAGAAGCCACCGGTGGATCAACACTTCCAACGCGAACTTCAGTTTCGATATACTCTCCATGAACCATATCTTTGACTCACAATAGTTATTACGGCTTTGTAATCTTAACTGATTTTTTATTAATAATTCTATTTTTAAGAAAAATATATTCAAATTATAATGAGATTTGTTATCTTTAAATAATTAATTAATTGAATATATACATATGAATTGATAAGATATATTTTCTTTCCTTTGCAATTACTCTTCACATGATTTATTATCTTGATTAGCGGATATATATGTTCATGGTAAGATATATAATCTTTCCTTTTTATTACATTACATAAGATATGATTTGTTATCATAATTGACGGATGTACTTATATTGGGTGAAATAATATACTCATTTCCCTTATAATATCTACTGAGTTTGATACCTTACAAAAATATAGTACCAAGATTTTATTCACTTGCATAAAAATAATCCTCCTCTTTTATTATTTTTTACTTATTTGCTAGTACATTTTTAACAAAATCTTTTATTCAAAGATTTTTTTTGGATACTTCATAAACTCACTTAGTAAATATTTAAAATTTCTTTTTTTTTTCAAACAAGATTTTTCTACTTTCAAAATAGTTGTAGTTTCCTTTGTCGTTTTTAGATTTTTCGATATAGTTTTGCTACGTGGTTCAGGTTCGTAGCCTTTGGGTTATATTAGGCGCATTTCATCTAGGTTTGGTATGCCCCCTTCCTGACCCCTCAGATTCCGCTTTGGCGGCACTTTCCTGGATAAATGTTGTTGTTGTTGTTATATTAATAATTATAGTCAATTTTGTGATCGTAACCAATTTTCAAAATATATAAATGAACTCCATCCAAATACAATTTTTGGAATTTTAAATAATTCTATTACTATATATCATATCCTTATACTTTTTATTTGATTATTCATTTACCTTTAATTTATATAATTTTACAACTTCATGGTACGTTTTTTTTATGTACTTTTCATTTTAAAGTCTTTTTTATATGGTGTTACTAAATATATCTTTGAATATATTGGTTGTATCACACTTTAAAAACAATTCTCAATTCTTATGATATGTTGATTTCATTGATTGTGCATATCAACCAAATTTTAGAGATTTAAAAAGTATCGACCAAATTTTAGATCAAAAAATAAGTTGAGAGATTTTATGCCACTTAGCATTTGAATTTTATGGGTATTGTAGGCCGTAGATTTTATGCCACTATCTAATCCACGATCCTTTTGTATCTGTTTTTTTTATTTCATCTTTGTTATAGTTAGCAAACCTTTTATTTTGATATTCTTTTAGTTTTTTTAGAATTATCATATACATAGCAAACCTTTTATTTGAAGATTATTTTTATTTTGGTGAGAATTATTATATCAATAACTATATTTTAGAATGAATGCATTCATTCTATAAATTACTAGGAAGTGAATCACTAAGCAATTAACCTAAATTACTTCTATAGAAAAAAAAGGAACTTAAAATAATATATTACATGTATATCAATTAGATGGAAAAAGGAACCATAGAATTATAAGATATAAGGGTATAAGAGTTGAGAGTGAGACTATGACAAGAAAAAGGAATGAGATCATTTGTTTCTAAACATACGGTACATGATACTATAGTTTATTAACCTTATTCCAAATATTTTTCAAATTTTACAGATTTAAACAATATTAATTCAATGGTGCTTTATATATATGTAATAAGTCATGTATATTAGTTATAATATTACAAGCTAAATATAATTAATCAGTATATGTCAATTTACACAAAGACTTAATAATAATAATAATAATAATAATAATAATAATTATAATAATAATAATGATAATAATAACAACAACAACAACAACAACAACAATTATCTTTATATAATATAAAATGAAAAGGAACACAAGTGTTGTATGTATAAAATTTAAGACTAGCGAAAAAATACTAACACTATCAAACCTAAAATTTACACGAAATTCAGAAATTGTATTGATATAAATAACATTTTCTCATTATAAAATTTGTAAAAATAATTTGATTTACAATTTATTATATAAACTATATAGTATAAAATTGTTTAATTGATTTTATTATATATAAAAAAAATTATAAAGTCCGCGCAAGGCGCGGGGAACTATACTAGTTTTTACAAAAATAAACAATACATGAACTGGAATATATAAAAAGATTGATAAATCTATCTGGATACAGCTAAAAACATGCATGTAAGGCATGCGCTTGAGCACTATGCACATATATTTATGCCACAAAGTTAGCTAGGCCATAAATAGGTCGGGTTATGGGTGGATGAAACACTTCTTTCATCCGACTCGCAAGTACAAATGTCCCACTCGATCCACCCATTACCTTTGGGGTGCTCCACCCGTCACCCGTCGATCGGTTATATGGATGACCCATCATCCGTGTGTAACCGTTGTATTTTTATTTTTTTCCACTATCTGTATCACGGTGTATGAAATTTAATACTAATAATTCAATATGAAAAAACATATAAAGATAGGGTTGGACATTATTCGTGGGAGACCGACCCACCCAATTCACGCGACCCAAATATATGGGTGAACAACTGTAAAAAAGCGGCTGACGGGTGGGTCGGGTGACGGTTTGGATATGAGTGACATGTTATACCCGATTCACCTTTCCATCACCCGACCCATAACCCACCACCCGTTTCACTCGTTTACCATCCGTACAAGTTACTTTAGGATATCACTTTTTATTAATTGATTGTGACTAAGATGTAGTGGAATATGAATAACTTTTTATTAATTTATATTTGCATTAATTTTTAGCATTAGTACGTTAACACTTATATAGTTAACATTGGATATTATTATGTTTTGTTCGATACATTGGGATATTATATTAAGTAAGCATAATATTTGCATATATTAAAAAAATTTTAATTAGTTTTGAAATTTATAAAGGTGTATGGAAATTTAAGAATTCGAGGGTGATGGGTCACCGGACTCACCCACAGGCCACAAGTGATAGGTGGGTCGGATATGGGTGAAGGGTTCCGCGGGTGATGGATGGGTCGGGTGATCTATTTTTATTCGCGGGTCGGGTGGTGGAAGTACTCCGCCCACCCATAGCCCGACCCATGACCGGACCTATTAAAGATAATGATTCAATAAACAAATTATCAATATAATAAGTAAATAAAAATACAAATCCATAAGCAATATAAAAAAATACATCAAAAAGTTGTTATTATGTGCTAACATGATATTTAAGATTTTCAAAATATGAGAATGCAATATTGCCATAGATCTTCCTTTAGAGTGTGAGAGCACCATCTAACTCTAGATACCTACAAACTAAATGGATAACTAGTGAAAATAGTTGGATTTTCAATATATATTAGGGTTAAAACAGGTTAGGTAGGTGATTCGGATGAAACTGGTGACGTGTCAAGTGGTGGGTAAGTGATGGATCGGGTTATGTGGGTGACAAACCTCCACCCATATTCGACCCGCCACCCGTTTCACCCGTCGCTCACTTCACTCGCCACCTACTTTATTTGGGTCTTCAACCGTTTATCACATGTGGGTTAAACGGGTGGGTCGAACACCAGTGACCCACTGACAGCCCTAAGGTTCTTTTGGTCAAATACGAGGCATAGCCCAATTTTATTAGATAAGATCTTGATAAGAGGTATAATTCTAGGAGGAGCCATATCTAACTCTACAAAAAAAAGCCTCTTCTAACGACAAAGCTAGAGAAGCGAGAGCATCAACAACCTTATTAAAATGTCTAGAAGTACGAGTGGCTACCATTGACAGCCCTAAAGTTAGCTATGGCTTCTTACTTGTTGTCACTTTTAGAGTGTTCTTATTTGTACCCCCATGTAAAGTGTTTTCATTTTCTTACAAGGACTTGCATTAACAGTTGAATCTGTATATATATCTATGTTCTTATACTGCTCAAGAATGCGTACGTACGTGAGCATGGATGGATGAATCAACTGTGACTAGCTGGATCTAGCTTGTTGGTGGACCTAGCTAGCTAGAAGTTTAAATTTTTAAATTCAAACATGAAAACTTACTAATGAACGCAACCCACAATATATTGGGTCAGTAAAAACTCAAATTATGTAATAATAACTATATATATTAATCGAATGACATAAATCAACTATTTAATGTGAAAAATTGTATTAGGCCGGGTTATACTTATAATAACCTTATTCAAGTAATCCAGTGTGTAACTCTTTTCGATCTGAAAATACACTTCAGCCATAGGAGGATTGTTTAGGAGGTTTCTGAAACAACTCCAACTCAGCATGCGCGGCTAAAATGACAGATCTACGTACTTTTGGAACTTATGTAGAATCTTGAAAATGCTAACTCATACTAAATTTTATTACATAGCTGCTGTACATCACACGCTATTTTCATTTGTTTCACACTTTTATTCTTTTTTTTACCATAAAGCCCTTAATCTAATTTTAGAAAGTTTAAACAAAATCTCCAATTACAACCCACATTATATATGCTTACTTTAATAATCTTTACACCAAATATCTTTTAATTTATAAAAAGGTAAAAATCTTAATATACCAAAATCTTATAAGTGTTAAAATGATTCTCAAAATATTCTAGGCTATTCCTTCTCATTTGAATGTTAGTTCTAAAGTTCGACCACAATTGGTACAAGGTGTTTTTTATTATTATTTTGTTTTTTTGGTTAAAGGGCTAAATGTAGTTAGCATAATTATTTAGATTTTTTTTTCAATTCAGTGTTATAAATTTTATTATTCTAAATTGATATGTTTCACACACCTTTGTTGGGATTCTTGTACTTTTACATAATTCATTGAGAAAATCCCTTGAAAGGGGGCATAAGCTAAAATTTTTAATTAATTAATAGAAAACAATCTCAATGAAATATTATACACATAATATTACTAGATAATAGATATGCATGTCCGAGGACGAGAGTTGATTAAGAGATTATAATGTTATTAATGTTTGATAAATGATGTAAATTTAAAAATATATATGGTTATTAAATACTATTGAATATTGATAACAACCAAATCCTAAAAGATATCTAGTATATTATCTTTTGAATTTGTTTTAAAATAAAAGGGTATTGATGTAATTTTATAGTGTGATGTGTAGTAAAAATGTGTGATGTTTAGCACCTCCCTTTTATTATTACAGCCAGAAAATGGATACAGTCACAAAGGTTTTTAGGTTTTAAATTACTCCATAGGATTTAGGGTAAATTTTTTAGCTAAGATGGACCCATTATAGATTAAGACGTATGCGAAATCCATACCGACACCCGTAGAACTCGAAAGTGAAAAAATTCAAGCTGTCTTGAATGGAATTTTGTTTTCCTCATCGAACGTTACTGTGAAAACAGTCGTTTTATGAAACCTTGCATTTGTTATGAACCCATCTGTAACATGTATATACATGTGAAGGAGTTGAATAACAAACTTTAGGCGTGGGGTTGCACTAGCAGGGTTGGATCATAAGAAATCGTGGTCCTGATATTCACTAGTTGTTGTACCAAGGCAGTACATTTGCCTTCATTTTCTGTCCTTGGTTTATTATTAACAGTCCAACTATAAATACACAAGATAGATACATATGTCGTATCGTGTAGCTCCATTCATATCATGGCTTATGAAATCAATGTACACCACAAATCCGTGGAATCAGCTAGTGTACGCGCGCCCCATCAACTGTATCTTCAGGCCATCTTACATCAACGGAAATTTACCGTTTCCGAAAAAAAAAATAGGGAAATTCCGCGTGGTAACCACGAGGTTTTGCGAATTCCGCGTGGTACACAAAGGTTTCTGACATTCCGCGTGGTAACCCTGAGGTTTTGTAAATTCCGTGTTATAACCTTGTTATATTATAAAAGGTTAGAAATATATAAAAATCACCCCAAATATTTACTTAATTACACAAAATCACCCTATATTTTATTTTTTCAACAAAAGTAGCAAATCTATATTCTTAAAACACTTAACTATAACTATCACTTGATATGCATAATATTTATTATTTTAAATGTTATAAAAACATTTACCTAAATTTGTACATGTTATAAAAAACTCTATAATTTTTGCACTTTTTTTTCATCTCACTATATATGTACATATTAAGAAAACCAATTTTGTATTATTTAAAAAATAAATTACTTGAGTTAGTGCACCCACTTTTAAAAATGACTCCCTTAAAACATCAAATATTATAAAATTTGAAAATGTGGTTATTTTTATAATAACAAAAATTGGTTAATTTTTTAAAATAATAACATATAGTGACATGAAAAAAGATTAAATAAGAAAATATATGATTCTATAATTATAAACTTTGGTGTTTTAATAAAATAGATTTGATAGTTTTGTTGGAAAAAAAAATATAGGGTGATTTTTTATAATTAAGTAAATATTAGAGGTGAGTCTTATATATTTTTAGCTTTTTATAATATAACAAGGTTATAATACGGAATTTGCAAAACATCAGGATCACCACGCGGAATGTTAGAAACCTTTGGGTACCACGCGGAATGCGCAAAAGCTCGTGGTTACCGCGCGGAATATCCCAAAAAAATAAAGTAACAACAATAGCACAGTTAATCAGCTATGGTAAACAAAAATTAACATTAATTGCATGCAAAATGATGATCTATGTTTAGGTAAGCAGATTACTTGGATGATTTCTCACCCTAATGACCAAATCAAAATACAATTATATTAATATAAATTAAGTAATAGTACAGAACTGTAATATTCTTTCGGCTTGTTTGTTACACTTGCACAGCGCATACAAACTCACAACTGACAACGAGTAGAAAGAGAACAAAAACCGAATGGGGCGATTTGCAGAGACACCAGCCAGTAGCGTTTCAGTTGTCTAACAACTTCACAAAAAGCAAAAACTGCCAAAAAGCGCCCAGAAACTCATGCCAAATTTTTAAAAAAAATCGATCTACACTTGCAATTAATACTCCTACAAAAGCATGAGAACGGATCCGAAAATAGAAACGGCTCATACATGTAAGGGAATCGGGAATTGTTTCCATCATGCATGAGTTTCTGCAAATTCAGGCTCCAGAAGAACCGAATGGAGAGCGAAAAAGTGAAAACGGTGTGCATTAATTCAAACCTGTCAGCGAATTCCATAAAACTCGCAATTCAGTTTCCCGAACAAGAATTCTCGCGGTTTTCGGCGACAGAGTGACCTCAGATCTGCAGATCTGGGAACCAACACACAATTAGCATCAAATCAACACGAAAAATCAAATCAGAGTTGGTAAACAGACGGAGGAGTTAGAATTGAAGACAGATCTGAGCGAGGAGGAGGGAGATCTCGACGGAAAGTCGGAGTTAGATCCTGAATCGGTCGGAATTGGACCTGTTTTTATCTTCCCACAGCTTTATTGAACCGCAAAATTCACGAGAACTCGAACAATCAGGAACCAGAACACATCGCTACACATGGAAGAGAGAGACGTGGAAGATTCATGATCGATCTTGAATCGGAGAGATGCAGTTCAAGAAAGCTGTGGAAAAATACAAAGAGGGCCACGGAATTGCGTGAACAAACACTCGGACTTAATGGGAGAGAAAACCCTAATTAAAGGGGGAGGGGAAGAAGATTAGTGGGAGATGTGTAGGTTTAGGGACGAGGAAGGCGGGTATATATAGCCAAATATTTTGCAATGCGTCCTTTTATTTTTTCCCTTTTTATTTGTTTTTTAATTTTATTTGTTTTTAAAAAAATTTACCACCAATCCCAAGAAGAATAACAGTCTCTTGACGCTTTCATATATTAAAAGCTGACATCGATTTTTCTGCAGTTTACCCCTTCTAAAGCGACCGCTGTGTTGTGTCATGTTGGGGTGGGACTTTGGACCCGAAGAACCGAAAAACCGAACCGAACCGAGCAGTTCGGTCCGGTTCCTGAAAAAAATACTCCCTCCGTCCCATTTTGTTTGTCCTATTTCCTTTTCCGTCGTCCCAAAATGTTTGTCCTCTTTCCATTTATATCATTAATTTCTTACAATATTACCCCTATTCAATCTCACTTTTTACACCCAAAATCCAACTTTTCCTTCTACTTTATCACTTTTCCACTTTTTACACCTATAGAATTACAAAACTACCCTCATTTAATTTCAACCTTTACCAACTTTCTCATCTCCCAATACCACTTTATCACTTCCTTAATAACCACAAAATATGTCCTTTAGGACAAATAAAATGGGACGGAGGGAGTAGTGTGGAAAAAACTCGGTTCAGTTCCTTGTATTAATTCGGGTTCGGTTCTCGGGTTTTAAAAAAAAAATTAAAAAAAACCGAAATTTTAAGAATACCCGTATTTTTATGTTTAGAATACCCAAATCCCTAATTACTCATACCCTTGTCGTTCCCGAGCCGCATTCCCCTTCCCCTTCCCCTTTCGCAGTTCGTAGTCGCCTGCCCTAGCAGAGCCCTCGTCGGGCGCGAGTCGCCGTTCACCGGTCTCCCCTCATCGGCGGTCGCACTTCCCCTCTGCCCTCTTCGCACTTTCACAAGAACCGAGTCGCCGGTCTGCCCTCTTCGCACTTCCCCTCTTCTGCGAGTCGCCGGTCGCCCCTCCTTGGGAGTTCTCACACCGCCAGCCTTCTTGTTCGATTTCGCCGGTCCAACTCCTCGCGACGAGGATCCGCTCTACAAGTGAGTCTTCTTGTTTGATTTCGCCGGTCTCCCCTCTCCTTGCGAGTTCTCCCTCCCCTTTTTTGGTCATTATCAGTTCTGTTGAGAGTGCATTAGATTCGAACTTGGCTGGTGGTTCAAGACTTTATTTCAAGTTTCTCAGCTGTGCAACTATCATTTCCAGATCTATCTTATTACTGGAGTCCTTCAAGGCAGAGGCTGAGAAGAATGTTTGAGATGGATGTCTATTTGTATGCCAATCAGTGACATTTCGCTAGATTCAATAGTAGGCCTTGTTTTTCATGGTCAAAATTTGTAGTACAAAGTCTACAATCTCAAAGTGCTTAGGCACATTGTGAACTTTGTGTGCTTTCACTGGTTTTTAGCTTATGGATTTTTTACTACAATGGATTGTAATAGGAACCCAACCAAATTTAGGAATAGAATAAACCAAAAAAAACGAGTGTGGCTAAGTTCGGTTAACCGAATTAACCGAAGTTAAGAACCGAATAAAGTTCGGGAACGGTTATTACGGTTCCTCACTAAAATTCGTAGGAACCGAACCGAACAAAAAAAAAATTTTTACCCTGCGGGTAGGCTGAAAAAAACCCAGGAACCGAAGCATCCCAGCCCTAGTGTCATGTGTGCCGTTACTCGGTAATATTTTAGCCTTTTAGGAGAATTATTCTCATACAATATATACGTAGTACACTTTATAATATTGTGAATTAATTCTTGATATAAATTAGACTACATAAACACAAACAACATTTACCCCGGTACTCCCATAGGAGCGGAATCTGGGGAGACTACATAATGGATCAGCATGGTCATATTATGTATTTCTGGTACCAATTTATTCGGTATTTGTTAGGCATATTCGATATTTTGTTTAAAGATTAATTTACAGTTCCATATATGGTGCAAATATCCTACTTTTTGCCAATTTAGAAAGTTGATTTTTCCATTAGAAAAAAGCAGTTGATTTTTGAAGGAAAATAAATTCAAAAGATTTAGTTTGACAATTGCAAATAAATACACATACATGTATAAGAAATGTAATCCTTCATATTAAATCCAAAGGTTTTTTACTAAAAAAGGATCAGCCTGACACAGCAAATTTGATCCGGAACTTAGATCAAATACTTGGTATTCGGTACAACCTACTATTAGAGCATTAAAAATCATTTCTATGATGTTAATTCATCGATCAGGAACATCAACATAATATTGTGTATAGGACCATAGGTTGATGTCAAAGTAACGCTAAAACTGGCAGAAAAGTTGTACGGCTAGGGCAGTGATCAAACAAAAACAACATATAATAATTGCTTTAATCATACTTACGAAATACAGTACCTCAATAGATTCAGAGCATCACGAAGATGATACGCTAGAAATTATTCCTAGAGGAAGCTTAATTAATTGTTTAAACGTATATAGTTTATAGAATGATATGCTAATAATCCGTATAAACCGAAATAAAAATCAAACCGGGCTAGCTATAAAGAGATTGAGAATGATAGATCAATCAAAAAATAGAATAGATCAAGTGTTAACTAGGTCAGGCTAATTTCGTCAAGAAACTCTACCAAACTACTACTGATATATAAGGGAAAGAGAAACTATACGTCTATACTCATTGGCTAAGGTTTTGTGTTAAATGATGGATCCCAACCTTATATCTAATTAAAATCAATCTAAAACCCCACACGTCATCCGTTTAAACATAATCCCTTGTAATTTGACACCGGTGCATACCCTCAATCTTATAAGGATCTTTTATTTTCTATTATTGATTTAGGTAATTATTTCTTATTAGTAAGGATAATATAAGAAAAAGTGTTCTAAAATATCTAAAATAACAGGTATTTCTTGACAATATAACGAAGCTAAAATGACAAGTTTTTCTTAACGGAGTATAATTTATAGGACGAGATTTTACAGCGATGGAGCTAGCAAATGAATTTTGAGCAAGGTCTACGGTAAAAGAGAGAGAGGGAGAAAAAAATGACGGTGTTAGAGTTACGGTGGTAGGGCGGTAAAACGGAACAAGGAACCGGATGTAACGGTGCCAGTAAGGCAAGTGGGCCCCAACAAGTGCGGATCCCCACTTCCAGGTGGCCATCCAGATAGTACATTTTGGTGAGGGCCCACGCGCCTGCTAGCCAAGTGTGTTACAATCGACTGAACTTGGTTGGACCCATTCATAATTCCATACTTACGTTGTGGGGCAAATCGCTTCCCCGTTATCACCCTAATATTTGTGGGATGATACATACAAATGTTTAATCTTTAGGCATAAGTGAAACAAGCAACAATTTAGAGAATCTTATTATTATTCTACCTACACCAATCAACACCAAGGAAGTATAAAAATTTCCCCTCTTTTGAAGGAGTTTAGTATAATCATCCGTAAGGATGATCTAGGCTGATCCTACATTCGGTAGGAAACCTTTTGTTTACCTTTTTCAAAAAAAAAAACAATTTAAAGTATCTTCCAAATTCTTTTCTTTTTATTTTGAAAAAGGTAAACATTAGGTTTTCTTTCAAAAAAAGAGTTAACCTTATGGACAATTGTACTAAACTCCTTCAGGAGGGGGACAAGATCTGGACTTTGGGTTTCCGGGGTTGGAGGAGTCACACTTCCTGAGTATTGATCGGTAAGGTTATTATAGTGATCCAAAAAGGGTCTGGAATGTTTTTCCTAGCCACTGCAGATTGGTTACATTCACGAAAATATGTAAAATTCTGACTTCCGAGAAACTTAGAAGAATATGGGAGACATCTTAGGTTGCGATTTTCCAAGAAACCTTCCAGACGTGTTTCAGGCTGTTGATCACGATGAGGTTATCACCTTCAATAACTATCTTTTCCAAGTGGAAAGAAGCAGCCTAATGCACAGCTTCCAAAAGCACAAGAGCTTCAACCTATAAGGCATTACAAGCACAACAGGGCCGTCTATGTAGAAAAAAGCAACCCATCATTCGCCGAACGACAAATGAATGAGATGTGGGAACTTCCATATAGCTTCATTGATGCATCAAAATTTATTTTGTCCAACCAGGTTTAGGCTTGTGCCAAAAGAGGGGTTTAGGGTGCGAGGACCCCTTCTTTTTCCTTGGTTCTAGTACTGCCATCTTCCAAGTGGTGTACGTCTTGAAAATGATACTACTCAATGATGTCGGGTCCACTCTTGATTGGCTAGCTACCGAAGATAGTGGATTTCCGAAAATCCAAGACCTGCCACCATAAAAAACAAAGGTGATCAAAGTGATCGTTTCCCCTACGGGTGTGTTCTAGGTTTCTTGTAAAATTATTATAAAAAACAAGAGAGATTGGAATCCGAAATTTTTGTTCTACTTGGTGCACAAGTGAGGTTGATGTGATCACGACCGGCTCACATCATGACACCGAGGCGCGGCAAAATGCCTCTTCGAGGCACTCCCATGGGCACCCGTCTGTGGGCCAGACACGACCCGCCACAAGTTCGGTCACGTCTAACGACTCAAGCCACCTTCCCGGGCCTTTGATGCGGCGACTTGCTAAACTTTTACAAGAACAACTCCGGGCTCAAGTGGCAATGCCCCACGCGCCACATGACAGACCTAGTGGCGTGTTTGTGTGCCTCCAAATGCTCAACTCAAGTGGGAGTCTTGATAGGCCCAAAGCCATTATGGAGATGGACATTCAAAGTCCATTTGGAAGGAAGCTTGGCCGCCACACAACAAAGAAGCTTGGCCGCCACACTAACTCAGCTCCTTGGCCGCCAAGTTTGGTCTCCAAAGAAGCATTAAACATGTTGCTTGGCCGCAAAGGATCACCAACAAGGGGCGGCTATGATGAGCTTGCCTTGGCCGCCAATCTTCTTCACCTCCTCATGAAGCTTGGCGCCCACTCCAAGATGCCGCCTCTCTCCCCTCACCTCAGCCTATATAAACACGCCTAGGGCCTCATATATGGTAGATTGGATTTTGAGTAAAAGAGCTATAAGCCTTACTCATCCGGTCTCTTCTCCTCAAGGGAGAACGGGCCGGAGGAATCCCCTTCGTTGGCTTCTAGCCTTAACTGATTCTTGTTTGAATCCTTAGCTTGAAATTTCTTTCGATCCTTTCTTTCATCTAGACCTTTCTTTCCCTTTCCTTGTAAACACACGTTTCCGCCACCTTAATAATAATTCAGTTTGAATCTCTTACATTATCAAACCAAGAACACCTCCACGAGACTCAATCGAACCAGTATCGGTTGATCCTGGATTCGGAGTGCATCAGAGGTGGTAAAGGGATAGTGGAAAAAGAGATGGTTACTGTCTTCTTTTGCATCATCACAAAGGAAACAATTGCTATAGACCTCATGCTAGTGCCGCTTTAGTCTCTTCGTGGTTTGAAGACCATCCGAGCAAGCTTTCCATAAAGATGATTTAATTTTGGCCAGGATCTTGAGACGCTAGATCCAGGCTCCATCAAACTGACTGCGAGAGCCCTATCGATTTAATAGTTTTGAGGCAGACTTCACCGATAAGGCACTGTTTGGAGCTAGGGTTCAAAGGATACGGTCCTCAACGTCAGCGATCGGAATGTGAATGTCACAAATCTAGTTTACTAAGTTTATTGGGATGATTTAGAGTAATTTCTCTGTGTCCCATTTCTTATCATGGGTGATAAAGTCGGAGACTAGAGCATTAATGTTGCTTCCATCAAAGAAGGGGGATAATGGAGCATCCGTGGCCCAAAGATCCATCCAAAAACGGATGTTTTGCTCAGTGTCAAGTTGCCAGCGTATCCCTTTGCGAAAGGTGTCCCGTAAAATTCTAAGACGGTTGAATTGCCAAAAAAGATTTGGTTTTCTTTCATAATAAAAAATGTTAGATGAGCCAATATATTTTTCGGTCACAATTTGAACCCACATATTGTCTTGTTCATTAAGAAGTTTCCACAACAACTTTAATTGGAGAGAAATGTTGACCGTTTCAGCGGTTCTAAAGTTAAGACCTCCTTCATCTTTGGGAGCGCACATTTTGTCCCAGGATATTAGGGGGTGATACCCCGGAGTGTGCTTGTTCCAGAAAAAATCTTTGTTCACCGTATCAATTTAGTCCAAAATTTTCTTGGGAAGTAAGAAACTTTGCATTAAGAAATTTGTCTTGGAGGTGAGGTTAGCTTCAATTAATATACTTCTCCCAGCCTGGAATAGGGATTTAGTTTTCCATCTAGATAATTGTTTTTTGAGATTCGTTATGACTTCGTTCTTTACCCGTCCTCAAACGACGGAATCCCCGAGTATTTTTCCAGGTTAGCTGTAAGAGGAATGCTTAAGAAACTTGCTAGGGTAAAAGCCTCAGAACGCGGAATGTTACCGCAAAATTGGAGACTGCTCTTATGGATGTTTATGTCAAGACCGGTTTTTTGAGCAAAGTTATCTAAGTTCGATTTGATAAATTTCATGTTGCCTTGGGTGGCATTCACCAAGATCATTGTGTCATTTGCAAAGCTTAAAAAGGGAAGGCAAGTGCCATTTTTAGTTAACTGGATTCCCACCCTCCAGGAAGGGCTTTCAACTTCTCTTGTGAGGGTTCTTGCAAGAAATTTAATGGTTATGATAAAAATGTAAGGTGTTAGGGGGTCACCTTGCTTGATACACCTCATTGGTTTAAAGATAGGACTTGGTTCATCATTTACTAGGATAGAGAAACACGTCGTAGTAATGCACGTCATGACCAAGTTGATCCATTTTTGGTGAAAACCAAATTTCGTGAGAATTTATTTGAGAAAATTCCAGTCTAGCTTATCATAGGCTTTTTCCATGTCAAGTTTGAGGGTCATCCAACCTTTTTTCCCCTTCTTTTTGCGATGGAAAGAGTGGAAAATTTCATGGGTTAGAAGGATATTATCTTGGATTACATGGCCTTCGAGAAAGGCCCCTTGGCTTGTAGAGGATGAATAATCTTGGGAAGAATGCTACGAAGTCTATTTGCCATCAACTTAGTGATAGTTGTATAGATCGTGTTACAGAAGCTTATGGGGCGGAAGTGATTTATGTTCAGAGGATTATCTTGTAACATCCTGATAGTTTGTAAGGGATTGAGGGCAGTCACTCGACCCAGGGGGCGGTCCTTAGGCCTTGACGTGGTCGTCAAGTGCTTAAGTGGGGGAGATTGTAACACCCCGATAATTTAAAAGGGATTAAGGTGCTCCTCATGCCAACAAGAGATCTTCCTTTTCATGGTTCGAGAATTCAAAAGAACTATGAAGTTAAGCGTTCTAGGACGAGAGTAGTACCAAGATGAGTGACCTCCTGGAAAGTCCTCGGGTTGGCATGGGATAGCGCTTCTAAGGTCTCGGGCCTTACATATCTTTTTTCGAGATAAGGGCAATGAAGGTATGGTTCACTTCCTTGAGAAGAAAGCCCGAATGGAAGAAGGGTTTGACAACCAAGTTTACGAAATTCCCAACCACATTCCAATAATTTTGGAAAAAATCGACAAAGAAGCCACCATGTCCCAGGGTTTTGTCTTCAGCAAGCTCGAAGATGGTCTTCTTTATTTCTTAGGTGGTCAAGGGTTAGTAGAGGAACTCATTGTCTATGTCAGTCACCAAGTGTGGGATAATTTCTTGATCCTGAAGAGATATTGAGTTGGAGACAGCGTTGGAAAAGCGCATTTTGAGTTCATTAGTAATCTCTTCTGTAATTTGCTCATGCTCATGGATTATGAGGCCTTGATGGTTTCGGAACGAACGGATCTTGTGTTTGTAGCTCCGTACCTTAGCCATATTATGAAAATAGTTGGTGTTTCTATGAGATAGCTGGACATGTTTGACTTTTGCTCTCTGCTTCCAGTACAAGTGCTCGAAATCTAGGAGACATTGATATTTCTTGTTATGTTGCTTAAGTTTTTGATGAATAATAGGGTTGTGGTGGGAAGAGCAAAAAGTTCATTTTGAAGTTTCGTAAGGTGCACTTTTTCTCCTTTTAGCTAGTCAAAATTATGCGATAGTTTCGATCGAGCCCACTCCTTAGAGTGATTTTTCAACAATCGTACATCCTACATAGTCGGAACATATTTGATCCTTGGATTTTATATTGTCAAACTTTTCGGATCATTGGTTCATAATCCGGTCTAGAAAGCCATGCTTTTTCAAAACGAAAGGGAACATTTCGGTGAGGTCTATCATTATCGAGCGAGAAGGTAATGAGACAGCGGTCAGATGTAGTAAACGGATGGTGATTTACTATAAGATTATGGATCAAAGAGACTAGGTTGGAGTGGATGAGAATCCGATCTAGTCTCTCATAGATACTATCTGTTTAAGATGCCGATTTACGCCAGGTAAAGGGGAGGCCTAAAGTTGCGGTATTTAAAAGACCAAAGTCCTCACAAAAATCCAGAAGGCGTTTGAATATACTAAGATTCGGAATTTGCCCCCTGAGTTTATCATTTGTGACGATACTCGAACTTATCGTCGGTTTGATACGGGCATCGAATGAACAAAAAACCCGAGAGCTCCAACCCCCTCCTCCTTCACTTGGTATATATAGGCCAAGGGTTCCAAAAGGCCTCGAATACACGTGTCACCCGATTTTGACACGTGTCCTCCATGCATCTCCCGGTTATCCTAGGGTCGGGTTTGTTGCTAGCGAGCTAAGTTGGGACTCGTCAATTTGGATGGTCAATTTCATTTAGGTCACCAACCAAGATAATTGGTAGGTTATGTGAGACAATAATTTGTCGAATTGTTTCCTAATACTCTACCTTATCTGGGTCTTGAGAGGGGGCATAAAGGAAAAGCAGGAGGATTTTTTTTTTTTTTTGTACGAAAATTTAGCAATGATACAATTTTGGTGAATTTCCTAGATATAGAAATGTTAATCATTTAACGAATGGTTCCAGAGAAGCCATAGGCCACCACGAGAGCCTAAGGACGGAGAGAAAGCATAGTGTGAAAAGTCGATTTTTTGTAAATTAGTGTCATGAAGTGCATTGGGCGTTTTTGTTTCAGATAAGCAGAGCATATGTAGCAAATTTCGTTTCTTTATAAATTCAATTTCTTCCCAAAAAGTGGGGCGACGAATGCCCCTAACACTCTAGAAGCCGATATTCATTGGAAATTTCATAAAAGAGCCCCATGTCAAGACCGAAATCCAAAGAATCGGCTTGTTTCAAGTCCAGAGTTGGATGGCCGGACAAAGCAGGCCAAAGAGAGGTCAGGTGCTTCCGTTGGCTTAGAAACCTCCAGCAAGACCAAGTCGTAAAACTGATGGTCTGTCTTTGCTTCAATTGTGCGATTGACGTTTTTGGGTCCAAGAGTTATCACGTGTGTGATAACAACATCACTAAACAAGCTCAACATTCGTAAACCCATAATGTCATATAATATTATCAAATCTGCTTGGTGGATTGTTTGGGTCATACAAAGGATCAAAACTCTACAGACAAACTGATCATGAAAGGAAATCAACAAGAAAGTGAACACATCAACAACAATGACAGAAAGATAAAAAACATAGTCATCAAAAAAAACAAGTGTTTTCGTTTCATGTTTCCAGAGAACCAAAGGCTTTGTCAAGGCAACAAGGTGCCAGGTCAACAAGGTTGGGTGTCAGATCGTCACCTCAATCACCCTAGCGGCATTCCACCTGTATTGTACACCCCGGTAATTTATAAGGGGCACCTCAACCACAAGAGCTCTACCTTTTCATGGTTTGAGTTGTCAAAAGAACTATGAAGTTAAGCGTGCTAGGGCGAGAGTAGTACCAGGATGGTTCACCTCCTAGGAAGTTCTCGGGCTGGCATGGGATAGCGCTTCTAGGGCCTCGGGCCTTACACCACCACCCACAAGAGGGTAGATAGCCAGGCAAGGGAAAGAGCACACAATCTAGCAGGACACACCACCCATAGAAGGGAAAAACAACAACATAGCTTAAGCCGTACCGAGCTATCGAGAAATAAGAGATTAAGTTCAAGCAATAAGTGTCAAGAGCTTTTATCAAAAGGCCAATCATTTCGACATGGGTCAATATTCCACATCTTCTTGAAATGAGCAAAAGGAGGGAGAGAAAGTGCAGGAGGGGCGCCAACGGGGGGTGGGAGGGGGGGGTACTTGATGAACCAGTTCCAAAACACCCCAAAAAGTTTCCTAGGAACCCACCCCCTCCCAGCTAGGGTTGGAGAATCCAAGATATGTAAGACAAAATCAGGGAAAAACTTGTCAGAATAGAAGTTGGAGAGATAAAAAAACTCAAGGAAAAGGGCAATCGTGGAGAGATTTAAGGGGCAAGAAAGCGAAGCGGCCATTTCGTCACTCCACCTCGCCAACAAGGGCAAACGCCAAGTCAGCCGAAGGAGCCAGGGGATCAGGGGCTCAAGATCTTCTTCGTAGTTGAAAACAAGGGGAGATCTGCATGTTTTTAGAGGGAAAAGCCCTAAAAGGTCATACATCTAGGGAAGGTTTTGAGTTTCAAAGGGAAGGTAAAGAGAAAAGAAGGATAGAACGCCTCTTAAGGATACTCTTTGTAGTGTATGTTTTGTCTTTCGATTTATGCTTAGCGTGAGATTGCACTCGAACAACGTGACGAAAACGATTGTTGTTAGTCGATCTCTTCTTATATGTCTTGCAACTTAGAACAAACAAGGAATATGGAGAACATGTATTGGAAATTGTTTTTCAATGAAGAAAAAAGGCCCATGACTTGAAATAGAGTGGGTAAGCCTTAGTAATCGCTATCAACGTACTTAGATATGTTAACGGGTCGGTTCAATCAGGTAAAAGTACGAGTTTGGATTGGGTTCGATTAGGTTATGGGTCAAGTTGGTGTAAGGTTATATCATGTTATGGTGTGAATTTGGGTTGGTCAATGGTCAAGCATGCTTCTTTTTTTTATGACTATTAAAATACATTATAGTTACAATAATCAGATTTAATAATAAAATTCGTACTATTGTTATAATAAAATGTATTATAATTTTCAAAATAACTTTTACTTATTCCAAGACTAAAATGAATAGATTAAATCTAATGGATTACATGTCTCAACCCATACGCATGTCCATCGATTTTTATTGATTTAGGATGAAATTTTAAGGTTTCAACCCTAAGGTTCGAGCCTTAAATTATAATTGTTGTCATAACGTGGTTGGTGCTCCAACAACCACACATCTAATTACAATGATGAAATTTCTGTTTTGGTATCGCACAAGAAATTTTGATAATCTACATTCGACCTTTTGCAAGATTTTCTAGTTTTGACTGAAATTAAATTTAGGATGAGGGGATGGTGCCGCAATCAAAAGACAGAAAAGACCTAAGGATTCATAAAACTCGTACAAAGAGATTTATATGTTGAGGTTTTGGTTCAAGTGAGGACTACTCTTATGGTAAGGACTACTCCTTATGGTAAGGAGTGATCTCATTCATTAGATTTACCTCCATATTTTATAATGAACGGTCCAGATTTTTTTTTTAAAAAAAATATATTTTCAGGATAGAGTTTTTTTTTTTTTTTTTACGAAAATGATATTTTTTTTAACTATTAGTTCAATTTTTTGTTCTATGAGTTCAACTTTTATATCTTTTGAGTTCATTTTTTGTATAATTCAATTTTTCACAAAAATAAATTTGTTTTAGGTTAATAATGTATGAATTCAAAATTATTTTTTCTGTAATACATAAATAAAAACTAAAAAAATAAAAAATACCTTTCATCACAAATACAATGATTATAACCGTGAAATGTGATAGTTCAATTTTTACAACAAAAGTGTTCAATTTATTATGTTAAAAGTTCAATTACGTGTACTAGAAGTTCAATTTTGTAATTTGTAGTTTTGTACGGGTTCAATTTTTTGTACAATAAGTTCAATTTTTTCTTAGTGTAAGTTCAATTTTTATTAAAGTAAGTTCAATTTTTATATTATTCGAAAATTAATTAGAAAATTAAATTTTTATTTTATTTTTTGAAAAATACAAAAATTAAAATAATATAGACCATTCATTATAAGGTAAGGAGGTAAATCCAATGGATGAGGTTACTCTTTATCGTAAGGGGTTGTCCTTACCATAAGAGAGTCCTCACCGGAACCTAACTCTATATGTTGATATGTATATCTCATCTTAAAAAGCCCAGATAAGATCACAATTGAAAATAAACATATAATGAAAATAAACAAATAATGAAACAAGACGGCGCGTGAAATTAAAGCACGTCTTCCCTCCCTCGGAAACTAAAAAAAGGCTGTGATTTTTTGGGGGTTTCTTTTTGTTTGTTTATTTGTCTTCATCGCAAACTTCACTTATATCACGTTATAATAGAATAACGTAGTTTTTTCATAAAAAAAAAAAGAATAACGTAGTTTTCGATCGATCAGATACAATAATACAATCATGCAAGTGTTCCCAACTTAATTTCAAAATTGTTTCAAAAATGTTTTTTTTTATCAAACACTAATCTTAAAATAGATTTTCTTATAAAAAATTGTAATTTTTTTTCACGTAACACTAATTTTTATTATACGACATCCAATTTCACACACCTTACCCCAATGTTTAATGTAACTTTTACTCTAATTGTACCCAAACACTCTTTTAAGATTATATATTTTTCAATTATTTTTTGAAATCTAAATGTTTCCTAGTTTTCTTAATCACGTATATTATTTTTTAAAAAGTTAATTATTATCTTACAAATTTGTATAAATGAATACCTAAAAGAAAAGATAAATTTAAAAAGGATATTTTGGTTCATATGGATAAAAATAAATTACATCGAAAAATGATTTAAGGTGTTTGTGTTATAAAATATGTTTTTTCTTTTCAAAAATGTACAAGTTGGTTATTTGAAAATAAAATCTATTTTAAAGAGTACGGATGCATTGTATAACACTAAAAGTATATCGTAAAACATTAAAAGTGCATTCCTTGTTTGAATACAATTCATTTTTTAATCTTGACCGTAATATCCAACGACTTGTAATACACCCTATTACGATTAACTTATATTCCTTATGTCCTATTAAGTTTATTCGCTTTTCCATTTCAGTTGTCCCAAAAAGATTATCCACTTCTCAAATCTTTTCAATTATATCATACTTTTCTTACAATATTACCCTTATTTAATCTCAGATATTACCTTCATTACAAAAAAATTCCATCATCTTTATCACTTTTTCCTATAAAGTTATCCTCATTCAATATTATATAGTATTACTCCCATTAGCCAACTTTCTCATCAACATTATCCCTTTTTCACCTTTTATCTCTATTAAATTACAAAACTATCATCGTCTATTTTTATATATTACCCTAATTATTCAACCTTGTAACTTTTTTTAATAACCGTATCAACCGTATGGAAAAAACACCCCCATATATATATATATATTAAAGACGATATTCGACAAAAACTGTATGGAAAAAAAATTAATTTCAAACATTTTCAGAGGAAATCAAAATATATTTTTTGATATATTTTTTTTTATTTTATGACGTAATAAGTTTAGCCGTAATTTTTAAATATATAAATGGTTGGAAAAGAGAGTGATGAACAAATGTACTTTTGGAATTTTGTTTGGATTGGGAAAAAAAAAATCACATGGATGCATGTGAGTGGGACCCAACCGTTGGGAGTGTACAATGAGTTTGCACACACCCCGTTTTTTACGGGACGGAGGTTTCACTGTCAGTGTCGGACGCTCCCGCCTTCATCCCCTTGTTGTACGGCGTTCCTTTGCTTTTTAGTTTTCACCCCTTTAATTTACTTACTACGGAGTATTAATGGAGTATTAATCAATTAATCATACTTTAGGATATAATTATTATTTTATCAAAAAATGTTGGTATCTAGTAGTAATAATGAATGTATTTGTTTATTTGTGTCATGGGCACGCACACCTCCAACGCTACCGATCATGCCATATGTCTTTATAATTTATCGTTCCTGTTTCTTTAATTCTCCTCATTTCCGGCCTTCACTCGAATTCATAATCAAACGGCTTTTAAAAATATTGTCTCAATCTTCATATGATGAAATTTAAAGTTATTAAATTACAAATTAGGACTAATTATATAATATTATCAATTACCTGCATGGTAAAAAGACTATGAGACTTATGCGCGCATATGGCTTTTGTACACGTATCATGACACTAACTACAATTAAATTAAATAGATTTAGAGTTAAAACTATTTGTCTAAGTGCCTTAGTGCCAATTGAATCACGTCAAATATATGTACGGTTGCTGAATATATATTTGTTTATAAGTTTAAATAAATCCGTCCTTCAACGTGCCACAAATTCACAATTCTTTCTTGTACATATGGGATAGTAACGCACATAATTAATACTGTACATATTACGTAAATGTATGAGTAGATCCAAGCTTAATTAATGAGCACACCCTTAATATTATAGTGGTAGATTTGTTTTGGTTTTAGATGAGATTTTAAATAAAGGTTTGGGATCACGGAATGGGATTGGAGTGATAGTTGTGGTTGTTGGCTGGCAAAACCAACTTTAATTAGGGAGGTCTTTTCACTAAACAAATTAAGCCCGATCAATTATTAAAGTAGTGGGTAGTGCTTTGATTGATTGCATTGCATTACTCATGACACTCTTAGTATATTATTTGTACTACAAGTCTATAATATGGTCCATATTGCATGTGTATATTATTGAACAACATAGATCATTTCATGCCATCACTAACTACACCTTGTTTTTGAAATTGCCTAAACAAACTATTATGTTGGGTTAAACACATCAGTAATTCACTTTATAGGCAATTCAAGTATTGAGTAGTTTATCGCTCAAAAAAAAAAGTATTGAGTAGTTTACTAATGTAAGAGTCGATCGACGAAATTCGAAGCACCTAATGGATTTAGATACCGAAAAAAATCGGCAATCGGACAAATCAATACGAGAAGACAATTGCATTATGTGAAGCAGTAACCAAACAAATTACAAAAAAATTATAAACAAGACGATTAACACACCGTGCAGAGTGTCACAAGAAATGAAGGGAAGACGATGACTTGAACGCGCATAAGATGGGGACCTAGGAAAGAGTTGTAGGCACGTACATGTTTAGATCTGAACTCTTTAAAACAGCATTAAAACATCGATCATACATTTACGACTTCATCGAGCAAATATAGTTTGATCGTCAATCTATAGTGTCCAAGATATATTTTTTTTGGTTGAAAAAAGTTCCATGATATCTAAGACCTTAAAGTTTTGTATTAGAGATGTTCGGTCACGTACTTAGTTAAGCAATTTTTTTTGGTTGAGTACTTAGTTAAGCAATTAAAAGAAACCAAAACACAAAAAATAAATACATAACGGGTCCCAACTAAAGAATCACGGACTTTCATTTCTCTTGCTGTTGTTTCTTTGCGAGGGTCAATTCCTAATTCCAAATCACCTTTATTTCAAATAACATAATACACATCACGTAACATCTTAGTTAATAGAAGTTTGAACGGAAGTATATGGTGGAACGTCCTTTAATTGTCATGGTCATCTAAAGTCGCTCATCACTTATTACATTTCTTGTTGGCCACGTATAGACTTGTCCATTAGGTTGGTCGGGTTGGGTTCGGATGATCAAAATAATGCCCATGTGTCAATCGAGTCGGGTCGGTAACATGTTACATGACTCGGTTTATTGGGGTTTTTTGAGCCGGGTTGGATCAACCCAACAAGTCAAAAGTATCGAATTGTTTACCATTATTTGTATAATATTCTATTTAAATCATAAAATATATTGGGGAAATCTTATGTTTATATATTTTGATAATAAAACATAATATAGTTTTAAAATAAATTTTATATATTCTAAAATATATACTAAATTGTGTCTACCCAATAGATTTGGGTTCAATTGGGTCGGGTTGAAACTGAGTTCGGGTTCAATTGGATCGGGTTACAATTGGGTTTCGGTCTAAATGTCGGGGTTGAAACCCATAAACTTTGGATCGGGTCGGGTTGGTGAGTTTACAGATCGGATCAGGTTTTGACAGGTATGACCACTTATAATTAAGCTAACTTAAGTAGCTAAGAGATCGAGCTCGATCGTGTTGTACTTTCTGCAATCTCTAGAGGGAAAGAGTTTCAATTTTCAAGAGAAGGGTTTAACTTCTTAACCCTAGAAATAGAGTACAGTAAAACACAAACTTCATGATGCATCTCGAACCCCTGAATGATCTTTAACCAAGTAAAACACATTTTTCCAATTTGTTTCTTAAAGTAGAGGCACCCTCTTTTTCTTGGGCAGAATTATGCAACCTACCTGCCCCTTGTTGGCATTGGAATTTAGAGTTGCTTAACTAGTCTTTGTCATTTTTTAGTTTGTTTTCATGCATGTAAACAATAGTATGATATAATAATATATATGTGTAAATTTAGTCGGCAGACATACTAAATTCTGGATCTCATTGGTTATAACATTTTGTTCATCCATTTCTAGAGCATGTTTCCGCTAGGATGTCTCTCTAAGCATAGAAAATTAAAATAAGATTTTGATTTCTATTCTAAAACATGAGTTTGTGCCGATTTCGGTTTATTTTAGGTTTTTAGCAAAAATGAAAGGTCCGACGTTTGCGTAGCATGTTTGTTGTATTTCCAATGTTACTCAAAAAGCGGAATAAGAGATCATCGTTACGTCGTAAAATGATCCGATGTCTTAGAAGCAAAATGTTAATACCCTTGCGGAATTTATATTGGTTTTTTAGATCAAGGTAGTCTGAAATCTTTCTATTTTCATATTTGCGGAATGTTTTATGTAATTACTCTTATTATACTATACTCAAGATTTACGATAAATCATGTTCATGCATCCACAACACTTTAATTGGTGATCGATCAGTTGACAGCAAATGTGAGTTAGAAACAGATACTTACAAGTTTTTTTATCATATGGTCGGTTGACCTTAACCTATAATCTATTACTTAGTCTAAATCTAGAAACGCAAAAAAATATTAAATACATAGCAACATATATACTATAATACTTATAATGTAGTCTTAGCTTAAGATTACGTGCCTAACAGGGTCACTAAGTGTGCAAGACATTCCTGAAATTAAATACAAAAAAGAAAGGGAATTACGTTGGGAGATCTTGCACGTGCATGAGTTTGTGGACAAAGCATGGAAATATTCATGCATTTTACTCCCACTTCCTCACTTTACATTATTTTTGATATACTCCGTATACAACAATAATTGAGCAATAGATAATTTTATATAGTGCATCTTGGTTGAATATGCTACCACGGTCTAATTTATAAAATATAGTACCCATCCGATCTGACCCGATCCGATATTGTTAAATTAATATAATTTAATTGATTTAGGGTGGATAAACATAGGTAACAACTAACAAGTTTAACACTTCACTCTTTAGCTAGAGATATGCCTTTCAAACTATTGAGACATTCTTTCATATAGGTGCACGACATTTCATAAGTGTATCATTTGCTATGTATGTACGTATATATAAGAAGCCACAGTCAAATCATTCGACATAATCGGAGATATACATACAACTAATTCGACTCAATCACACAATCCTCTGATTGACAAGTTATCTTAGTCTCGCACTCATGCCCCTTGACTAAATAGTCACGATTAATCTAAAACCGCATGGGCGGTGGCTTCTCCCATGGAATGCCATAAGCGCCAAATCTCGCAAAAAAAAAAGAAAGAAAAATCATATGAATCGCTCAAAAAGACATCAATCGCCTTTTTTGGATCAACTCGGGCACTCATTTATTCCGAACAATCAACATGCCCGCCAACACGACCGCCTATTGTTGTTGTGGATAAACAACCAACTTGAATTCAAATCTATACTGTCTATAGTATAAAGCGGAGACAAAGTCTTCACAAAACACTGCGCCATAATCAACCGGACCCTTGCGTATATAAAAAAAACACTAATCACAATAGAAAGATAAATATATATGATTTGATAAAAATAATCAGCTGGACCCTCCTCTATACAAATTAGGTAGCTAGAATCTAATATAATCTTATCTCGTAAAAATTACCGAAAATTATGAATTATCCCTTACCGAAATACAACTAGATAATAAAATAACATATAATCAGTTGACGTGATCATAAGATAATTATGGTACGGGGGTTGTCATGAATTATCCCATTACTAGTAATTGGATTTTGTCAAGTTAGGCAGTTAGAATTTCATATATCTTATCTCGTAAAAATTGCTTAAAGATTACCGAAAATTATGAATTATCCCAAAAGTTATAAATTATCGCTTACCAATAATTAGTTGTAATCTTCTAACAAATATTATTATTTGATAAAAATTGATCTTTATTGTAAAGTAATTTTTGAACAAATTCAATTTATTTATATTATGAGTTGATTTACTATCATTGGTAAAAAAAACACTAATCAAAATACGAAGATAAATATATATAAATTCTATAATTTTAACATGATCATAACGTTATATATTTATATTAAATTGAATTTATAATCGCATTACCCGTACATGGTACGGGGGTTAAACTAGTTGTATAAGCAATTCACAAATATCTCTTTTTTTTCTGTTTTTGAGGAGTTGTTCACAAATGTTATTTTCCATGTTTCTATCATTATTCTTCGTCCAATCCCGTTAGCCCGTGGCGTGACGTATCAATTGACGTCCCCACCTGTAATAGTGGTTGGGCCGAATCTTAGTGTAATCGTTTCTTAGGCCCACAAGATAAATCTCGAATTGCTTAAAAATTGGGCTTTGTGGTTGTTTGCCAGGCCCACCTGACTCATTGCACCACCATTTTCGCTTGTTTTTAGGCTTTCCAGCACGTTGTTCTTGTTCATCTTTTCAAGTCTTCAAAATTTCGTTACATGGGTACACCACTTTCGTTACATGGGCACACCACTAACTCTTCGTTTCAACAAGCTTATACAATTGTTCAAAAAAAAAAAAGGGTTATGGTAAGTGGATTTGCAAGGACTCAAGTAGAGTTGAACTTCAAAAAAATTACCAATCCTTTTTTGATATAAAAAAATGGTTGGGACAAAAAGGGTTTCTAATGTGTCGATTATATTGTGCTAATGTGTCAAATTGTTTGGCCTCGTCATTTCTCTTTTTCTTTTCTACCTCTCCCTCCCGAATGTTGTTTCTCATGCTGAAATTGTAAAATGTACACTGTACGAATATATGGTAGAAATTATGTTAAGATTAGGCAAAACAAATTGTGATAAAAGACCTAGAAGAAACATGAAGTTATCGTAGATTCGTAGAGCTATAACTTAATTATCCCTCCAAAAAATACTACTGACCATATTTCTGAATTTCAGCTAGGTGGAAACTAGACCTTTCGGACTGACTCATGTCAGACTGGGCTGCACACTGGAAAATGCTAGTGTACTTCGTTTACAAGTTCAATCAGTTTCGAATCTTTTGACTGTTTCAAATCGCCATGCATAAACCAAGTTTCATACGCACACAAATCCAACCATCAACTTCAGTAGCTAAACGTTACTATAATACTCCGCTAAAGAGTTAGAAACTCGTCATCCTACACAAATCCAATCATTTCTTACAAATGAACATAGACCCACAAAAGACTGAATCAAAAGGGACTAAACTCACCTCAGGAAACCTATTTAACTCCAGAGGTTTCACGCTGACAACCAATCTTTAGCACACATCAACGCCTCCATGGTTTCCGGCCTCAAAGAGCTCCACTGATGATCCACCTCCTTGCTCGCAGTATCAAACACATAACCAGGGCCGACGCTCGAGAGCGGTATCGACAGCATGTCACGGGCCATCTTTGAGAGAGTAGGGTACTTGATCCTGTTCAGCTTCCACCACTCGATCACGTCGAATTCTGGCGCTCGTGGCAAGAGAGACTCCTCCAAGTACTGATCGAGCTCTGACTTCATCTGCTGTTGGCAAGTCTCCAATATATACATGTCAAAGTCTATCAGTCCATTGCTAGTGAAAAGACTTCCCGTCTGATTTCCCTCCACCACCTCACTGACACCGTTTTCTTCTCCTGAGATAGAAGACTTGTACTCATGGAAAAGCTCATGAATTCCATCATCAGCCATTTTAATATAAGAAGGAGCTTCTTCACCAAAGAGCTTTGTAAAGCTGAACTCTACTAGTTTCATTTTGAACCTGGGATCCATAGCCACGGCAATGGCCAACACCAGGAAAGATCCTCTCAAGTAATTCATTAACTTCTCGTTCAAGCCACCGTCAACATTCCTTACAAAGGTGTCTTTGCTTGAAGCCTTATTTTTAAGCACCAGCTGGATCGTCCAAACGTCGTGGAACAACACGTCTGTGGAAGGAGGGCTTTTTTCTACAAGACGTTTGGCAGTATCAAATAGAATCTTGAGGTAATCACATATGTGTTTAGCCTGATTCCAGTCTTCAGGAGTGGGTGCATCCTTGTACTCGGGATCATATGTGTCAAAGCAATTAAAGACCTCCTTTAGCTCGCAGGCAGCATCTAGCATGTCGTACGTCGTGTTCCATCGGGTTATGTTATCAAGTGTGAGTGTCTTATTACTGGGTATTTGAAGCTGTCCCTTCAATTCAAGGAATTTGTCTCCATGAGCGTCACGAGTTTTCACATACTTGACACTTGACCTTATTTTTTTCACAACATCTTGCCCAGCTGTCAATATATCCTGAGCCATGCCACTTAATGTACGAGCAAGGCAGCTTCCCAGCAGCAGCTGGCCATTTAGGATAGACGGGTTCTTGACAGAAAGTAACCCTCTCATGTTTTCCCGCCCTGTATCACTCAAAGGGTGATTGAAAGTGATAGAGCAGAGTTTGTTATCCAAATTCCAATAAGAAAGACAAGTTCCCACAGCATGGCTAAAAGCATTGTCTGACTCAGGGAAAGGATCCATCACAACATTAAGCAGACGCCTTTGCAACTTAAACTCGTGATTAATGAATTGGCCATGTATGAATACATATCCAGTTGTTTGGCAGGATGTTTGCATGTCCACTGAGAGGGAGATCCTTCCAGGCATTCCATTAATGACACTCTGAAGGTCTTGCTTGTGCCTCAAGTAAGTAGCCACACAATCTCCTTGGACAGTTCCAGAGTTCAACATATCAAATCGAGGCTGTAGATTT
Source organism: Polygonum maritimum (assembly GCA_963924305.1). Lineage (NCBI taxonomy): Eukaryota > Viridiplantae > Streptophyta > Magnoliopsida > Caryophyllales > Polygonaceae > Polygonum > Polygonum maritimum. Next base: position 23,000,240 of record OZ002733.1, read on the forward strand.
TGTACAAAGGAAACAAAACCAGAATGCTCAATCATTTGTAGAGGGTACTCGTGCATAATGATCATTCTAGCAATCTCATGCCGAGATCGCTCCTGGTCAAAGATAAGGTATTGTGTGTTGGAGTTCCTATAGCGCCTTTTTGGAGCTTCAGTAGTAGCCGGTGTACTTGTCTCAGTTCCAGTGATCTTTGGAGCAGGAGTTACCTGATTTGTATCCTGTTGACGAAGGAGTAAAGGGCATGTTCCCTTGGCAATATGGCGTTTTAGGTGGCTTGTACCAGCCACCTTTGAACCAGTACTATATGCAAATGATTGTTTGCATACCTTGCAGCAGGCTCTCCTACATTCAGGACCAACCGTCTCAATTGTAAAATGCTCCCATACAACAGACTTCTTCTTCCGGCGTTTGGTCGGCTGAGTCTCTGGATCAGGAAACTCAGATTTACCCGTTTCAGTGGCCACAAGCTGCATATTGTCAAATTCTAGACCATAAGGTTCTGAATGGACTACGTCCGAGTTCATTGGCTGAGAATGGACTAGATCCAAGTTCACTGGCTGAGAATGGACGATTTCTGAGTCAACAGATTGCAAACGGACTAGATCTGGAGTGACCTGCAGTTGATCCGCGAGCTCTGAAGTCACCTGCAGCTCATGCATGAGCTCCGAACTCATCTGCAGTTGGTCTTCAATATCTGCATCCACAGCCTCTGTATGCATGGAATCTGGATGAATATGCTCCTCTTTGACAAACCCGTTGTTTTCATGTTGGGTTTCCATTCCATACATTGCAGAATGACTCTCGTGATCATATGCCTGTGAATTGACATACTCTTCATGAATTTGGTGCATATGATCATCTGAATGCGAATACGCCAACTCAGAAGCAGATAGTTGTTGGTCAGAAATATCCACATTCATCGGTTCTCCTTCGGCACTCACCAGTTCTGAGCTAACAATCTGTGCCTGCTTAACAGATTCCTGCTCTGAGCCAACCACACCATTACTCACTGGATGTGGCTCAGCATGCTCTGAGCCTGGTGCCTCTTCCCCTGTTGGGTGGGACTCGGTATCAGCTGGTGGTATGTCAGCTGCCACTGAGCTGACAGGTTGTTGCTCATCAGAAGGCTTCAAGGTCTCAGTATCAGTCGACTCGTGATTTTCTTCCATAGTAACCATACTGCACGCAAATTAGGCAGAAAAGGAATAAGTCCTCATGGGAATAAGACAAAATTTTGAAACATTTCTAAATCAACCATCAAGCTACATGATACTTGAAATAGCACCTATTGATCTTAGGTTCCATTTCTTTGTTTATATATTGTAAGCTCCTTCTTCATCTCAAAAAATTGATCAGAGCTCACTGTATAGTAGCGTGGAGATGATGAAATTTTATAGCAGATGGAATGTTACACATGCTTCAATAAACCCTCTATCAAACATGAACTGTAGAAGCGCCTAACAAAATCTCAAACAGCAAAAAGCCCATGGAGAAACATAATCATTATAACCATTTCTAAAGGGACAATGTTATAAGAAAGGGGATTTACCTCTTTCAAATCATTATAGAGTTCTGGTTCATCAACTTGATAAAATCACAAGCTAGAGGCATCATCCACCTACTATCCATTTTTAAGTTTCTAATGCAAGCAACATGAAAACTCCATTTGTTTTACATATGAAACATTCTTTATCAAAAGAAGCCTCAACCCAAATGCATAATACTAACTCCAAATTAGTTTAAGACGATCCAACCCATATGGTGAAAGTGCACCACGCAATTCTTTATCCAACCTAGTACGTTCTAAACCTTGAACAGAAAAGGGCGTACGAAAGTAAACAAATAAGGAAAGGAATGAAATTGACTCAGAATGCAAATGGCTAACATGAAAATAGACAACACTTGGTCAAACCAGGCCTTTTGACAATCAGAAACGCTTGAGCAGAGGGTTCAATACTGAACACACACAAATCATCAGACAAAGAAAGAAAGAAGAGGGTGAAACAAGGGAGAGACCGAAGAGATTATACGGCCCAAGAGAAAAAAAAGAGCCCGTGAGACACATGGAAAGAGGCCGAGCACAGGGGTGCGCAAGTAATTTGACCTGTTACAAGAAGACCTGGGCTAAAAAGAAACAAAGCGAACACGGTCAAAATCTAGGGTTTGGGCTTCTTGTACTTTCACCAGTTTTCTCGCATTACAGGACACCAAAACACCAGCCCACACAACCACAGAACAAGAAACCATACTGACAACGTGACAATAGGACTCCCGGCAAAAACATAGAACAAATTTCAAACTTGCACACATACAAATCCGAATTCATCAACAACATTAAGACTACAAAACCGAGCTAAATCAAAGCAAACAGAGAGCACAAATTGAACTAACGCAAGAGAAGGATCGAAACTTAAAATCTCAGAAAATATGCGATTATCGCGATTTCAGACTTTGACCACCATAAGAGAGATCTTAAGGAGTAGGCAGAACTTACGAATCGGCGACAAATAGTCGAAGACAGTGAAATTGGAGAGGCTTCTCCAGTCGACGTGAACAGATCTGGCGCGGACTGTCGGAGCTCGAAAAGAAATTGGGCTGGACGAAGAGTGAAAGACAAAAGCCCTAAATCGGAACAAGGGGGAATTTGAGGGGAAGAAGGGCCCGAAGAGAAGAAGAGAGATAGGTTTTGTAATTGGGCAGGTGACAAGTTTTATGAGACGGGTGTAAGGCAACTAAAGACGGAAAAGATGTTGTGGGCTAACGAGGTCCATAACCAATTAGGGTTTCTCACGATTTTTTTCCTATATTGGGAATTTGATATCTCTTCTTTAATTTGAAAATTACCGGTGGGAATTTATTACTAAATTTTTAATTTTACAAAATCACAAGACTTTCCACTGTCAACATTTTTTAAAAAATTTTCTCATTGTGTTTGTTCTATTAGGTAGAGTTTTAGTGTTGACTAGTTGTACCCGTTGTGCTATGCACGACTCGTGTTTTATAATTTTTTGAATATATAATAAATAAAATATTAGTGTGAAAACATATAATAAACAAATTTGACATAATTTAATTTCATCGAATATTAGAAGTATTTAATTGTTCTATAATAGATTAGGAATATATTGTTATGCAAATCATGTACTTATATTTTATAGTCAATAACTTACATTATTTTATAAATTATATTTACTTATATTTTAGTATGCAAGTTGCCAATTTGATATAACCAAATTTAATATGTAGTTTACTAAAGAAACAAAAAAACCATAATATATCTTATACTCGAATATATCATTGATTTTGTGACAACAGTCGTGGGAAGTAACAATTACGAATGCACCTCTAATCTATTGCTATATTTAGAGATTAATCCGTTGTATTTTTTTAGTAGAAGATTGAACCATTGTATAAGAATTTCCTTAAAATTTTACAAATTAATTAATCCAAACTCACAAATCACGTAAGATGACAATGGAGTGTTATGGTTGGATAATTTTACAAATCAATATCTATCTATCTATTACTATATACTAAAGCGGAAGCAAATTCCGCCACCATATTGCGCCACATCACCCCTTTTGTTAAAACAATATAGTTTATATAAAATTTGTTATCATCTATTAAATTGAAAATTTTATCTTTCTACTTCCTACTTGGAAATTTTATCTTTTGTTATCTACTAAATTGGAAAATTTATCTTTCTACTCCCTACTTATTACATGAAAATTTATCATATATGAATATATGATCCAAAAGCATGTACGTAATTTTTCATCATTATTTAAATTATTTATTATTTATTTGATGTTATTATCTATCTCTTACTATATACTAAAACGGAATCAAATCCCACCACCATATTACGCCACATCACTCCCTTATGAAAAAAATTATCTTATCAATCTTACTTTTAAGCTTAATCTTATACATACTTAATTAAAATATTAGTTCTATCTTCAATTTTGAGTTGTTTCCTAAAATATAAATCTCAATCTTATTATTATATGGTTACCTATTTAGTAATAGATATTAATTTATCATAAATATTTTATTAAAAAATCATTTTTACCCATTTACTTAAATATTGTATTAAAAGTAATATTATTTTCGTATTTTTGACCTAAAAGTTTCTAAAAATCATCATTAGTAACAAATTCTACCACTATATTTATGTCACATCTTTATTTAGTAAAATAATGTATTAAATAGTTTTTTTCCTATGGTATCATATTGAAATCCAATAATAATATGAATAAAAAGATTAGATGATATATCTATCCCAAATATATCCATAACATTACACATTGATTATGTATATAGATAAAAGATAGATTTCTTATTAAGATAATGATTCGTTGGATATGTTTATTTGATATTTATATACTTATTATTTAATTATTTTATCCAATATAATAACATCTATACAAGATAATTTAGTTTGATTTTTTATTTTATTAAATATTCTCATTTTTTAAACGTGTAATACTATATTAATCCAAGTTTTTATTTTAAATAATTGATTTATTTATATAAATTAGTTTATGCACTTTAAAGTAAATTTCAAAATATGTTTATTATTTTTCATAAAATTTACTAATGCATCTCATCTTATTGCATTCTTTCTCGGTATATATATTTTTATGTATGTATAAAAAAATAAAAGCTAAATACAATATTTTTATTTAAATATTTGATGATATATGGGAATTATGATATTTTTTATAATCTAAAAGATATGCACCGTTTTAAAAGAAATTAGACATATGATAATATTTGTAATTACTATAGTGAATTCATATACAAGATAATAAAAGCAAAAAAAACAACCCCGTACAAAATGCGGGTCATTTGCTAGTATACTTCTAAACCTGAAGCAGTTAAGGACAGTTTCGTCATTACGTTTTTATAAACCATTCACCATATTTTACTAACAGATTTTTATACTGATTTTCTATCTATTGGAATTATCTAGATTAGTATTTTCATTCTGATTTGTGATCGGCGTACGTACCAAAGTTACCATCTTTCATCACGAAAAACAAGATTTACCATCGTGAAAGCATATAAAATTATGATCCTAACTTCTTTTCAACAATATACTAGTTTTACCCGTCGTGCCATGCACGACTCGAGTTTTGTAATTTTTTAAATATATTATAAATATAATATTAGTATAAAAGCATATAATAAAAGTGTGACATAATTCAATTTCATCGAATATTAGAATTCTTTAATTGTTCTGTAATCGATTAAGAATATATTGTTATTCAAATCACGTACTTATATTTTATAGTCAATAACTTACATTATTTTGCAAATTATATGTACTTATATTTTAGTATGTAAATCTCCAACTTGATATAAACATCTGTTTAATGAATAACTTTTTGCCTCTATATGCGTTAATATATCAAAAAAAAATCTTATTAAGATGTATTATATTTCAAAAATTATGATATTTTGAATCTAAAAAACAGTTGATATAGAAAATATTAGGAAACTAATAGAAATTGTGCAAAACAATTTATAAAAATATAAAGTGGGGTGAGATTAATTTTATATATAAATTTAAAAGTGTTATGAATATCATAATTAATTAATTAAATGTTAGTTTATGAAAGAAAATCACATAACATTAATTGTACGACTATTATAAAGTTTAAGAAATTAATGTTAGTTATGCTAGTATCTTTTTTTTAGTTATTGTTATGCTAATATCTAATTATATTATACTCCAAAATTAATTGTACATAGACTTTAGATCCATTCAAATAATGACATAGTAAATGAAACATACGTACGTATATTTTATATTATTATATTAAATTTATTCTAGCCAAATTATTTTTTAAAATTTAACGTACATATGAAACATACCTTAACTTTCTAGTTCAAATTGTACCCGTCGTGCCATGATACTTGTACTGTTGTACAAGATAAAGAAACACTAAAATAACCTTTCCCAGAAAATAAACATACAACGTAAATTTTTAACATAATTTACTCATATATAATTAGCTAGGTGTACCATGATATTCTGAATGGTAATCTTTCATTACATGTAAAAGATAAAATTAAAGAACGATCTTTCATATATGATAATCTTTAATTGGCAACCCTCGTACATAAATTACGACGTGATACTAAAATAAAATTTTATTTGGTAAATTTTCATTATATGGTAATTTTATTTTAAGGAAAATAAAATTATTGATAAAAGATATGACTTTAAAGATAAAATTAAAGAAAGATAATTAAGGAAAATAAAAGATATAAAGTTGTTATTATCTATTTGAGTTGGAAAAAAAAAAAAAATCAAGCGGGGCCAGAATCAACGTGGTGGCTCGAAAACGGTCGGCTTTTATAATATATATTGATATTGATTGATTGATTGATTATGCCTACAGAATAACATGATATAAGACATGTCCCGACCCGACTTGATTTATTCACTTATTTGAACCCGTATAATAACCTATAATAATTGAACCGACTAATTTAATTGACAACTGTAATATGAATAATATTGATGCATTAAAATTATTTACAAATTGAATTAACAAGTTTAACATGAAAATATTTAATCACACAAAATATGTTTAAATTTCATAATTCTAAAAAATGCACATTTATCATAATAATCCAAAATATCGAATATATGTAGACAATTTTTTTAAATTGATAATTTTATAAAAAATTATCAATGTATCAAGAATAAAACTATTAATTAAGTCGGTTTGATGAGTCACTCAATTTGATTTTGGATTAAGAGATTGAGATGTTATACATGGAGAGTAGACCTATTGATGGGGTCGATTAGATAGGATGGTCATATTGAGTTCGAATTGAGTAAAAGTTTGGACCGTTATGTATGAAGAATAAAACAACTACTAATAGAGTTTGTTTTATAGGTTAGTCATTTTGAGTTGGATTGAGTATAAGTTTCGATTGTTATATTTGGAAAATAAACCTATTTAAGGGTCGGTTCCATACGTTGGTCATTTTAACTTCGAATTGAGTATAGGTTTGGGCTATTACATATGGAGAATAAAGCTATTAGCATGGTAAGTTCAATACACTGGTCATTTTGAGTTCGGATTGAATACAAGTTTGAGTTGTTATATATAAAAAATATAGTTATTGATAAAATCGGTTTCGTGGATTGATCATTTTGAGTTCCGATTGTGTTCATGTTTGGGATCTTATATATGGAAAATATATTCATCGATAAAATCAAGTAGATAGGTTGTTTATTTGGATTCAAATTAGGTACAAGTTTGAGTTGTCAAAATTTACATGTCAACTGGGTAGGGTCATTGCAAGTTTGGTTAAGCTGGGTTCAGGTCAGTGGTTTCGTTCGAGATTGAGTATAGGTTCACATCGTTAGTTTTATAGATTAGTTGGGTCAAGTCATTATGATTTTTTTATGCAAGATTAAGTTGATCAATGAGTGAATTGAGTCGACTATTTTATACTTCTGTTTAACATCAGTGTTTTGGACCAACTTGACGGTGAACAGAGGTTATTTGTATTAATTTTAATAATAAAATCTATATTTATATTTAAATAGTTTTATATGTTCAAGTTTAAAGTTAGAAATATGACATTAAGTTATAGTATGTATTACATTTTTATTTAAAAGTGTTTCAGACAAGTACTGAATCATTAACTAGATTCACACCATCAAATTCAAGTTTGTTCTACATACTTTCATGGCACTAAAATTAATCATTTAACCGATTCTAAATGTTACAGTTTTGAGATTTAATACTTATCGGATTCAAATAAGTTATATTCAATTTATAATACAAATATCTTATAAAATTATTGCATTTTAAAGTTTATTTCAAAAACCCCCGGGCAAGGCCCGGGTTATAACTAGTTAATGGTGTATATTTACATATTCTTATTTGAAGATAAATATTCTTATTTGATTTACAAATTAATGGTGTATATTTAAGGAATATAAGTTAAAGATAGACAATATGATTTTAAAGATAAAATTTTTTTGTTTTTTTTGAGGCATAAAGATAAAATTAAGGATTAGATAATTAAGAAAAATAAAAGATATAGAGTTGTTATTATCTAATTGAGTTGGAAAAAAAATTAAAATCAAATGGGGCCAGAATCAATGAGGATTAGATAATTAAGGAAAATAAAAGATATATAAAGTTGTTATTATCTATTTGAGTTGGAAAAAAAAAACTAAAATCAAGTGGGACCAGAATCAACGTGGTGGATCGAAAACGGTCGGCTTTTATAATATACTAGCAGATGACCCGTACCTTGTACGGGTGTGTTATTTATTATTTTGTATTTACTTTTTATACATACATAAACATATATTTAAATAATTGAGGAAGAATGAAATAAGATAAGATGCATTATCACATTTTTATTAACAATTGATACAAACCTTTTGGCATTTAAATTAAATTACGTAAACTAACTTATATAATAACATCAATAAGTTTAAATAAAATTCGGATTAATATATTATAATATTTAATAAGTTAATTAGAAAACCAAATTATTTCGGATATATATGTTATTGTTTTATGAAAAAATAATATATAAGAAATCTATCTTTTTTTTCTAAAGTGTAATCAATATGCAATATTAGTGATAGGTATGTTAAATATAACATATAATTTTTTTATTGATATTTTAATATGGTATAATAGTAAAAATGTATTTAATATATTATTTTAATAGAATGATTAATTGTCTTGAATATAGTGGTAGAATTTTCTACCATTGATGATTTTAAAAAATACTATAACAAAATGACGAAAAATAATTTCAATTTAATACGATATTTAATTATATGGGTGGTAAAATATTATGATTATGATTTATAGATTGTGATGAAAAAAGTACTTTTTTAAATAAAAGGTTTATGATATATAGATCTATCTATGTATTAATTAAATGTGTATAATGGTAAGATAGAGATTTATATATTTGGATAGAATTATTAATTGAACAACATTATGATAAAATCAAGATTAATAAGATAGATTTTTAAAAAAGGGGGTGATGTGGTGCAATATGGTGACGGAATTGCTTCCGCTTTACTATATAGTAATAGATATTGATTTACTAGTTGAACCTGTCGTGCCACGCACGACTTATATTTTTAAATTACTTTTGGATATATTATTTTTTGAAAAAGATACTTTTAGATATAATATTAATGTGAAAATGTATAATAAATTTTTTAACATAATTTGGTTTCATTTCATCGAATATTAGAAATTTTTAATTGTTAAATGATTTATTGAGAACACGTTATTAATTATGCAAATCATGTACTTATAACATAATCTTGTACCATCATTCTTAATGTGTCTTCCGATGTATGCAACATATTTTTTGTGTTACCTACTTAACTTTTAAGGCTTTAAAAATTATTTTGGTTAAATATCTAGTGGGGCCAGAATCAACGTGGTGGCTCGAAAACGGTCGACTTTTATAATATAATATAATATTGATTTTGATGAATAACCAATATCATCATAACTATATAGTAATATGGAGGTTTTGAACAATGACCCATATTTTATATAAATGACTTATAAGTTATATAAAGTTTGATTTTTTCATGAAACTACATATCCTAAATTTGTATGGTAAAATGATACATTTTTAAATTAAAAAACACATGGAATGTTGAAAAATATATTTTCCACCATTTAATTTTTCTAAAAAAATATAAACTTGTATTTTTTATGGAAAAAATATATTTTAAGAGAGTTTTTTATGTATTAATTAAAAAGTTGGCTTTTAACATGAAAATAACAAGAGTTTATAAAAATAATATATATTTGTCATGAAGTATATGTAAGCAAGTAAGTTTTATATAGTATTTTTTTACATAGACATATAAGATTAGGTGTTTTTTCCAAGTTATAAAAACTACCTAATAACAAATATGTCTATTAACTATTAAATGATACTCCGTAATTGTTATTAATAAATTTTATAAAGTAGATTAGATAGTCAAAAAAACTAAAATATGGGTCATTCATTCAATTAAAACAAATAATGTGGTCACATTTTAAATATTTTTAACATCTAAGGTTATTACGCGGAATGGGCAAAATCTCGTGATTACCACGCAGAATTTGCAAAATCTCGGGGTCACCACGCAGAATTTCCCAAAATGTTATTTAGCACGACACGTGTCAACTTCACATTGGACCACATCATTCATCTTTAATAAAATAATTTATTTGGTTAAAATTTGATTGTAGACCCCACATATATGTAAAATATGAAAGAATGTATATCATCGAGATTATATCTACAAAGTTTTCTTAAAAATATAATTGATTAATCTTACTATATACTATATTGGAGATTAAAATAATTATATAGACCAACATATGTCAACTCCAAATAAATATATAATTAAATTAATAATAATATATTAAATATATAATAAATCACATAATCATTTTATAAAATCAATTTGATTGGTTGACATTAGACCTGTCAAAACCTGACACGACCCGGTTGAAAATTTCAGGGTTTCAACCCAGTAATTTAAACCCGAAACCCAGTTTCAACCCGACCCGGTAAACCCGGAAACTTTTGGGTTAGGGTCGGGTCCCACCCGACGGGTCATGAAATTTTTAGGCGCTAAATTTATTTTAAATTTTTCCTAATTTGAAAATGGTGGGTTGTTGTTGCATTTCTATTTGATGCAATTCAGTTTTTTTTTTTGTAAACTCGTTTGCTGCATTTTTCTTATCTCTAATTTGTGAAGCTTGTGTCCACTATGAAAGATGTCATCCTTGATTAAACTGGAAGTATACAGATGACTAGAAGTAGTAAATGCTTGATTGATTGTGTTTATTATGAGTCATTCATGGCTAAATTGAGATGTAGCTTTCCCCTCTTTCACAAAAAAGAAGTTGATAACAAAAAATCAAATTAAGCTAGGAAGTTCATTTCTACCCATGCCATATAATATTTTCAAAATTTTGTTTATATATATATATATATATTATATATATGAATCACGCTCTAGAGAGGCATGTAATTGTGGTACTTCCTACTACAAAATACTGTCCGTTGGATTTAAGATGATCTACGGTCTATAATAAGTGAGATTAAGGTGTACTATTACACCATAAATGGAAAACGCGGGATAATATCCATAAAATCTCGTTTGAATTTTTTTTTTACCCATTTTTGAAAAAATCCCTTGATTTTCTCCACCTTCTTTGCTTCCCTTTTTCGTTTCAATACTGAATATTCCCTTTTTTCATCTCATTCCCTACCGAAAGACTACCCTCGTTCTCTCTCTACGATTTTCGCTACGAAGAAATCCTCGCCGGCGCGCGCTCACTGTAAATTGTCGCTCGTCGCTCGCCGGCGCTCTCTGAAAATCAAGCGGTGGAACTCGCCATAACATACCGCCGACTGATTTTGGTTTGAGGTTGGAAGACTGCGAGTCTTTAGGGTTTCGTCAAAATCAGTAGCAAAACCCACAAATTTCAGGCAAGTAATCACTCACATTGTGTTCGTTCATGTCGATTTATGTTGTTTTAATGATTTTAACTCGTAATTTCGAAGTTGGTAGGAGATTTGGTGTAGTATTTCGAAATAGGGTTTTGGTTTTCGGATTCCCGATTTTGGTTGAGTAAACTCGTTATTGAACTGATATTTAGGGTTGTTGTTTCTTTGATTAAGCATCCTTATTTTTGATTTTTGTTTTTTTGTTACCTGATTTTGGGTTGTTGAACTGATATTTAGGGTTATTGAACTCGTTATTGTCAATGAAATATATTTTTCAATGGTTGTTTGATGTTTTTTCATCAACATTGTTCTGTTTTTGCAGCAAGATCGTTCTATGTTGAATGGATAGGTTTAGTTTTTCAAAAAAAACAAGAACTTATTCCAAAAATAAGTTCAAAAGACTGTGGAAAGAACTGGTATTTTGATGAAATATATTTTTCAATGGTTTTTTGATGTTTTTTCATCAACATTGTTCTGTTTTTGCAGCAAGATCGTTCTATATTGAATGGATAAGATTAGTTTTTCAAACAAAAACAAGAACTTATTACAAAAATAAGTTTACAAGATTGTTGTTGTATCTAAAGTACGTATTAAGAAAGAAATAGGAACAGATTCAATAGCAGTAGATTTGTTATGTTTATGTTGCACTATAATGATAGCAGTGATGTTTAGTCAGCATAAATGATAGAAGAAAGTTCATTTTTTCAATCATTAACAAGAACTTTTTCAATAGTAATGTTCATGTATATTGTATGTGTATTCGATCAGAATAGATTTTACATTTCATTTATATGAGTTTTGAGTGTGCTTATTTTGTTCAGGCCGCGTAGATGAACAAGCCAAGTTGAAGAAATCAAAGCGGCTAAGGATGAGGGACCATGAAGAGTCGGATGATGAAGTCGATCTTTTTAACAACCTGTTAAACCTTTTTCAATTAACAATATTGAAAATCTCAATTCGGGAACACTGCATTTTCCATATTATGATTGTACGCCGATGAAGAGCCAGAATCGAGTTATTACATTTTCAAATATACAACATTACTTTTTCAACTATTCAATGTTAACGTTCCTTGTTAAGCAACCTGATTGTTATTGTTCAACTACACAACAATACTTTTTCAACTAATCAACATTATGGTTTCTTATCGAGGCACATGCATGTTATTATTCATTCATGTAACACTAATTTTTCAAATACCCTACATAACTTTTTCAACTCGGTTGTACGTTAGAATAATGCAACTAATTTTTCAACTCTTCAACATTATTTTTTCAACTAAAAAACTAGGGTAATGCAGCGAGTACTATGGTTTCTTATCGAGCCACATGCATGTTATTATTCAATTATATAACACTACTTTTTCAATTTCGATTCATAACTTTTTCAACTCGCTTGCTCTTTAGATTAATTCAACTACTTTTTCAACTCTTGCACATTATTGTTTCAACTCAAAAACCAGGTAATGCAACGAGTTCAATCATGATATAATACGATGTTACAAGCGATAACTAAGAAAAAAAATTTTGGAACAATCGAATCAATACAGTAAACAAATTTTTAGCACAGTCATATGAATCCAGCATCTCATGAAAAAATTACAATACGATAGCAATAATGTCAAAAAACAATGTTGAAGAGAGGCGTGTAAAAAACATTCATCTTCGTATCGAATCAACCAGCTCGGACCTTGAAAATTTAAGACATAGTTATTGAATCTAACCTCTCACGAAAGCTGTTCGCGATTGCACGTTCGTCATGTTATTGTGTTTTTCAACTACTGAGTTGTGTGCACGATGAGAGGATTGGATGAGACGAAGAGGATAGCTCGAGGTTGTTCTATCGTGAATTCGCCGGCGAGTATTGTTTGCAGCATATCTCACTCGAATGGTTGATTTTTCAATATGGAAATAATGTATTTTTCTTGATTTGCGTAACCGTTTTTGGGATAGGATCTCCCCATATTTTTCGAAAATCAGGCTGCTAATTCCCTACATTATAGGAGCTGTTTTTATATATGGTTATCGGAATAATGCTGATTTTTCATCCCATAGGATCCCCAAAATCATGCCCAATATACACCATCATCTCCTACCATTAATCCCATTTAATCCAATGGCTAATAGGATGCCTAGGGAAGCACCATAATAGGTATCTCACCAGAGCATTCCCCTATATATATATCCACAACCTTATACTATATATATATATATATCCAGAATTTTGTCAATCTCAATACCACACTATTTAACATGTATGTCTTGGTGGTCTTCTTTAAAGTTTCAAAATTTTAGTTTGTACAATTTCAAAACAAATTGACCCACCCGCCAACCCGAACCCGCCCGATAACCCGTCAAGACCCGACCGAGATGGACCCGAACCCGGAACGACCCAACCCGAACCCGCTCGACCTGACCCGATTGATAGGTCTAGTTGACATGTAATTAACTTTTTTTTTCATTGGTTAAAATTTTATTGTAGATCCTACATATATATATATATATACACACACACGCATGACTTAGATTTGATTTTTTTTCCAAAAATAGTTATAAAATAAAAATACTAATTATATAATACAGAAACTTATTAATAAAAACAAGTATTCAATCCTTATACAAAAATTATAATCCTACAAATTAATAAGTCAATTTAGATTTATTAACTTTTACTTAATTTATATCTATTATTATGTTCATAATAACTTAGCTTTTATCTCTCATATTTAAACAATTAAATTTTGTTCATTTTATTTCAATTAATCTAATTACCTTCTTTATTATCAATTTAAAATATACTTTAAAATCTTTGAAATTTGATAAGATATTCTATCCTTATGTAAGAAGTAATTTTAAAAATTTGAATTTAAAAATAGAAACCATTTTTCTAATAAAATTATTATTTTTATCTTTTATATCAGATCAATTTATGTTTATTATCTTTTACTTAACTTATATTTATCATGTTCATAAAATGAGTTTTTATCTTTCATAATAAAATAACTATTAATCATTTCAATATATAAAGCCATTAGAATCATGTTGGGCCCATTTTATATTTTATATTTTTTAATTAAATAACAATTCATAGTAATTGTATCTCATATTATTAAAATCAATATATAATATCAAACAAAATAAAATCAATTAAAACATCTTATTTATATCATATTGACTAATAACGTCTCAAAATTGTGATAATATGGATAATGATACATATTAATCATTAGAGGTAGATTTATGAGGATGAAAAACTAATTGAATTTTATTTGCTAAAGTATTCTATAAATAATTGTAGACCCCACATATATATGTAAAATATGATGAATGTATATCATCGAAATTATATGTATAAGGTTTCCTTAAATATATAATTACTTAATCTTACTATATAATAAATTGAATATTAAAATAATTATATAAAGCAACATATGTCAACTCCAAATAAATATATAATTAAGTTATAAGTAGTATATTAAAGATATAATAAACCACGTAACCATTTTATTAAATCAATTTGATTGATTGACATTTGATTAACTTATTTTTTATTGGTTAAAATTTCATTGTAGATTCTAAATATATAAAAATTATATATACCTATGACTTAGATTTCAATTTTTTCCAAAATAGCTATAAAATAAAAATACTAATTATATAATAAAGAAACGGATCGATAAAAACAAGTATTTAATCCTTGTACAAACATTATAATCTTACAAATCTTTGGCCGATTAAGAGGATATAATATCACAGAAGTAATGTATCATTAAAATAAATTCCATAAGAAGTAAATTAAATAAAATAATACAAGATTTTATATCAAAATTTTCTTTTTAATAACTTTATATAAAATATAAAACAAGTTTTTATTTAAATCAAAATTGGGACTTAATATTAATTATATCTATTTTTCGGTCAAGTAATTATATCTATTTTGTTTTTTTTTTTGGTCGGAAAGTAATTATATCTATTGTCTCTTGATAAACCATGTAGGATCCGGAATAGGATTAGGCTCTATAAATACAGCCTTGCATAACAAATTCTCAACTACAATTCCAAACAACCAAAACAACAACAACGATGGAGGGTTTGAGAGTTATGAGAAACCTCTTGTTGATGCTCTTGCTCTGCAGCACCATGAAAGCTGCTGTTGGTGCGAAGTTCGATTCGATCTACCAATTCGGAGACTCCCTCTCCGACACCGGCAATCTCAAGATTGAATCCAAGACCTCCCCCTGTTCTCTTCCTCCTTACGGTGAATCTCTGTCCTCCACGCCCAACGGTCGTTGTTCCGATGGTCTTCTCATGATCGATTATTTCGGTACGTACTTTTTATTCAACTTTGACTTTGATGAGTATGTTGCAATATAATTAATCTTCCTAGCTAGCTCTTTACGGGCAATGTTTCAATACTTAAAACAGGTAGTACGTACATAAAACTAAACCATATTGTGATTGATGACGTTGACATGCATCAAAAACGTTCGGCCTTCCCTTGTTAAACCCCTATTTGCAAAAGGACGCCAGCTTCACCCAAGGCGTCAACTTTGCGGTCGCCGGAGCCACCGCCCTCCGAGGCACCAACTACCCGAATGCCGTCACCAACAGCTCGCTCGACGTCCAGCTCGAATGGTTCAAGGCCCATCTCGACTCGATATGCCACAACTCGTCCTCCTCCGAGTGCAAGGCCAAATTCAAGAACACCCTCTTCATGATGGGAGAGGTAGGAGGCAACGACTACAACTATGCGCTCGCAGCAAACCTCAACATGGAAACCGCCCTCGGTCTAGTCCCGCAGGTGGTCCAAGCCATCGTGAACGCCGTCAACGAGGTCATTGCCCGCGGCGCCCTCCAAGTCGTGGTGCCCGGGAACTTCCCCATCGGGTGCATGCCCGCGTACCTGAACGTGTTCCGCTCCAACGACTCCAACATGTACGATAACCTCGGGTGCTTGAGGCAGCCTAACCAGTTCGCAAGGCTTCACAACGACAACCTGAAGCGAGCCATACAAGATCTTCAGAGGCAGCACCCGAGCGTGGCGATCCACTACGCGGACTACTACTCGACGCTCCAGTGGGTCTTGAGGAACGCCCAGTCGCTCGGGTTCGAAAAGAATGCGGCCTTGAAGCCGTGTTGTGGCGAAGCTGACGCGGCCCACTTCTGCGGAATGCCAGGCGCCGGAGTCTGCGACGAGCCCAAGAAGAGGATCAATTGGGATGGCGTGCATCTCACGCAAAGAGCCTACGGCTACATGGCTCGACGGCTGCTCTCCAACATCTTCCCGGCACCAATGCCCGCGCCCGCGCCCACGCCTGCACCTGCACATGCACCCACATCGTCGTCTCATACCTCCGGAGCCAGTGCCCTCTCAATCCCCATTGTGCTGAGTTTGGCTGTGTTGGTCTTAGGATTAAAGTTGGCCTGATCGGCAGGATTAGCTATTTGTTAGTATATAATTTTAAGTCTCTTATTGGTAGTTTAATATTTTTAATTTTTTTCCTACATTTTCATGTTCTTTACTAGAATTAGGAAAAAGAATGTTAGCCTTTATTTTTTTGGTTGAAGGAGAGGCGGTAGTCTCCGTGCCCGCGTGGGGCGTTTTATTAGAAAAAAAAGGGGTTAAGTAGTACGCAAACGGGAGATAACCCGACCCCTTACATCATCGTCAAGCAAAGAAATAACACCCTCGGGAGGGTCAAGCAATACATGAAAACCAATGTTAAAAGAAAAAGCTAAACTAGCTAGAAAGTCCGCAACACGATTAGCTTCTCTAAAAATATGACGGAACTGGATGTCCCAGCTCCTACGAATCAAGCTTTGGCCCCGGAGAACCAAGCTAGCCAAAGGGTGGCTATCCTCTATAGGTCTTCCTAAAAGAAGAATCACTAATTGCGAGTCAACTTCCAGGGACACCCTCCGATAGCCCTTGCGCCAAGCAAGTTCCAACCATCTGACGACGCCCCACAACTCAGCCATCGAAACCGTACAAATCCCAATGTTGTGGGCAAAACCAAATAGCCATTCGCCATCCACATCCCTAAGGACGCCCGCAGCCGTAGCCATCCCGCCATCACGGACGGAACCGTCCGTGTTCAACTTAACCCAGCCGGATCGGGGACGAGCCCAAGCCACATGCGTGACCTGGTCATGTAGCGCACTCCCCATATTCGGATGCAGAGCAGCAGCACCAGCATACTCTTTGGCGTATTTGAGAACGAAAGCCCCTCTATCACCTTCAAAAGTGACCTGCTCAAAGACAAAGAGATTACGCCAACGCCATGTCCACCACAAAGCAACGGTGAAAATATCCGCCCATCTAATATCACCATGCACAATAATTGAGCAAGTAATATTGACACGAAGCCAGTAAGCGAAATCGGATTCGTAGAATACTTCCCTGGAAAGAGGAGGGTGAAGATTATCCCACATACGAGAACCGATATCACAATCCCGCAGTAGATGAATCAACGACTCCTCCTCGGTTGAACACTTCGAGCAAAGGGCATTATCGGCTAGGTGACGCCGTACCCGCTCTTGATTAGTTAGTACCGCCCCCTTCATGGATCTCCAAACGAAAAGCTTATGCCGCTCGGGGGCAGAAGCTTTATTTGTTGTTAATAAATGGCTCAAATAATATGTAGCCCCCTCTACTTTCACAAAATTGCCACTTAGACACCTCACCTTTGAATTGACCCTATTGAACACTCGAACTTATAATTTTGTATCCATTGAACACCTCGCGTGCCATCTCATAATACACATTATTCCGCATTTTTGTACTTAATCCACATCAGCACTCTTAATTTAGCCACATAAGCATGCCACATAAGCAACTTAAACAAAAAAAAATTAAACACCAAATTTCTCAAATTAAACGCCAAAACTGTGCACATCAATGAAACCCTAATCCCAAATCTCAAATCCAAATTCTCTAGATCTGCTCTTCCACAGATCCCAAATCGAAAACCGTAATCCCCCTCCGAGCTCTCCATCAATGGAGGAGGCGCTCGAACTCGTCCGGACCAAGGACACCAAGGAGCGGATGGCCGGTGGAGCATCTCCATCAACTCCAGCCTCTCTCCACTTCCGAGGTCATCTCCCTCGTCGACGCCTGCTTGGATCTCATCGTCTTCGTCTGAGGGTGGTAGGGGGTTGGGATTGGGGCGATGGGGAATGCGGGCGGCGATCGGGGACTCTTGGATGATGAATCGGTCGACGGTCCGGTTCGCCGTCGGAGAGGGCTTGGGCTGGACGAAGCTGATGCCGAAGAAGCCCAGGAGGTAGAGGCAGAGAAGGCGACGAGGGCGGTGAGTTCCGAGGAGGAGACGAGGCGGATGGGGGTGGAGTTGCGGATCTTCTTGCCCCACCGGAGGAGGAGGAAGTAGGCCACCGAGAAGAAGAGCAGGATGAAGACGGCATTCGTCAGGTGGAGCGGCAGGGGCAGGGCGTCCGACGCTTGACCGCCCGGAGTTGCCGGAGAGGTTCGCTGAAGCCCGATTTTGATATCGCCGGCGAACTTCCATGGGGATTGAAGGAGGTGAGGAGAATGGCGGAGGACCGGAGGTGCTGTTTGTATGACGACAGATTTTGAGTGCTCCTTCTGTTTTCTATGGATGATTTGGGATTTTGAGAAATTTAATGTTTCTTTTTTTGTTTTTTTTAAGTTGTTTATGTGGCATGTTTATGTGGATATTGTGTGATGATGTGTAATACGAGCTGGCGTACGAGGGGTTTAATAGATACAAAATCATAAGTTCAAGTGTTCAATAAGGTCAATCACTAAGTGGCAATTTTGTAAAAGTACGTGGGCTACATATGATTTGAGCCGTTAATAAATAGTGGATATGAATAACAGATTTGATAGGGTATTATTACGTTGGAGAATATGGTATTGAAGTTGTGGCCAATAACATGAGCCTTTTGGAAGAACGCGCCTCACGCGCTCTTCATTCTTCCCTCAAGCCCCAGAAAACCCTAGCCTCATCGCCCCCGCCGCCAGCAGCAGCGGCCTCCGCCCCTCAAGCCGCGCCCTCCAACAATGGATTCCGACACCCCCAAAACGACGAACAGGTCGTTCATCCACAAAATCGACAACAAACCCACCAAAAAACTTCCAAGTCTCAAAACAAAAGCTACAGCAAAGAGGAATGTCTCCCATGGTGGATCTTTCTATCGGTTCTTTTGGAAGGCCTAGTAACAAGAAGGATCCAATTCAAGCCTCTCAAGAAGCGATTTCCGATCTTAAGCCGGATCCTAAGTGACCCTTTTACTCTGTTTCAAGGGCGGGAATCCATTTTCAAAAATCTCCCTCCTCGCCCTTCGTCTTGTTCCGGGGGCAGTCCGGGATCATTATCTGGCTCCTCTCCTTGGTGGTGGTCCAAGTGGAAGGCTCATGAGGTCTGGTGGTGTGGGGGCGGCCTGGGTCCGGGCTCTAGCGGTGGCTCCCTCATCAGAGTATCTCGACTTATTCTTGCATCTCAAATTCCTGTGCAAACCGAAACATCAAACCCGAAACCAAAGAATCATGGCTGGTGGTTCATTTGCTTCAGCAAAAAAGCCCAGCGACTTCAGCCTAGGCATTTGAACGACAAGTTCCTCTGTAAGTGTAAGCTTCCTCAATCAATGTTTGTCTTGAATGATATGAAGAATCGGGTTTGGGGACGATCGTGTCGTCCTTGGCCTGGAACTCTCCATAGAATGTGCAAATTCGTCATCTATCTGTTGAGATGTATGTATCTGTTGTGTTTTTTACTGCACCTTCCAAACTTGTGTAATGTTCCACCTGCTATTGCACTGTCTGTGCTGGCTTCTAGGGTGGATAGTTGGCCTCATTTACTAGGTCTGTGTCTTCGTAAAAGACAAATAGGTGATACAAACACCCTCAATGTATTAACTCTGGATGCACCTTCCTTAGTTGATTCAGGTTCCTGTATACTCAACTCTATTAACATCTGTAGTACAATTTTGATTGAAATAAATTGGGGTACTCCCACTTGCATTTATATAATTGTTGGTGTCATCTCCATTGTGGTTATGTGTTTGATGGTAAGGGTGAATTTTTTTGCTCGTGATATGCCGTCCTTTAGTAAGAATAAACACCGGAATAAACACCGGCAAGAGGGAAAAAATCCCATGTTGCAACTTAACGCACCCAAAGGGATCCAAAACCCATGGAAAAATCCTGAAGAAAGAATTAAAAGCTTAATCTATGGACACCCGCTAAAAAAGCACCAACCTAATGAGAAGGGCTGGAAAAAGTTGGAGCTGAAGAATGATGATATGAGACATATGGATGGGGTGGCACTGCTCTGCTACTACACTAATCTGAACACAGAAAAACATGCTGTCAATATAGCGTTGCACAGCGAAAGAAATTTAACATTTTCCCCACGGAAAGGGACAAGGCCAGCTATTGTATGGTGGTATAAAAGCCTGATTCTGGATTCTGTTATGTTGTTGTGGACTCGAAGTTGGTGCTGGTGCAGTGATATGATGATTGATGCGGCAATTGAGACTTGCTTCGACAAACCGATCGTCAAGAGCTACCAGGTTCCCCTCTGGCGTAGAAAGCTGTGGCCTGCTCCCGTTAGGCGGCAAGAAAGCCATAACCAGAACACTGTGGTGGATGTTCTACCATGTAGGATGAAGTGCTATTGCAACCTTCAACACGTTGTAGTGGATAAAAGCATCCCCAATCTCTCGAATGGTGTAAGGTATGTTAAAACGCATAAGGTTAAAGCTTTTGATCTGCTTAAATTTGCAATGGCTTTTAGAGTAGCCCGTAGGAATAATTGTGATGTTATGGCTGTTTTAAAAATTTTTAAGCTAGGAACAAGCATGCTATCTAAAATTACTCTGTGCAACAGCAAAATTTTTTTGCTCATCATTTTAATTGGGGCTGATCGTCACTCCATAGCTAGCCTGAGAATGAGATCGTGTTTGAAATCCTTTCTACATGCCCGTATTAGATATGTGACTATAGTTGGAAACTTTGAGTGGAATTCTTATATAGAAAGTTATATAATTATTTATACCAGCTTTGGTGGGCACAAAATTGCTAAGATAACTAGATGGGAAGATAAGCTCCCGTATGTGTATTGGTTGAAAAAGATCTTAAAAATACACCTATACATCACAGGCAGATGCCTGAAAGAAAAATTCATCAGAAAAAAAGAAGTTAAAATGATCAAATCAGAATTTTATCAGCATATTATAGCACGAATCATAAAACGCGATCAAACAAATGGCATAACTAGCCAACATATAAGGCCAAAAACCAAGTTGAAAAAAGTTTATATATGAAAATATGCCTTTGGAATTGTAGAGGTCTTAAAAAACCCACCCGTTGGACTGAAATCAAAGCTCTTTGTGATTTAGAAAGAATTCAACTGATAACGTTGGTCGAAACAAAGACCCAACAACTTCCTAACCCAAAAAAATGGGAAAAGCTGGGATTTGATTCATATGAATTCAATCCAACAACCGGAATGGAAGGCGGTATCCTGATCTTATGGAAGAACCACCAATTGATGAACGAAAGCATTAAAGTGTGTTTCAAAGAAGAGCGTTTCATTGCAATGAACTACTCAAACCTAGAAAATAATAGAAATTTTATCATCATAGTAGCGTATGCTCCACCTAAAACACAACACAAGAAGGAGTTCTGGGAAAAAATCACAAAATATAACAATCAATGTAACGCACCATGTCTAGTAATAGGAGACCTAAATGAAATCCAAGACCCAAGTGACAAATTGGGAGGAGCAAACCCAGACCCGTCTAGATATGAGAGACTCGTACAATTCAAAAATGATTGTGATCTACTGGATATCCCTACAAGTGGAAACAAATACACATGGAGAAGATCCAAATCTATGGAAAATAACACATATGAAAAACTAGACAGAACACTTGTAAGTGACCAAATTATTCAATGGTACCCAAATATTTTTACCAAGAATCACCAATTCTCATCGTCAGATCACTGTCCCATCACATGTGATATTCCAACTGATAGCATCATCAAAGCAAGACCTTTCAAATTTGAAAAAATGTGGACAACCCGAAAGGACTTCGAGAATGTAGTCAAACAGGCATGGAGACACAACCCTAGGGGCTCTCACATGTTCAGACTAACCAAGAAAACACAATTACTGAAAGTAAAAGCTAAGGAATGGAACAAACATACTTTCGGAAATATTTTTGAACAAATCAAAAAAGTAGATGGTGATCTCTTACAAATCCAAAAAGACATAATCGAAAACAATAACAAAACATTAATTGGAAAACAAGAAAGACTAAATAAGAAAAGAGAATGTCTAATCCAATTTCACCATTCGTATTGGAAACAGAGAGGGAAAAACTCCCACATTAATTTAAATGACAAAAATAAAAAATACTTCCATCGAATCGCTACGGGGAGGAGAAATAAAACAGTAATAAAAGAACTGAAAACAAGAGAAGGAATCACCCTAACGGGACTAAAAAATATTAAAAGTGAAATTCAAAAAGACTTCCAAACGAGATTTCAACACTTCGAAACAAATCATACCAAAATGGACATAATCACTGAAAATATCAAAGGAGAAATAACGAGAGAAGACAACATAATGCTCACAAAGCCGATAACTAACCAAGAAATTAAAAACGCAGTTTTCGACATTGAAGACGATAAATCTCCAGGACCTGACGGAATGTCAGCATGCTTCTATAAAAAATACTGGCACATAATTGGGCCCGACGTCATAAAGGCGGTAAAAAGCTTTTTCCACTCTGGAAAAATGCTAAAACAAATTAACCACACATTCATCACCTTGTTACCAAAATGTGAAAATCCAAATACAACAAACCATTACAGACCCATAAGTTTATGTAACACGATTTACAAAATTATCTCGAAAATTATTACAACACGACTTAAAAAGGTTCTTGGAAAATTAATACATCCGATGCAATCTGCTTTTGTAGATAATAGAAGTATCCATGACAATACCTTAATAGCCCACGAGATCTTCCATTCGTTTCGAAATAAAAAAGGAACGGGGGGATGGCTGGCTATTAAATTAGACATGGAGAAAGCTTATGACAGAATCTGTTGGGATTTTATAATTCATGTTCTTGAAAATTTTGGATTCGATAAAAAATTCATTAATTGGATTAAGGAATGTATACTTACTGCATCATTCTCTGTCCTTGTCAACAACGGACCCACAAATCAATTTAAGCCACATAAAGGGCTTCGCCAAGATGACCCCTTGTCCCCATACTTATTCATATTGGCAGCAGAAGTGCTTGCTAGACAACTCCAAGACGCAAGCTCCAACACAAAAAATGGAATAGGAATCCAAATTTCTAGAGGAGGCACCAAAATACCATTTTTAGCATATGCGGATGATATCATTATCTTTGCAAATGCAAAAAACCAGATATGTCAACAGATAAAACAAATAATGGATGACTTCTGCGAAATATCAGGACAAAAAGTCAACTACCACAAATCTGCGTTCCAAGTCAATAAAAATCTCAACAATGGCTCTAAAAACCAAAATAAACAGATACTACACATAAATAACACCACAGCGCTAGATAAATATCTAGGATGTCCCATCATCAATGAAAGAGTTTCCAAAAACACATTCAATGATATCACGCATAAAACCAAAAACCAACTATCAAAATGGAAAGCAAATACACTTTCTCAAGAAGGTCGGAAAATTCTTATAAAAGCAAATTTGTCAGCACGACCGAACTACTTGATGCAATCATTCTACTTACCTAAATCAATCCATAAAGATTTGGACAAAACAAACAAAAAGTTCTTCTGGAATAAGGAAAACGGACACAAACCCCTAATCAGCTGGAATTCAATCTGTAGACCTCATAAATTAGGTGGCTTGGGCATCACCAAAGCAGATGACATGAACCAAGCACTACAATTAAAACTCCTATGGAAAATAGTAGCCGAACCATCCAATATTTGGGTGAAAATAGTGAAGGAAAAATACATTAGAAACCAAAACTTTTTCGAATATAAGAAACAATCTAACACATCATGGCAATGGGCTAAATTAATCAGCCTCCACAAACAATTCCTTTCTGGCCTTTACTGGCAAGTAGGAGATGGAGAAACTATTAAATTTTGGAAAGATTGTTGGACTGGAGACAAACCACTTATACCAAAAGAAAACCCTAATAATCCTCCTGACATGGAAGAAACGGTTAGTAAGTACATTAAAGAAGACAAAACTTGGAATATTCCGCTTTTAAAAAGAAACATCCATCTAGACAAAGTGGATTTAATTTCCCAAATAATTATTCCACAAACATACGTACAAGATAGACTATACTGGAAACCAAGCAAGAACGGATGGTTCTCGACCCAAGCTACAGTACACTGGATACATAAAAACAAAGGAGATCCCTCTCAAAACCTTGAGTGGATCTGGAAACTACAAATTCCACCAAAACAGAAAAACTTCCTATGGAAAATCTGCCGTAATGGCTTACCAACTAAAGTTAGACTGGCGGCAAACCACATTGGAGTTCCACAGGGCTGCGTTTTCTGCACAAACACCCATGAAGACTTTTACCACCTCTTCATGAACTGCCAGATGGCAACCGAAACTCTAAACAAATCTGGTTATAATAAAATAATCCGAATCATAAGGAGTCTAAATCCAGATAATAGAAAACCAAAAGAACTTATAGAAGAGATAAAAGCCAAGACAACCTCGAGAGAATTCGAAGAACTAGTAGGAATTTGGTGGAGCATATGGTTCTTCAGAAACAAACTAACATTCGATTCGAACAACCAGTCGAATATAACACCAATAACTGTACATGAATTCAACAAAAAACAACAAGCAGAATGGAGGCAAGCTAATCTTCAAGAACAAGGTGAAAAGCACAAAAGTCACAAAAGGAGAAAAACATCGAAATGGAACAAACCTCCACCTAACCACATTAAACTTAATTTTGATGGGGCTGTTAATTTTTTTGGTGCTGCTTCCTTTGGATTTATTTTCAGGGATGAGAATGGAGAGCCCATATTTCATGACGGAGGATTCATTGGCAATCGCTCTGTGATTTTCTCGGAGGCTTTCGCACTCCGACAGGGGATTTTGGAGGCCATCAACCGTGGCATTCCCCGCTTGGTGATTGAAGGTGACAACTTGCAAGTCGTGAATGCGGTGATGGGAAGCAGGAGCTGCCCATGGGAGATGGAGATGATTAGGGCGGATATTCATGGACTGCTCAGGAATTTTCAGAGTTGGTCTATTTCGCATGTTCCTAGAGAGGCGAATTCTTCTGCTGACTACATCGCCAACTCTTTCCGCTGTGTTTCGACTGTGCCTGTTGGTTCTGACTTAGGTCTTCTGGACCTTATCCGTAAGGATGCTCTAGGATAGTGCCTCTCTTCTTGTAAAAGGCCTAGCCTAATTCCTTTCCTTATCAAAAAAAAAAAAAAATTATGTTGGAGAATCATTATTCATCAATTCCTCCTCTTGATTGTGTGGTCGGCTCTTCTCTTCTCTGTTCTTCCTTATATGCCTCTATATCATGGGCACTACAAAACCACTTAATGACATTCGAACTGTGTAATTTTCAAATAAGATAACGTCAAATAAGATAATGTCAGAAACAGGACAATTTCTCCCGGTAAAATTATCCAATATCCATATGTTTCAAAAACTCGTAGCTATGTTCGACCAAAAAAAAAACTCGTAGCTATGTTCAAACCAAAAAAAAAAATCTCGTAGTTATGAGATCTTAAATATTCAACAGTTTGTTTTCTTCTTAATGTGTATTTTTTTTTCAAAGGAAAAATGACTCTAAATAATACAAAGTATGAGCTTTGAACCAATAATAATATGAACTTTGAAAATTATTGGCAGCAGTACGAACTATGACCGTATTAACCCAAAACAATACGACGGTAACTATTCCGGTAGAATGGCTGACATGGCAGCCGGAAAGCTGAGCTGGCTGTAAACATTTTTTTTTATATTCCATTTTTTTGACATGTCATCTGTCATTGTAAAGTTATCACAAACAAAAAAATAAAAAAAAATCTTAGTCACCGAAATTAGCTCACATCGTAGACTCTCAAACCCCAAACTAAAATTACCAACAAATAAATTAAACCCAATTAAACATTATGACTTGTGGGGTTAGGTTTGAAGCTCCAGATCAATGGCTAATCTCAAATTGTATTGTTGAGAAATTGAACAAGATGGTTTGTGGGGTTGAATTCAGTAATTCGAGTTGGCAAGACAACAAATTTGCTAGACGATTAAAGTAAGATCGATTTTCTAATTGGAATGGAGTAGTAGAACGGAAAGGGATTCAAGGAGGAGGAGATGAAGATGTCGGATCCACCACCACCGTAGCGTCGCTTAACCAGCCAACACCATCATCAGTCACTCCAGATCTACCACTATTAGCCCATAGAGCAGTCTTACCCAGATCTGGAGATCTACCCTCGAAGTCCTTGCTTTTCCTCTCGCCAAACCCAGATCCGTCGGTTGAATACCTAGATCTGACTTTGCCGCCCGCCATCCTCTGGTGTTGTGGATACGAGCTTTCATTTCCCCAACCCTTTATCTATCCTTGATGTTCTTGCAAGATGGAGCTTCGATGCCCGCCAACGGCGCGGCGTCCTCCAACCTCGTTTTTCTATCGTCTTCGCCATTCTCTTGTTTACTTTTTTTTTTTTTTGTTAATCATAATTTGGATCTCAATTACGAGAGTTGGTTTTAACAATCGATCTGTAAAGACCAAAGCAAAGACAACTTTTTGTTATTGTTTGATAATTTTAGATGGACACATGACATGGCAATAAAGGAAAAAAGAAAAAAAAAACAAGATGTACGATTTAAAATGCCAGCTCATCTTTCCGGCTGCCATGTCAGCCATTCTACCGGAATAGTTACCTTCGTATTGTTTTGGGTTAATACGGTCATAGTTCGTATTGCTGTCAATAATTTTCAAAGTTCGTATTATTATTGGTTCAAAGCTCATACTTCGTATTATTTAGAGTCATTTTTCCTAAAGGAAACTACTTCCTATTTTCTTATTACATAAAGTTCAATTTGATTATAACATATTTATTTTACTTTACAAGTTCTTTTTACTTAGTTTTTCTAAATTATTTTCCCTTAAGAAATTATATTTAAAAGCTAAAATCCTAAATGAAAAAATATATATACCACATAGACCAAAAATAACATAAATTTTTTTATATTGTCTAAGTTTTAATAACAGTAAATATATACATTCTAATCATTTTTTTTCGACGAAAATGGGTAACTAACCCATGGGAGACAAAAATTGAAGAGAATAGGCTACAAGGAAAAAAAATTGTGCCCCCATAGGCTTTTTTCCAATTTTGCCCCTACCTTTTTTTTAAATTTACAACATGACGTCATCAATGGCATATGATGACGTCAGCACCCCTTACCACTATCGGCGTTGACCGGTGTTGACCAGTTGTTGACCGGCGTTGACCAGTTGTTGACCGGCTTGTCATTGGTGATGGCAAGTAACTTGTCATCAGATGACAAGTTACTTGTCATCAGTCCACGCGCAGAAAACTTGTCATTTCGTTCACGTACTCAACTTGTCATCTGATGACAAGTCGAGGTAAAACCCATCATTCACACAAAAAACGTGTCATCAGTGATGACCAGTTACGAAATTGACCTATGTGGGATTTGAACCCACATTATTGTGCATCAAGCACATTGCTCTACCATTTGAGCTAATAGGTCATAATTATAAGTAATATATATACAAATCTAACATACCCAAACCCATAAAATCATCTCAAAAACATAAAACAGACTTGTCATCACCCCCAGATCCGTAAACCAACTTGTCATCACCAAAACACATTAAAAAAGGACTTGTCATCGCCAAAACTCATGAAAACGGACTTGTCATCACCCAGAACCATAAAAACAACTTGTCATCACCCAGAACCTTAAAACACAGTTGTCATCAGTCAGATCCGTAGAACAAACTTAAATTTTTCAAAACTCATAAAAAATCACTTGTCATCACCCTAAATCATAAAAATCGTCCCAAAAACACTAAAATGAACTTGTCATCCAAAAAACCCACAAACTCAAAACCCCTATAGCCACAACAAAACTTGTCATCACTTAAATCCGAAACACAAAGTTGTCATCCAAAAAATCCAAAAACATATCCAAACCCATAAAATCATCCAAAAAACCTTAAAACAAACCTGTCATCACCCCCAGAACCGTAAAACAACTTGTCATCGCCAAAACACATTAAAAACGGACTTGTCATCGCAAAACCCATAAAAACGAACTTGTCATCACCCAGAACCATATAACACAACTTGTCATCACCCAGAACCTTAAAACGCACTTGTCATCAGTTTGTTTTAAATTGCTCAAAACTCATAAAAAATCACTTGTCATCACCACAAAACACAAAATCGTTTCAAAAACCCTAAACTCAACTTGTCATCCAAAAAACGACAAACTCAAAAACCCTAAACCCACACAAAAAAACTTGTCATCACTTAAATCCGAAAAACAAACTTGTCATCCAAAAAATCGAAAACCCTCAAAAATCCAAAAACCCAAAAATCCAACCGGTTGGATCCGGCTCGTACGAGCCCAGATCCGGCTGGATCCGGCTCGTACGAGCCCAGATCCGACTAGATCCGGCTCGTACGAGCAAGATCTAGGCTCGTCGGAGCCAGATCTGGGCTTGTTGTAGGAGCCCAGATCTAGGCTCGTAAGAGCCCAGATCTGGCTCCGACGAGCCCAAATCTGGCTCGTAAGAGCCCAGATCTAGAAGAGAGGGATGAAGGGGAGGAGAGGGAGAGGGCGAACGAACCTGAAATCGTTGGCGGAGGCGGCGACGGCGGTGGCGTAGGTGGTCGGAGAGGCGGCGGCGAGGAGAGGGAGGGCGGCGGCGAGGAGAGGGAGGGCGGCGAGAGGGAGGGACGGACTGGGGTGGGCGGCGAGAGGAAAGAGAGGGAGGGAAGAGAGGAAAGAAAATAGAGATGAGAGGGAGAGAGGAGAGGGAGAGAGGGATGAGTGCAAAAAAAAATGAAGAGGAGAGAGAAAAAAAAGAGAATGGGGGGTTTTATAGAAGAGGAAAAGCCTAGTTAGTTAATTTATTTTTGGGAGAGGTTACCTTTCTTAAATTTGCCCCAAAACAACCCCCCCCACCCCATTTTTCATATACATTCTACTCAATTATTGAACATAAGTTACAAAAATATCTATACTATATATTAAAACCGGAAAATTTCGAGTCTCCACGTTAATTCTGGCCCCACCACATGTTAAATTCATTATAAATCAATTATCTATCTTTATTTTTTTTCAAATAATAAATTCCCATATGTATCTATCTATTTACCATATGTTGATATATCCGAATAGTATCTATATCTATAATCCTTATTAATTTTATAAATAAAAAACGTTCATATTTATCTATTTAATTACCATATATTGATATATCAGAATAATATCTATATCCATAATCTATCAAAATACTATCTTATATCCATATCAAAAATTATTTACAGAGTCATTAACCACGCTGATTCGAATCTCGTGGTATGTCATCTTGCACTTTGTTTCATTCATGCTTCAATTCACTTCATGAAGCATAAGTATCTTTTGAAATTTATATCCTATGCATGATGCATGAACTATATACGCCTAATAAATTGGCATGAATCAATGATTGTGGAATATTGAAAAATAATTCAAGATAAACTTATATGGGGATAATTAGGGTTTATTTTGTTGATTCCACGTACGTGCATGATTCAATTCCGGCCAAAATATAAGAAATTAAATTAAAATCAATTTATAACGACCTACAATGACACATTAAGAGCAAATTAAATGATTTGACCAAAAAAAAGAGCAAATTAAATGAGTTGCATGCATTATGCATATATATATATATATATATATTTTGAAACATATTAGATTATTGCCCGTACCATGTACGGAGCACGATCGATAATAATTTTTTGATGTATTATTCAATCAATAAAGGAATGCATAATAATATTATTAAATATTAGATATTTATATCATCTTTTTTATCTTAAATCGTTACAATATTTTGTTGATCCAAAATCGTGATTTGATGTTAAGAATAAACTTAAATTTTAAAATTTATATAATATGACATAAATAAAAAGTATAGATAAAATACTATTATATTATTTCAAAATATATTTGATTAATTAAAATAAAATCATATGTGATATGATATGAAATTTCAAGTGAAATATTTTATCAACTTATATATTTTTATAGTTAATAAGATTTATAGAAATCAAAAATTAAGTTAATTATGACTTATTTAAATAAATCTTTTAGAAAAATAACCAGTAATAATATTTTTTAAAATATAATGAATATTTTATTTGATCTTATAAAATTATAGTTAATTTAATGATAACAGATTTATAGATTTAATTGATTTATAAATGAATATCATACACAAATTTAGTTTATATATTTTTAAGATATTTTTCAATTATATTTTATCTGTAGCTTAAATTATAAACTTATGGGACAAAAAAGATTGACAAAGAAAAATGGTGAATGTATATGATTATAAAAATACAATAAAGACAAAAATTCAGAGTGACAAATAAGTTTAACAAATTAATTATAATTTTGATTTACAAAAAATAATGTATAAGCAAATAGTTGAAAAATATAGAAATTAGGTGAAAAAGATAGATGATATTCAATTAATAAGAATACGAAGACTTTAAAATTATTTTTCTAAATTTTATTTTCTTAAATGGAGTGGGGTCAGAATTAACATGGATGTATTAACACATCAATGCATAAACAGAAGTGAAAAATGTATATAATAAACTATCCAAATTTTATCTATCTATACAATCTAATTTCATCCTAAGAGTATATAAATATTAACATATGAATGGATTGTAAATTGAAAATCACGTAAAGAGAAGTGAAAAGACTAAAAAGAGAAGAGGTATCAACTTCAACTCAATCAATTTGTTTTTTTTTAGGATTACGGACACATACGTAGAAGTTATATGTGAATTGATCTATGAGCAAACCCAAATCCTTATTATTTCTAAATAATATCCACGTTTGGATTACGGGACATAAACCCAAATCCTGATTAATTGTATGTAGAGTTACGCAGGGTATCAAAACATCTTATACAGAGTACGGGTACCTCGGCGATGCATCTTATAATTCCTATTAATTCTTATTAAATGGTCAAAAACCCGTACAAGGTACGGGTATAAAACTATTTTATATAAAAAAATGGGATCATCATTTGGGTCAAAAAGTTTCAATGATATGGTACGTGCCTAACACGCGCGGTTTTGGAGATTTTTAGGGTCTTTGGTTCTTGCTCTTTTCCCATGAGTGGCCGCCAGCCACGGCGGACGGTGGTCCGTCCGAGGACCCTCGTGGAGATAGAATGATGGTGGAAGGGGGAAGCGTTTCGTGTGTTGCTCAGCTTGTCGCGCCGGAGATTTCTACAACAAGTTCGCCTTGGAAGGAAATCGTTTATGGCAATGGTGGGATTGAAAGACGAGTGCTCAAGCAAGATTTCGTTCGTGGTAAAGCTGCTTTGTCGTTTCCGGACGGGGAAGATGGTGATCCTGTTTTCAACATCCATGCTGAGATGATCCAAACCCTAAGAACCGCTTGGGAGTCTGCACTAGTTATTAAGCCTCTCGGAAATCTTGTTCAACACGCCATCATGGATAAGAAACTGGAGAAGCTAGTCACCGACCTTAGTCAAGGTTGCCGACGAATTCGTCGACATCAGTTCCTGGACAGAGGCGTGCGCAAATCCATAAAAGGCAATATCGCGTTTTCAGTTAAGGGAACTCCGAAATACATCTGCAGAAGTGCTTTAAGGCAAGTACAAGTGTGCAAAGAAGGAAAATCATCAAGAGATCAAGGAAGATAATGAAGATAATTTTATCGTGGCTTGCGAGTTCATTTAAGGAATGATCTTGTGAAGATTGTGTACGATTCATATCTCGCCTAAATGGAGTGAATCGTGCAGTATTATTCTTAGTTCTCTTTATACATTGCCGTGGGCTTATGGGTAGAACTAAAGAGCTTGAGGGAAACATTGTAATTGCGAGTGTGTGGTGTAAGGAGAGTGTTAGATTCATTCTTCGTGAGGTTGAGTGTGAGCGAGTTGTATTGAGTGAGGATTAGGCTAAGGCAAGAGTAATTGCAAGAGTGTGTGGGATTTACATCTTGGAGTAGGAACACCTTTGTAATCCGAGAAATCAATAGAGCGAGCGAAGTGCTCTTCAAGTCCTTTCAAGTTGAAGCTTGGAAAGCAAGTGGTTTTTCCCTATACAAACTAGTTGGTTTGTAGAGGATTTTCCACTCTAAATCATTGTGTTTAATCTGGTATTGTTTAAGTCTTTCTTGTGTTTTAATTCCGCTGCACATCATAAGTTGTTGACTTTGGTCGCCGACATCGTAGGTGTCGATGACTTCGAAGTACTAACCATTCCTAATTCCTATAAGAACTACAATTACGTTACCTATATGCATGATATATATAACACGTATATGCATGATTTTAATACGTTATATGCATGATATTTTATTAGTTGTATAATGATTATTCATCTCTTATATTAAGACACGATAATATTGATCTAAGGTATTTGTATGTATAAAATATTATTGTATATTCATATTAAAAATTCTTGTATACATAACTCAACTCTTATATTCATAAAACTGGACAACTATATGCATACATGTCAATCATATATATTACAGATAATATTTATTGTAGACTTGAGGACATTGGTAAGCATTCACCAAAACAGCCCATATCTCATGTTAAATCTTAAGATGATAGATACTCAGCTCTTCTTTTGGGGTTGGTAGATTTTTTTTTTTTTTGATGAAGGGTTGGTAGATTGATCACTCTATAATAGGCCTTATACGCTACCGATCGAGCGAACCACATGGGCACCGACCCAAGTCTTCTCAAACTCGACAACCTCGCCCTCCCCAAGCAGCTCAACACCTTTCTCCCTGGCCGTCACGATCGCGGACCACGACCTCAACATACCCAGAAACCCCTCGAACGACAACGTTTTCTTTTTGGGATGCTGAACTCCAATGGCTTCCCCTCGGACCCGAGCCCGACCTCTTAAAACGGAAACGGGAGCGCCTTGTAGCCAAGGAAGATGTGCTTGATGTTGGAGTGCAAGTAAGGCAGAGTCGTGGTGTGCCACCTCCTCGTGATGGAGTCAAACTCCGGGTCGCCGACGATGTCGTTGTGTAACTAGACGGCGATTACCCCCTCGATTTCCAAAGGAGGTGGGCGGCGGCCGCGTAGAAAGTCAAGAGGTCAAACTAGTGCACGGCTTGTGCCACTGTTATCAGGTCCACTGAGTTCTCTTCCCCGATTGCGCTAATGAGTTGGTCTTCCGAAATTGGGATTGGGGTTTCTAGGTACTTGACTCGCGGGTGTGGGATTCCCCGATCCAGCTGCGATCTGCTCTCGTTCGTCGCCACCACTTGCTCGTAGTGCTCTGCCATCTGCTCAATTTCGATTTTCCTTGAAACACGTACGCGTGTAGATGATGATGATCTAGGGTTTATTTTATTTGATTAAGAAGTTGAGAGCCTGAGAGCTTATGAGATCGATGGATAGCCTGAGAGCCTAAGCTGATCTGTTAAGTCAAATCGCAACTCGATTGGTCGAGATAGAGAGAACCAGAGCCGGGATAGGAAAGAGCTTACAACAGTGGCGACTTGGCCGTTGTCGGTGCCGGCGTTCCAAGCGAGGGAGTGGCGAAGAGTGCGAGCAACCAGCCTTCGAGTAGTCGGGTTGGGCATAAAAATACCTTGGAGAATTATTGTATGTTATTAAATCATGTCCAGATTTGTCCACTGTGTACCACCCCAACCTATTATATCACTTGAACCCAAACCTTATATATATATCTATATATATATATATATATATATATATATAGATATATAGATATAGATATTCTATCAACTTTTTGTGCTAATACATAAATTTGGACATAGTTTACCATTTTAACTACTTCCAAAAACGAGGAAAATGATTTTCGAGCTTCAACATATGTGCTTAAAAACTAGAAACAAGGAAAACAATGAGTTACTCCTTCTAGGATCTCAAACCTTACAAATGGTATCAAAGCCAACTCTAAGTTACGAGTTGACTTGGTTCGGAGGGTTAAGCTTAATTACTCGTATCGAATAACCTCACTCGAATTGATCATGCATAGACTTTGGCCCCATTGTTCCATTTATCATGCACAGACTTTGGCCCCAAGTATATTATTGATAAAATAGTTTAAGATAATATACATCTATGTTAGTTTTAATCAATTAATCTACATGTTTTTTGGAGTTATATAGGATAGAATTAGGACTTAGATCCATGTATCAATTCAAGTTGTAACAAGAAGAGTGAGGGAACATGGAAGAGATGAACGTATAAAAAGTTTGATTTCCTGATTGCATATCAATAGACAATAGTAAGAAAACGGGACACAATTTTTTTTTGGGTCCAAGAAAACAGTACACAATTAAACGCACAATAATAATAATAAGTTACGTAGAAATAGTATACGTAACTTAATACATAACTTACTTAATTCTTACATAAAAATCAATCCGTGTTCAAACAAAATTAAAGCAAACATTCGGCCACGTTACATACGATCCAAGAATCATCATTATATTAATAATAATAATAATTTTACGAAAGTGTGAAACCAAACAAGGACAAAACAAGAATGGCGAAACAAATTATAAATTAATCAAGAGCACTTAGATCGACACTCGCCGACATCCTCTCATGTCCGTCGAGTAGATTAATCCCACCTTGCATCTCATTCACCTTATAAAATCTGCAAAATCCAAACCAGAGCACAAACTGTTATACATTGGTTGCAAACGTACACTTATTTAAGCACATGGCCAAAAACTATCACCTAGCTAGGGACGTACCTTAAAAGTCACACGTGATAATGCAAGTTCATAGCTTTAGAGAGAGCAAGTGAACCCGGGAGGAGGGGTCTTGCCACAAGTAACAAGAAGCTGAAGAGCAAGAGGCACAAATATGTTAAGGTTAAGAAGCTTAATCTTGAGAGTGGTGCAAAGGCACACGGCCGCCTCGAGCTCCACGAGCCCTTGCAACACCGGGCAACACTCGTTCACGGCCGGGTCCCCGAGCCCGATATGGACCAACCCACCTAGTAGATCCACGCACGCCCCGAGCTTCAAGGCGTCGATTGGGCACGTGGCAGGCTTGGGTGTACTAGATGGTGGCGGGCACGGTTTCTTCCCACCCGGGCCAAGTACGGGTGGCACGATCCCACCCGAGCCAATGGGTGGCACGATCCCGCCTGTGACCGGGGGCACGGTCCCACCAATGACCGGGGGCACGATCCCGCCTGTGACCGGGGGTTTCGGGAGGACGGGCACGATTGGAGGGAGGATGTGCGGGGGTTTCACGATGGGAGGGACGGTAATGGGACCGGTACCGGGCGATTTCGGGGATGAGGGCTTGGTAGTCTTGTGTTTGTGGGTTGGGGGCTTGCCACAGTAGCCACAGGCTAAGAGGGGCGTGGCTGAGGAGAGGAAGAGCATGCAAATGAGGAGGAGGGCGGGGGATTTGGAGGAGGGCTCCATTTTTGTGAGTGTGTGTGTGTGTGTGAAGTGTAGGTGTGTTGTGTAAAATGAGTGAGTGATAGGAGGGTTATATAGGACCTAGGGTTTTGGGATTGGTTGATTATAAATTTACAGTTTGAGAGATGAGCTTGCAAGATATGTGTAATAACAGAAGAGGAAGTAGCATGGGACGTTTTTTGATATGTAACATAGCATTGGCACGTGTCACGTGAAAAATGAGAGGGTAAATTGGTGACAAGTAGGGTTTTTTGGACAAAAATGGCGACAACTAGGTTGGGTAAAAAGTAAAAACATGAATTCATATCCAGAGGTAAATAGTAACTTGAAAACTAACTAGGGTTATGATTTATAATTGAGCATTTTGAAACTACTAATATAAAACCTTAAACTTACGTGTAAGATTGTATTATATATATTGGGAATTAGTATAAAGACAGGGACGAACATAACCCAGTAAGATTGGATTATATTGGGAATTAGAGCGATTTCTTAAGAGTCATTATACTTCGATTCGTATAATTTTTAGTTGGGTTTTCTTTCCAATTTTTTTTTTAATACAAGGGTTAAATTGTATTAAAAGAACCGAGTTACAAAATTACCAGGACACCTAGTTATTTACAACATGTCTATTCTCTAATCTCTCCACAAACTTAAACTTACTAATGCAATCATCAATACTCATGCCTTCTTGATTAAACACAAGGGATCATCAATACTCATGCCTTCTTGATTAAACACAAGGGAATTCCTAACCTTTTAAATGAAGTACATAGCAACACAATGACAATAATTCCAGATATATATTAAACGTAATAGAGTTCCTACCATTAAAGTGGCTCGTTTGACGGATCCAATCCGGGATATTCTTAGGCCTTGTTCTTTTTTGGGGAGAAAAGATGTTTTTGGGTTAAAAGTATGAGTTTTGGTGAAAAAATTTTATTGAGAAATGTGAAAAGTAGAGATATAATGTGTGTATAAAAAAAAGATAAAAGAAATTTTTTGGGTGAATTTTTTTTTTAGGGGACAAGTGAAACAAGCCCTTACTTCTTCTTTCCAATTTTCATATACTCTAACTTATGCTATCTCTAAAGCAAAAACAAACAAAAAATTATGGTATCTCGGGTACGTTTTGGCGGTATAATTTCGAAGTCGTACATAATATTCACAATTTTTACGTAAACATAGGGACATAGGGTATCTATATAATAATTGAATGAATGAAAATATACATTACCGTACCAGTTCACCACTAGTTTAAACAAGGGTAAAAAAAACTTTCCCAAAGGAGATCAGAGAAAAAGCCAAATTTAGTGTAGAATCACGACAGCCATCAGTTGCACAAAGCTACAAGATCAACATTCAACATGTCAGTTTTTTTTTGCAGAATGGACAGTGATTTTCGAGACATGTGATCCCGATATTCATATCACAAATACGGATTACTAAGAGCATACACTATGGAGGGGATTGTCAATCCTCTCTTTACTTTCTCTCTCCTCACCTCCTTTTGATACCACATCTACCCTATATTTTACCCCACTCTTTCCTCTTTCTCTTCCTCTTCCTCTATTTCCACCCACAACAATGAGGATCATTTCCTTTCCTCTCTTCCAGTTTTTTATACATATATCTTACCAAATATTCATATTATCAATTTATGATTTATTCACTTGATTTTGATTAATTAATTAATTTAACATTCAATAAAAAAAATATATTACTTATGACAATATAAATTGATTACTACTAATAATTAAATATTGATTAACATTAAGATAATACAAAAAAATATACAGTATTACTTATGATAAATGAAAAAAGTATGCAATATTAGGTTCAATTTATAGACAAAAAAATTGTAAGAATTATTCTTTTTATTTTTTGTGTTTTAAAATATCTTTTTAAGATATTTTTATTTGTAATTTGTTAATGTTAAATTGTAATGAAAATAAATGAATGTAGTTGATAGATGAGACACATGTCAAATTTTGATTGGGTGAATAGGGAGAGGAATGCACAAAAGCCAATGTGCACATTCCTCTACCCATAGAGGAATCAACCCCATTCCTTTTCCAAGAGGGGATCCTCTCTTTCACCCCACTATCAAGAGGATCCTCTCTTTTAATAAAAAATGGATAAAATAAGGAAGAGAGGATTGACAATCCCCTCCATAGTGTATGCTCTAATCAGAATCAAAGTCGATGTTTTTTGATACTTTCATAACTCAATTACTAATAATTTGAGTTGGCCCATGCATGAAAGTTTGTGCTAATTGTTGTCATAGGCTGACTTAAACTCAGTATAATACAAGAGGGCTTAGTTGAGCCAGTATGAGTTTCCTATTAGAATAGGATTACCAACGTTTTTACTTGAATCTAAATGGTGGGTTCGGATTCGATTTTCTCGGTTTGAAATAGACATACGGCTATTATTTGAAAAGAAAGTGACGAGACCAAAATCGAACCGAATAAAACAAAAGGCAAAACAAAAAATTTGGAAAATTCCTGTGTCAAAAATCGGTTTTACGGTTTGGTTTAAATTTTTCGGTTTGAACCAATTCATGCATAGCCCTAAGTGGAGATATTGATGGCCAAAATTAGATTCTTGTCTCTTATATTTCTATCTTTCTACCCAATGAATCCACCTTATTTGAATGAACAACAATGATCATCAAACCGTAATATTGGACTCGTCAATGCAAAATTACAAAACCTATAAATTTCCTGTACCCAAACTATTCCAAAAGCATTTTAATCTTTAAAATAACCCAATAAAATTTGTGTCCTTGGAGCTGGGACCAAAACACAGCTCAAAATTTCAAAAAGCAAACTGACAATACAACTCACTCGGTCCAAAAAGTTTACGTAAGATCATTTAATGTTATATATTGTGGGCTTATATATTTTATACAATTATATTATAAGGCTAAATAAATAATGAGTTTAATTTAAGCGATTCAATAAAGGCGAAATCCTAGGATTTCTAATAAATGGTATGGACCCAATGGGTGGATACCGGATTTGACCCAATAGGTTTAATGGGACTCTATTGGGGCAAATAAATAGAGAACTAGGTTATAGTCCCCAATATGCCAATTTCATTCATGAACTTTTCTACGGTGCTCTTCCCATCAGGTATGTAATTATAATTCTTAATATCTTGATATGATCGGATCTTGGCCTTAATTCGGATTAATTTAACAAGTGGTATCAGAGCCTCGATCATATTAAGATATTAGACCTAAATTCATCATGAACTAACGGTTAATTTTGATGCCGATTGACTGAATATTTAATCTAATTGGTTGATTATAATCGGCGGCGATGTTCGTTCATGATCGATTTGTTTAACTCTTGATCGGTGCATGTTGTTCACATGTTGAAAAGTCAATGTTTGTGTCTAAGTTGTACCCGTCTTTCGATCCAGCATGATAGTGTATTTCTTCGGAATTATATGCATATATAATTTTCGGAATTGATATATACGTAGTAGGATTGTAGATGTGCAGTGTGCCGTATTTGACATCATCGTTTGGTGAATTGCTCTTTTGTGATGATTACGTGCTATACTGTTATTGCTATATCATGAGTTGAATAGTTATGTACTATTCTTGATTGAAAGGCTTACCATGCTTAGTGTAATGAATTTGGTAAATTGTTTATGATTTTGTGACTTTGATGTGCACGGTATGTATATATAATCGTGAATTGTTTCTATTGCCTTTTCAATAGTTGACTGTGCATCAATTAGGAAGATTTAATTAATCTTCAATTAGGAAAGTTGCTCATATACATATATGCGTACGGTTTTCTCCTTTTGGTATATGCTGATTGTGTAATTGCTCATATGTATATGTATAAGGTTAATACATTATATCATGTACTCCAATATAAGGGTTATTTAATACTTGATATAATTTCGATTTTAGATTGAATTAATTGAAACAACATGCTGCCAAAGTAGTCTCTGTTGCGTAAATTAATTTGATTTAAAATATAAAGTTTGTTTTTTTTTGGTGTGTTCTTATTTATGCGAATATTGATCGGCCCAAAGGAAGGTTGATATTTGGCCAGATAATGAATACACATGTGATAATAAATATTGATAATTATAAAGTTATGATCTATGTGAATAATAGTCGGTCCAAAGAAAGGCTATAGTTTGACCAGATTTATTATCAATGTTTGATTATTGTGTTGAGAGTACCACTTACAATTGATATTTTGGTGCAAACACTGGATGTCAAGTTGTGCTAGGTATCTTGTATGAATTTAATTCTTCATGATTATTGATTGCATGTTTTTCTTGTTCTCTCTATAGTTTCAGCAACCGCTAATAATGTTTCTGCTCAAGTCAGTTCCATTCCTATGCTTAATGGGACAAACTTTAAGGTCTGGAAAGAGAATATCGAAATCGTTCTCGGATGCATGGATTTAGATCTTGCGCTAAGGACTGAGCGACCCACTTTGGCTGAGGATAATTTCAATGAAGCGAAGGTTGAAAAGTGGGACCGCTCTAACCGCATGAGTCTAATGATTATGAAGCGCTCCATTCCGGAAGCGTTTCGGGGCTCTATTTCTGAGAGCACTAATGCTAAGAAATCCCTTGAGGCAATTGAGAAATATTTTGCCAAGAATGAGAAAGCAGAAGCAAGCAATCATTTGGCTGCTTTGATTTCTATGAGGTACAAGGGAAAAGGAAGCATAAGAGAGTACATTATGGAAAT
Organism: Polygonum maritimum; assembly: GCA_963924305.1. Classification (NCBI taxonomy): domain Eukaryota; kingdom Viridiplantae; phylum Streptophyta; class Magnoliopsida; order Caryophyllales; family Polygonaceae; genus Polygonum; species Polygonum maritimum. The sequence continues at coordinate 23,041,216 of OZ002733.1, forward strand.
GTCAAATCTTGCTGGAAAACTAAAGGCACTAAAGTTAGAGATAAATGATGATTTACTGATGCATTTAGTTCTTTTGTCTTTTCCTGCACAATTCAGTCAATTTAAGGTGAGTTATAATACTCAGAAGGAGAAATGGACTCTTAATGAGCTCATCTCACAATGTGTGCAAGAAGAGGATAGGATCCAGAGAGACAAGACAAAAAGTGCTCACTATGCATCAAGCTCTCAGAAGTACAAAAGAAAGAAGGCTAAGGACACTGCAGCTGGGACACACTTGCAGAAAAAGGTGAAAAAGCAAGGTGATGAACTCACTTGTTTCTTCTGCAAGAAAGGAGGACATATGAAGAAAGATTTTCCTAAGTACGCCGGCTGGCGTGAAAAAAAGGGTAATGGTCTCACTTTGGTTTGTTCTGAGGCTAATTTGTCTTCTGTACCTATTGACACTTGGTGGGTAGATTCTGGTGCTACTACTCACATTTGTGTGTCAATGCAGGGTTGCCTGTGGAGTCGACCGCCAAATGATGCTGAAAGATTCATCTATGTGGGCAATGGCAACAAAGTTCCTGTGGAAGCAATAGGGCATTTTAGACTACTTCTAAAGACTGGTTGTTATTTGGATTTATTGGATACTTTTGTGGCTCCGTCTTTTAAGCGGAATTTGATTTCTATTTCCTCTTTGGACAAAGGTGGTTACCACTTTGGTTTTGGAAATGGATTATTTAGTATCTCTTTGAATTCAAATGTTATTGGTACTGGTTCTTTAATGGATGGTCTTTATATGCTAGAAGTTGTTGCTACCCATAATGAAATCCTGCATACTAGCTCAAAAGGTACAAAGCGCAAATTAAATGAGAATTCTGCATCATTATGGCATAAGCGTTTATGTCACATCTCTAAGGAGAGAATACAGAGGCTTGTGTCAGATGGGATTCTTGATTCCCTTGATTTAACAACCTTTGAGGTTTGTGTTGAGTGTGTTAAGGGAAAATTAACAAACACAAGAAAATTAAGTGCCAACAGAAGTCAAGAGGTCTTAGAACTAATATATACAGATATTTGTGGTCCATTCCCTACAGCTGCATGGAATGGTCAACAATACTTTATTACGTTCATTGACGACTACTCTAGATATGGGTACTTATATTTGATAAGTGAGAAATCTAAAGCCTTGGATGTTTTTAAGTCTTATAAAGCTGAAGTTGAGCTTCAACTTGGTAAGAAAATTAAGGTTGTCAAATCTGACCGTGGTGGAGAATACTATGGCAGATATGATGGATCAGGTGAGCAACGTCCAGGACCCTTTGCGCTTTTCCTAAAGGAATGTGGAATCGTCCCACAGTACACTATGTCAGGCAAACCTAGCATGAATGGTGTTGCTGAGAGACGAAACAGGACCCTTTAGATATGGTGAGAAGTATGATTAGTCATTCTTCTTTACCTGAATCGCTTTGGGGAGAAGCACTAAAGATTGCAGTATATGTCCTTAACAGAGTACCTAGCAAAGCAGTAGCTAAAACCTCATATGAAATGTGGACTGGGAAAAAGCCCAGCATAAGGCACTTACATATTTGGGGATGTCCAACTGAGGCTAGGCCATATAAGCCTAATGAAAAGAAATTGGACTCTAAGACTGTTAGTTGCTATTTTGTTGGGTATGCAGAACGCTCCAGAGGGTTTAAGTTTTATGATCCCACTACCGCTCCTTCTTTGAGACGGGAAATGCCAGATTTCTTGAGGATGTAGAATTTGGGGGGAAAGAATTAAGGAACGTCACTTTTGACGAAGTTGTCCCTGTAGAAGAGGAATTTATTTCCATACCTAATGTTGTTATTGAAAATGATCAGGGAAATCCTGACATTTCTCAAGAAGCAATTCCAGTTTTGGACAATAATGAAGTTCCTCCCGTAGAGCAAATTCAACAACCTCAAGAAGTGCCATTAAGGAGGTCTAATAGAGAGAGAAGATACGCAATTCCGGATGATTACATTGTGTATCTTGTAGAACAAGATGATCCTATGGGCGTAATTCCAGATGAATATTTTGCGTACCTTATGGAACAGGAAGATTCTGTTGGAATTGCAGAGGATGATCCAATAAATCTTCGTGAGGCTCTTCAAAGTTCTAATTCTCTAAATTGGATCAATGCTATGAAAGATGAGATGAAATCCATGAAGGACAATGATGTTTGGGATCTTGTCGAGTTGCCAAAAGGTGTGAAACCCATTGGTTGCAAATGGATATTTAAAACCAAAAGGGATTCTAAAGGAAACATCGAAAGATATAAGGCTCGTCTAGTCGCAAAAGGATTCACTCAGAAGGAAGGTGTTGACTTTAAGGAGACCTTTTCTCCAGTCTCATCAAAGGATTCTTTCAGAACAATAATGGCACTTGTAGCTCATTTTGACTTAGAGCTGCATCAGATGGATGTAAAGACGGCGTTTCTTAATGGAGACATTGACGAAACGATTTATATGGTGCAACCAGAAAATTTTGAGTCCAAAGATTCAAAATCTATGGTGTGCAAGCTAAAGAAATCCATCTATGGTCTTAAACAGGCTTCTAGACAGTGGAATCATAAATTTCATAAAGTGATTACCTCGTTTGGCTTTGAGGTAAATAAAGTTGAAGATTGTGTATATCACAAATTCAGTGGGAGCAAATTCATTTTCTTGGTGTTATATGTCGATGACATACTACTAGCTTGTAACGATATAGGCTTATTGCACGAAACCAAGAGTTTTCTCACTAAACATTTTGAGATGAAGGATCTTGGTGACGCCTTTTTTGTTTTAGGTATACAGATACCGCGAGATCGCTCTCAAGGTATCCTTGGGTTGTCACAAAAGAGCTATATCGAAAAGGTATTAAGCAGATTTGGTATGAAAGGTTGTGCATCGACAGATACACCTATCACTAAGGGAGACCGGTTTAGTCTCAAACAGTGCCCCAAAACAGACCTTGAAATAAAGGAGATGCAAAAGATTCCTTATTCCTCCGCGATAGGAAGTCTGATGTATGCTCAAGTTTGTACTCGTCGCGATATAGCATTTGTGGTGGGACTTTTGGGCAGATACTTAAGTAACCCTGGACTGGATCATTGGAAAGCAGCAAAGCGGGTTATGCGGTATTTGCAGAGAACAAAGGACTTCATGCTAACCTACAGGAAATCGGACAGTGTGGAGATCATTGGATATTCTGATTCCGATTTTGCAGGATGCCTTGATAGTAGACGATCCACTTCAGGCTATGTTTTTGTGTTAGCTGGAGGAGCTATATCCTGGAAAAGTGTCAAACAGACACTTGTAGCTACCTCAACTATGGCTGCAGAATTCATGGCTTGCTTTGAGGCATCCATTCATGGCATATGGCTGCGTAATTTTGTCACCGGGATGCGTGTGGTCAGTGGTATTGAAAGACCATTGAAATTATATTGTGACAATAAGTCAGCAGTTTTGTTCTCCAACAACAACAGAAGCTCTGTGAAGGAGAAACACATTGACATCAAGTTTCTGTCATTGAAGGAAAAGGTTCAGAATGGTCAAATTTCCATAGAACATATCAGAACAGACTCAATGCTAGCAGATCCGTTAACTAAGGGATTGCCTCCTAAGGTCTTTCACGAGCACACTGCTCATATGGGTGTTGGCAATTTTTGTAGTACCTTGGTCTAGTGGGAGTTTCTATGGAAATTCTAAGTTAAGTTTATGCATAATAAGGATGTTATGATTTTATCATAATATATTTCTGAACTTGTTTATGAGGTTTTGGGTTGATCTCCAAATAAAGTAGGACTAGTTGGAAATAGACATGTTTTATGGAATCACATTGCATGTAATTTCCATGCCACTCATCCATACTTGATCTATGTCATTGATTATACTAGTGTGGTGACCACGGAAGGTTTAGTTATGATCTTCATATAACGAATGCCGCCGTGATCTCATATTATTATACGAGATGGACCAGATTGATATAAAGGAGAAGTTTGTAAGTTTAGCCAAGACGTGTACACATAAAGAATTTTGGATAATATAATTGTTTTTGGTCATTTGTAGCCCAAGTGGGAGATTGTAAGATTATTTAATCTTATATATTGTGGGCTTACATATTTTATACAATTATATTATAAGGCTAAATAAATAATGGGTTAATTTAAGTGATTCAATAAAGGTGAAACCCTAGGACTTCTAATAAATGGTATGGGCCCAATGGGTGGATACCGGATTTGGCCCAATAGGTTTAATGGGACTCTATTGGGGCAAATAAATAGAGAACTAGGTTATAGTCCCCAATATGTCAATTTCATTCAGGAGCTTTTCTACGATACTCTTCCCATCGGAGTAAAGGGAAACCCTAGAGATTGGCTGAGGAAGACTAGCATACCTGTGGCTATCATTAGCTTTCAATTGAAATTCCGCATCAGGTTTGATCGCTACAATGAATTCAGGTATGTAATTATAATTCTTAATATCTTGATATGATCGGATCTTGGCCTTAATTTGGATTAATTTTCTAACAGTTTACACTTAGGCTAGGCGCCAGCGAGTAAACTTGTTTTGACTCGAACTTGAAACTGATGACAATTGGCGCCGTTCTATAGTTGGTTCGAGTCAAGTCGGGTATATTTGAAGTAAGGAAAATATGAGAAAATTATCAAATAAAGAACGAGTTACATTATATTTTAGCTATATGTGCGTATAAACAAACTATAGTTGCTAATATATATATGCTAGAGCATTGAGGATATATGACCAAACTTAATGACTTAGTGCTGAAATTAATGTTAAAGAATAATGGCATGCGTAATTTCTAGAATATGTTAGGGCATGATGCCATGATCCAATGCAAACCATGTACAATAACATGGTGTTAGAGATGGCCCTATTCTGTTTGGAGCTGATAAACCGAATCAGAATAAACCCTCGGGAACCGACCAGAAGGAACCAACCCTCCTTTGGTTTCGGTTCACCATTTCAAAAAACATGTTAATCGGAAGAAACCGTCGATTCTTACATTTTTTTAAATAGTAATTGGATTCGAACAGCGAGTCCAATGGATAGCTTGACCTGGATTTTTTTAAAAAATTGGTCTGAAACTGAATCTGTCTTGAAATTAGAAAAAAAATCGGGACCAAACCAGATTAACTAGTTAGGGCCCATTTCCGGTTCCGGGCTATGAAATCGGATCCCTGGACGACATGGTGTTAAATTCTCGCACTATCTCTTGATCGATTCGCCTTATGATGTAACTGCTAGATTAATTTTGTTCGGTTCGCCTGTGAATAAAATAACCCCTTGATTAAAAAAAAATATCCTTGTGGGTGATTAACTTGATGTCTAATTGATTAATCTCCCTCGCCAGTCTCCACTAAGTATAATATATCATTATTTAATTTCTTGCCCGAAGAAGAAGATAATAGAACATTCAACAAAAAAAAAGAGAGAAGATAATAGAACACACAACCCAAACATAGTAATCTTATTGCGATAAACCAAGAAAAGGAAGGACAAGTGGGCAAGTTGGGGCAAAACTAGTCATGCATGTGAATGCTCACAAGCGTACACATGGGTGTGTAGTGAGGGATCGATCAAATCCGGTTTCTGCCAAATTCTAACCATGACATAATTTGTAGTGGGAATGGGTTCCCCATCTTTGCCTAACAATATTAATTAGGCTGGTCCAACTTTGATAAAATATCTCTACATAGTTCAAATGATATCAATTGCACTCTTGCTCGCGGATCCTGGCCAATCGACATCCCGAGATCTTAATTTGTACATTCCCATAGCGTGCTTATACTGCGCCCGACATCCGAACGAGCTTCTTTGTTCATTACCCTAGATTTTGAATTTCAGATGGGGAAGTTCAGGTGAGATATGTATTACGGTACAACGTAAGGTATAATAGGGGGTGTTAGATCGAACCAAATCAATGATTCTAGGGATTAACTAGTATTAGTCCCGTGTCTTGAAAGCACGAATTTGATTTAAGTAAAAACCTAGTTTAAATTTTATATAAATTTATTTAAAATAATAATTTGATATAAAATCTTGTATTATTTTATTTAATTTGTTTCTTATGAGATCTATTTTAATGATACAATATTTCTACTATAATATATTCTTTTAATCGAACAAAGATTTGTAGAATTATAATTTTTGTATAAGGATTGAATGCTTCTAAGGTTTGTAGGATTTATTTTAATGTTTATGGATTATAATTTTGATTATGAATTTAATTGAAGTTGACATATGTTTTTTTCATATTATTATTTTAATTATCTAATTAAAGGGCACGATTTTATAAAAAAAATTAAGATTGATTGAAACTAGTAAATAAGAATTTTTTGAGAAAAAATATGTATAAAATTGAAAGTTCAATTTTTCATTAGCAAAACATGAAAATGAAAATTAGTAGATAAGAAGAATTCAAATGTGGAGTCTACAATGGAGTTTCAACCAATTTAAACAATTTAAAATTATTTTAATAAAGATGGGTGATTCGGTCCAATGAAGTGTTGCCACGTGACATGCTAAATATTAGTTTTAACCTCCGCTTTAGTATATAGTTATGATAAGAGTGAGAAGATTTTATTGAAAAATCAATAATTTACGTAAAACTGAAAAATCGTTAGTGAATCCTAGAAAATATATTAGTCAGTGTTTGAATAACTCTGTACGGTGCTTTGAATAATTAAAGAGTTGAACATGTTTTATCGTTTTATGAATCCTTTTCTATTCCGGTGTACTCATAAATCACTAGAGTTGAATATGTATCTATCTTCGTATGAAAATCAATTCATTATAGGCAGAATCGTTACATATTAAAATAAAAATGAAAATAATGACCTTATGTGAGTATTGAATGTGTAATCATAATGCATTGAATAATATGAAAATAAAGATTGTTACATCTCAAAAACATACTACGATAAGTTTGAATAAGTACATCTATTTTTGAATATACATTGATATGATAAAAAAAAATTATTGTCTTTATCCTCAAACTTCATCCACTACTATTTCATCCCTCTTCTTGAGTAACTGCATAACAAAAAACACGTATATGAATAGTAATTCATGTATAATAGTACACACAACTTAAGAAGAATGAATAGCAAAATACATATGTATGAATAACAATTCACATGTATATGAATAACAGATTATATGTATAGGACTATGAAACCACATAGTTATGAATAACAAGTCAATCATATATGAATAATAAATCGTTTACATATTGATAAAATGTCATGTGTATATGAACATCAAGTCATATGTGAATAAGTGCATATTCGGTGTGGAATAATTATACATGTATTAATGAAAAAGTCAGATATATTGAATTTTATTAGAAATTGACTTTGAATAACGAATACATGCTAATATTGTTGAACAAATATTCATCATATAATGCATAACTATCAAAACAAAAAAACACTATTGCGAAAGTTGTCTTATAATCAATGAAAAACACATACAACATGAAAAGTACAAAACTATTTATATCTGTTATTTGAAAAGTTGTTATCAATATGTAGAAAAGCATAGTATACACACATGAAACAAAAATGAAAAAGAACTTTGTTCATATTGTAATGAATAAGTTCATGTACAAATTTGAAAAAGATTCAAACAAAGAAACCATTACATATTTGAAACTAATTTGTGAAAAAGTTGTCCTATAATCAATGAAAAACACTATTGTACAACATGAAAAATACAAAACTATTTATATTTGTTATTTGAAAAATTGTTATCAATATGTAGAAAAACATAGTAGACAATGACACACATGAAACAGAAATGAAAAGGCACTTTGTTCATATTGGATTGAATACGTCTTTGACAAAAAAAAATATTGTATTGAATACGTTCGTGTAAAAATTTAAAAAAGATTCAAACAAAGAAACCATTACATATTTGAAACTAATATGTGAAAAAGTTGTCCTATAATCATTGAAAAACACAATAATATACAACATGAAAAATACAAAACAATTTAAATTTGTTATTTGAAAAATTGTTATCAATATGTTGAAAAACACAATAGACATATCTGAAACATAAATGAAAAACACTCATTTCATCTCATAATGAAAAAATCCGTGTAAATAGTTAAAAAAGATTCAACACAATTCAAACAAGATTCGTACTTATACGTGAACCCATTTATACTACTTCGTTCTACAACTACTGCCAACACCAACAATTGAAACAAGATTTGTACTTATTCGTGAACCCATTTATACTACTCGTTCTACAACTACTACCAACACCAACATAATAAAATCAAATCTGTAATTAACAAAATTTCGAGATTATAGGTGCAAATCATACCTCGTTCCATCGTAGATCTTGAAAGGTTGATCGCCATGGTTGCAATCCAAGATAACGTGTATAATTCAATAACACATAATGAATAAAATCTGATGCTTTCCCCCTTCCGAATTTGCTGAGGATTAATGAGGACTATGGTTGTTCATGAAAGGTTTTTCAATTATGGATTACGATATTTTTCATAATGCAATTCAGCAGTTTTTTTAATTTGTTTTCTATTAGGAAATCCCTAAAAATCAGCAAATCTCCCCCCTCTTTCCAAAATAAAATCTGCATAATATATTCATTCAATCCCCCCTATTTTAGCTATTTTGTTGCCTTATTATGAGTCATTGATATACTCTAATCCAACACCCCTTATGTATCCGTATGTTGCACCTTAAATGGGTGTTTTACTAAAGCGCTATTCTATTCGGTTTACACTATATTTTCATTGCTTTCAATTATGTCTCCCGTGGTTCGTTCTCCAAAACGAAGACAATCGTATATCTTTAGCTATCTACCCTTTAAAGTAAGAGAAAGTAGACTACCTTCGCTTGTCCAAAACAATTGTTAATGACCGGATGCCCTAATTAGAAAGATAAACATATCTTCCCTAATTTACCAAACTACATCTAAATTAGTAACATGCACTAGTCAGGAAAAGAAATCAATCTATGTATATATATATAAAAGCCGTAAAGATTGGAGCCACCACGTTGCGCCACGTCAGCATTTTCCACATGTCGCATCCACATTACGCCACCAAGGATTTTGCCACGTGTCGCCATAATATTGAGCCACATCATATATTTTCTATTTATTAATTAAGCCATGTCATCTACATATTTCCATCTAATTTACAAATCATATCTATTAATTAAAACTATTCTTACTCATCCCTACACCTCATAATTTTTCCATATCATATGCCACTTTAAATTATTTTTCACCCAATTATAGTTAAATAATTATATACATAATAAATAAATAATCTAAATATAAATATCAATAAACCACCATCTATAGATCATCAAAACCTCCATTTACAAAGTGTTTGGCACCTTCGCCAGCATCCTCAATCTTGACCTCGCCATCAACTTCTACAACATTACCGCCACGATTAAGCTCCTTGGCTGCACAATGGTCAATTGCGAAACTCCCAACATGGCTGCAGAATGGTGTAAGTTGAAATTCGAACCTAATTTCAAACAATTATTTTATAATATACAATACTATGTACTTCATTTAATTTACTTTAAAAAAGATTAAAAAAATATAGAGGAAATCAATCTTTCCTATGTCAACTCAAAACTACCTTAATTTAGAACAATTATAATTTTGAGCAAATTTTCGTACATAGACTTTCCAAAAATTCTACTACTCCATATTATAAATTATGAACTTTCTAGAAAATTCAAAATTATTTATGAAAATGAAGATTTGGTTCAAAGTATAAAAGATTTTCTGCTATTTTGTTTTGGAAATCTTTTTACCCGTGGAGCTATTTTAATTTATAGCAAAATTTTGATTTGAAAAGATTTGGTACTGCTTAGAAAATATAGTTTGGTTGGAGTTCGATCAAAAAGGATTTGGTTGGAAATATTTTTTCCCGTGGAGGTATTTTTATAGCAAAATTTTGTCTTCGAAATATTTTTACCCGTGGAGCTATTTTTGCATTCTCTTTTAGAATTTTAGTTTTCAAATTTAGGATGCTTATCCGATGCACCTTGAAAATAGGTTAGAACTTTTTTGAGAAAATTGATTTATTAAAGACCGATTTATTAAAAGAAGTTTTGATTTCAGTCCTTATAACTAATATTATCGTCAATTTATATTTTTTAAAGAAATTATATAGTATTTTATGGTAAAAAATTGATTTTTATGATCTTTCATTTTTCGCAAAAACTAATCATATCTTGCTAAATGTACCTATTAAAACGATGCTAGGGTTGTTAAGATATGATTACTAAATTTGAATTTCAAAATAACTATATAATTAATTAGTGTATTTATCTATTGTTAACGAAAAAATGTATAAAAGATGTTAAGTCCCGACATTTACAAGTTAATTAGAATTTCATGTAATTCATTTATGAAATCTTCAAAAGAAGATGGTCGCAATAACCATTTTAATTACTACCAAAGTAATGTTGATGGATGAGAGAGAATTGATCTACCCAAATTATTAAAAAAATTATCGTATTATATTATATTTGTTATGAATTTATGTAATATTTCATAACATTGATATGAAATAACCATGTTATGAATTCATTTATGGAAGTTACATAGTAAATTAATACTTCCTTATTAGTGTATTTTTATTCTAGGTAATAAAATACATGGAGCTATTAAGGAATCATTTATATTACTTTTCATACAGTAAAGAAGAAGCTACATATAACATTTTAAATTTTGGTCTAATACAATATGAAGCAAACATCCCCGCGCAGGCACGCGGGTACTACACTAGTATATATTATAAAAGCCGACCGTTTTCGAGCCACCACGTTGATTCTGGCCCCACCAGATATTTAACCAAAATAATTTTTAAAGTCTTTTAATTAACTATCATAATTTTGCTACATAAATTTTCAATCTTTTAATTAACTACCTTATCAACAATATCTATCTATACAATATCTAGCCATATAATTTTGCTACGATCTATCTATACCATATCTTACCCGTCGTAAGTCATACCTTACCAATATCTTTTAATACAAAATTGCATCCGTCCATATGATTAGATAGTGTAGGGTAACTAAACCAGATATAATTTTGCTATCATCAATATAATTTTGCACGACGGGTAAATTGTCGTACCTTACCAAAACAATATCTTTTAATTAATTTTGGTACCATCTATCCATATAATATCTAGCTGAAAATATAGTACGTAAATAAACCATATACAATATCTATCCGTATATAATATCTATCCATAAAATACAGTACGTAAATTTACAATATCTTTTAATTTTGCTACGTAAATAATTTCCAAAATATATCTATCCATATTATTTGTATTACTATGTACTAAAGCGGAAGCAAATTCTGCCACCATATTGCGCCACATGACCCCCTTTTTTAAAAATCTATTTTGTTAAATCTTGATTTTATCATAATCTTATAGATACTTAATTAAATTATTTGTTCTATATTAGAATTTGTGTTGTTTAAATAATAACTCTATCTAAATATATAAATCTTTATCTTATCATTATACTCATTTAATTAATACATAGATCTATCATAAACCTTTTATTTCAAAAAATATTTTCTTCGTCACAATCTATAAATCATAATTATCCCATTTAATTAAATATCATATTAAATTTAAATTATTTTCGTAATTTTATTCTGGTATTTTTTTAAATCGTCAATGGTAGCAAATTCTATCACTATATTTAAGACAAATATTCATTCTATTACAATAATATATTAAATACATTTTTACTATCATATCATATTAAAATATCAATAAAAAAAGTATATGTTTTGTTTAACATATATATCACTAATATTGCATATTGATTACACTTTAGAAAAAAAAAAAGATAGATTTCTTAATTAAGATTATAATTCGCTCAAGTTTTCATTACATTTTTATATACTTATTATTTAATTATTTTTTCAGAAAAAATAACATATATACAAGATAATTTGGTGTTCTATATAACTTATTAAATATTATCTATATTGTTAATATTATAATTAATTTTGTAACTTTATTATTTGATTTACTTGAATAAATTTTAAGCTTAAGTTAATTGTTTTCTATATTTACATGATCTACTTATTTCTTACCGATTATATTTCATTTTGTTTTCCATCTTGATAACAAATTTGATTTTTTAGCCAAATAATAATTTCGATTTATATCTTGATAACGTACATCTTCTTCATAGTTTTTACTTATTTACAAAATAATCCCTCAAATTTTCTCAAATTATACAAATGTCCCTTATTTTCATAATACAAACATATAAGTGGTCGTTTTTTAACTAGCACATTATTTTTGACTCTACCTCACATATAAAAAAAACTAATTTTTATTATTCGCATTATATAGGGTTTTCTAATTGAATTTCTTCTAATCTACTTATAAGAAAAAGCTTTTATCAATTAGTAATTCTTAAAGCATTATATGGAAAAATCTTTCAATTCACAAACGAATTAAGAAAAATCTATGAATATTGGATTCAACTTATTTCTTTAATACTAGTAAATTTGTAGTATTCGACAAGTTCCATTAAATTTTTATAAACTTTATCAATTTATTAGTTGATGAATTTTTTAATTATATTTGCATTTATGATAGTCGTTATGAATATATGATAAAAATTGTAAGTAAAATATCAGCTTATCTCAGGTTTTATAACAATATACAAATGAGTGAAAAAATTATGTCTTATATATATTTTTGGGGTTATATGAACTTCAAAAACAATATCACTCTTTCTAAAAGATAAAAAACATGTTCATATAATAAAACTTATATAATATTTTCTATATAAATATATAATTTTATTTTAATATTTTTAAGTGAAATAGTCGTGCCATGGTTAAGCTAGTTGGTTATAGTATATGTCCTCATACGATTGGTATTCACAAATTTATCAAATTTTTTTGTACCTTGCTAGAGTACCATCGCTGGCTTTCCATTTTCAAAGTCGAGTACGTGAATCCGTGACTTGAACGTTTTAGGCAAAACATTCGGCCTTTGTAGTACGTTTGTCCATGACCGCCCTCTATCAGTTTAACTTGGCTTCCTCTTACTCTCATCGTGCAACTTTTCTCTTTCCTTGTCACACTTTAAAAAGTTGTTAATATTAATAGAGAGAAGTTACGTCAATTAATGTTTACTACTACATCAATCAAATCGACCTTTTTGTGTTCGGTAAAAAAAAAAATTCAACTTCAAATGTGTACTGCCTTCCAATGTACGTGTACGTGGTTGCTTTGCAATTGCAAGAGAAGTTGTGTGGTGCGTACGTGAACATGTAAGATATGCTGATGGATTGAGATGTTAGTCAATAAATGAAGTTTGTCCTATGCATTTGAACACACAATGCACCACCACACCATTGTCAGTAGGGTTGAAAGGAGCCTGGCGCTGGAATCCGACGGTTCAGATCAAATCTTAATATGCAGGCAAATTAACGGTCGAGAATGAATGAAGACTTGGCTGTGGCGCCAAAATACCCATCTAAGCCGTACGGTGATTTGTTGGATGTCGGACCACCCCACTGGCCACCAGTCTCCTCGATCTCCTCGCCGAGTGCCAATCGAGAGTAGTGCCGTACGAGCTAAGAAACGACGAGGGCCAAGCTCGGAAGACAACGATATGATGCACATTGAGTGTAAGATTACAACAATTTTGGTTTCAACTCTAGACGCTCTATACATGGATGAATAATGACTAATGACTAATATGAGTAATGAGTGATGATTGATTAAGTACATGGATATTGAATAATGATCAAGTGTACTTCAAATTAATGTTGTCACTCAAGCTTTGCACAGCCGAATACGTACTGTGCTCCTCATACACAAATCCACATGGGCAGTCGCTGGCTGTATAGCTAAGAAGAGGAAGGTGATGGAGATGCCTGACTGAATTGGCAGATCGATTATTGCTGTTTTCTAACATCACCCAATCATGTTCTAAATAACAGTAAACAACTATTCTGATAATATAGTTTAGCTACGAGTTTGCATTATTTTGGGTTCAATCAGATCTCTCCTAGTAACTTGTATCGTTGAGTAGCTAACATTTATAAAATAATGTTTACGAATTTGGACACTCATATGATAGTCAATGTAACAATCTCTGCTCAACCCAATGCAATTTGGGACAGTGGCATGGCCTCCAAAAGTTGAATTTATCTACTATAATAATACAGTATAAAGCGGAACCCAAGTCTTTATTAAAATTTGCGCCACGTCATCAATCCTGAATAAAATAATAATTTTATTTTTTGCATTGATTTTCAAAAAATAACTTATATATCTTCTTGATATCTTATACAATTTCTTTCATATCTTTACAAATTTTCTTATTAATTAGTATACATTTTTGTCATTATTAAAACTTTTAGAATTGTGAAAAAAATTTACATGTGTCAATAGTATATTCATTAGTAATATAAATATGAAAATTTGAATAGAACTATTTTAGAATTAAAATTGTATGAATAAAAGTACATATATAGGTCAATAGGTTCGGACTTAGGTTTACCAGATTTGGATTATAAGTTCCCGAGTTAAAAGCGTATCAAAATTCGATCTCAAAATGTTAATTCCGTTTTATATTTACATTACCCGTACATGGTACGGGGTTTGTACTAGTTTGATATAAACAAAATAAGTTTTGGCAATGCACTTATTATAATAGTTTCACATTTTTAGTCAAAAATAAGCTCGATCAATCCCATACCTTCAAATTTTTGGAGTGGACATGGCAAAATAACAAATCCAATTATTAACATATCAAACTCTTAGAGTTGGACTTGTGACCATGATTTGAACTAGGACCGGTAAATTAGATTGACTGACTGTCCCGTTTAACTCACCCAAAACAAATAGGCGAAGATCCAAACAAAATGGGTCATGAATGGATCGGATGACGGGTGAAATAGGTGGGAGTGTGTCACCCATATATATGTATTTTTTTGATAAGGAAATGATTAGGATCGCGCAAGTACTACTTGGGCAGGAAATAGGGCAAATTGTCGCTCTGGAGTTTCGAACCCGATACCTCATGGTACTACCATGAGTGCTCAACTAGTGTCATAGTACTACCACGAGTACTCAACCAGTGAGTTGATGCCTCAAGTTCGTGTGTCACCCATAAAACCCGACCCATTACCCATCTATTGAGCCGTTTTTATTGTTATTTTTTCAAAAAGAGTGGATGAATTTATGCTTTCGATTTCCGACTGGATTATATAGGGCAAAAGTGTTGACAGCCAAGCCCATCGGTAGCAAAAGCCCATTCAGGCCCACTAATCATGATTTCGGCCCAATTGACAGGAAATCCGGGTTGACTTTACAGGTCGACAGGGGAAAGGAAAAAGGGGGAAAAAGACACCCTGTCGCTGTGTAGAAAAGCCTGCCCATTTTAAGCGATCGTGTCCACATGTCACCGGCCTTTCTTCGTCTTCCTCTCCTCCTCTCACTCGCCGGCCTTCCTGAACCTTCGCCGGAGAGATCTGTTAGGGAGGAAGGTGGAAAATTCCGGCAATGGCGATCCTTTACGCGCTGGTGGCGAGGGGATCGGTGGTCTTGGCGGAGCACACGGCGTCGTCGACGAACGCTAGCACCATAGCCAGGCAGATCTTGGAGAAGATCCCCGGGGACAGCGATACTCATGTCTCCTACTCTCAGGATCGCTACGTTTTCCATGTCAAGAGGACCGATGGTCTCACTGTTCTCTGTATGGCCGAGGACAACGCCGGACGTAATTCTCCCCTTCTCTTTCACTACTCTACTCTTTTGATTGATCAATTGGAAATTTCGCTTTGTTTTGTTTGCTTACTTGCTGAGCTTGTTTGGATTTGATGATCGATTTGTTGGCTGAGTATTATGATGTTGACTTGTTTGCTTGGTTCGGAGGCTTATAGTGGGAGATAGCTAGGGCGAATTGATCGGATTTCTGTTTAATTTTCGCTTGGGATAATTCTGGCAAAAAGTCTTGTTTTCTTGTGCCCTTCCTTGTAGATGGGAAACAATTCGTTAGTCTGGTCCAAAATCTGAAGACTAGGGTAAGTGAGAATTGCAATTTCGTTACAAAAAAGAGTCATATATGAAGTTGCTTTTGACTTGTTAGAAGATCATTGTTTGTTTCTCAACTAGAACTGAAAATGGGACGAAAACAATTGGAAACTTGGAGCTCCATCATAAAGTCAAATTATACGAGATTCACTCTATGAACTCTTATAAGATAACTGATACGGTCTGCGAACCAGTCTGGTTGAATGTAACTAACTAAGCTGATCTGATAGCAAAAATACAAATGCTCAATGTTTGTCTTCTGTGTAGTTTCCAATATAGCCATGATCATGTGGGAAATAAAAGAAAGTTAGTTGGCTGTATTTTTTTTATGTAGTCGGGTTAGTGGGGGTGTTCCTTGTGGATTCATTTGTCCATATTCTTTTCAAACACACAGTATGTTATTGGTTCCAATTCTTCCTGAAACTTAAACTAAAATAAAGGTCCTATGCAATACTATAATAGGCTTAAAGACCGCAATGATCATAGTACACAGTATGTTATTGGTTCCAATACTATAGGCTTGAAGCAATGATCATGAAGTTCCATTTTAATTTGAACTTTCACAAACTTATGGCACTATGGAAAAGGAAATGTCAAAATTGAGACTTGTTAAATATGTTGGGTATGAACTTATGATGCCATACTACATGAAATCCCATTGTGAATTGGTGAAAGTTCGTGCATGATTTTTAGTTTTTACCATCAAGTACAGTAACTACCTCCCTCTTTTATTTGATTCAAAGAGTATCTTGCTTACCCTCCTTTGTGCAGGCCGAATTCCATTTGCATTTCTTGAAGATATTCATCAAAGATTTGTGAAAACTTATGGCCGCAGCATCCACACTGCTTCTGCATATGGAATGAATGATGAGTTCTCGAGAGTTTTGAACCAACAGATAGATTATTACTCTCATGACCCAAATGCAGATAGGATTAACCGGATAAAAGGTGAAATGAGCCAGGTAATTCTATCTACTGGTTTTGCATTTCCAAAGTATTCTCATAAACTTATCTGTTTGAGTTTTATGCATACACATTACAAGTTTTCTGAGTACTTGATTGTAGATAGTTTCCTGGGATTGGATTACAAGGGTGAAATTTAAAAGTATAATTATTATCCATTAAAAAGTCCCTAAAATGCACAGTTCCAAAAAACAGCAGACAGTTTTGTTCTTTCTTCAGATTATGTACTTCTTGCACTATAAATCAATAAAGCCGTTGGCAAGATATGCTCTCTTATAGTTGTAATTTTTGTTTCTTCAAATCTGTTGTGGTGCAACGGTAACAGGTACGAGATGTCATGATTGAGAACATTGATAAAGTTCTGGAACGAGGCGACCGCTTGGAGGTGCTTGTTGAGAAAACTACCACATTGCAAGGAAACACTTTCCGCTTTAGAAGGCAAGCTCGTCGTTTCAGAACCTCTGTATGGTGGAGAAATTGTAGGCTAATGTAAGTAACCCATAACTCATATACTAATAAATCTATCCTCTTATTTTGGCTGACTGTTTATAAGAAACTTGGTTACATTTTTCATTGGATGCCTAGTTGAACTTTGCCTGATGCATAAACTTATTCTATTTGGCACTCTGTCAATCTTAATTTTGTAATCATCAAATATTTTTATTTCAACTTGCAGGTTTGCGGTCATTGTGATCCTCTTGATCATTATATACATTGTGCTTGCAGTCGTTTGCAATGGCCCCTTGTTGCCTTCATGCATATAACAATACTTCTCAAGGAAATTCACAGAAGAACTTCATCAGATGGTCTACCAATTACTTTTATTTATTGTACAACTTTGTTTTGCTGAGGCTATTGTGCCTCCATTTTGTTCCTACCAAATGAGCTTTCTTAAAGGAAATCTTGCTGTGTGGACTCAGGTGTTGGTTCCTTTATGTGTGCGCTCCTTCTTTTCATTCTGATGGATTTACAGAGTGAATGAGTGATTATGTTATTATAGTGAATTGTTATACAGCACTTGATCAAAGGAATAGTCAAATCAGAAAAACTCCATTTTCTTGAGAATTCAGGCCAGAAACTCAAGCTAATGGGGGCTCATGGGATGAACAGAATGTTGTTGCAAATACAATGGTATGTTCATCATACTTCACTTTGACATATGGAAAGCTTAATCTTTAAGGACACATTTTCTTGAGAATTTGATTGCTGTCATGAGGTTTATAATTTGTCGGAATTATCAATTTCATACAAAATCATGTTGCAGGATTATTTAGCTAGCATTGGAAACGATGGACAGGATGGTTCAAATATAAAGTAATCGCCTTTACATGTTTTGCTAAGAAATCAATCTTCCTGCTATGTTTCTATATATTTATTAAGGTTGACACCTGCTATGTCCAGCTACATTGCTGCCTGAATTCAGGATGTTTTGTGTTGGTGTGTTTTGTTCCTAAATAAGAAAAAAGAGGTTTTTATAGTTACAAACTCTAACTCCGTAGAAATGGTACTATTTGTTTGATGTGTTTAATTTAAAAAGAGTGTGCAATGTCGAATTTTTTTTTCATTAGTGTTGGTGTTTTTCTCAACCAAGAACTGGACAAAAAATTAGAAAAACCCTCTGTTTTGCCAAATGGATTTCTTAAAATTATTTTT
Source organism: Polygonum maritimum (assembly GCA_963924305.1). Classification (NCBI taxonomy): domain Eukaryota; kingdom Viridiplantae; phylum Streptophyta; class Magnoliopsida; order Caryophyllales; family Polygonaceae; genus Polygonum; species Polygonum maritimum. The sequence goes on from OZ002733.1 coordinate 23,059,935, forward strand.
ATCAATAATGATAATTCTACCTTAACATTGACGAATGCTATATTAGAAAGAAAAATCAAAGTTCAATTGGGAGCAAAGATATAAAAACGTAGGAAAAGAACAATGCAGAGATTACTATAACAATGGAAAGAGGTACTAAAATGCACATTATTAACCATGTCTATGGGGAAGCAAAGATATATCGCATTGGGTTTCTTCCAAAAACAACTATTGAAAACCTGGATAAAAACTTCTAACCAAAAGAGAAAAACCTAAACAAGAAAAAAATAAACAACATTTGCAATTTCGTACAAAAAAAAACGAAGTATTAAGTGACATTCAAATTGTGCTAGAGCTGCCAATAAATCACATCTATTTCGAATATTAATTGCATTTTTTTTAATCTTTGATTAAACGCCCGTGCGTCAACAACACCCATTTAATTGCATTTGTTCCCACACTAAGTGGACATTCAAATTGTGCCGGTTACAAAATAAACAAAGACACTGAAAATATGGCAAAAAAGATCATATTCATAGATAGTAATAATAAGGGATATAATTGGAGAGTAAAAAATGTCTTTACCATTGACAAAAAAAAAACGTTTTTACCACATTAGTGTCATATTATTGAATAGTTATTAATAATAGGGATAAAATTAGAGAGAAAGAAACGATTTATGTCCCTATCTTAATTCCATTTAGACTTAAAGGATTTTATTCTTAAAACTGATGTATTGTATTAATTTTTACTTTCTTTACAATGGAAAAAATCGGTTGTGGATTTACAAAATTACTTAAGGGATTTTTAATATAGTCATTTTGTTATGTATTTTTTGAATTTAATTATGTGAATTAACTAATATATGTTAAACTAATTTTATGTTACATTAGGAGAAATTTGAGTAGTCCAACAATTACAATCTGACTAAATTTAATGTATTAAAAATAAAACACGGACAATTTTCCGGCCAAAATTTGGATTATTGGTATTATTGTAAGTTTCTTATATATAAGTTAGAAATGTACTTCAAGTACTTTTAAGTTTAAGAAAAAACAATCGATAATATGATAACATCTTATTAAGTTTCGAAAGTTCTCTTAGTTATGTTTAAGTAATTTTTCACATTATATTAATTTATACTTTTATTGAGACCTTATATTTCTATAGTGACTTTTTCGTTAATTTATTATTTTTATTATATCGAAATCGCTAAATTTTACACTGCCCCAAATCGGGACCGATGAAGAATATTAATTTGTGAGAAATTACAATATGGAATGGAGGGAGTATGATTTGAACTAGGATAGGCAAATAAGACCAACTCAGTAACCCACCCGTTTAATCTACCCGGAATAAATAGGCGAAAATCCAAATAAAACGGGTCATGAATGGATCGGGTGACGGGTCAAAATAGGCGGAAGTCTGTCACCCCAATAACCGAAGTCACCCGACCCATCACCCCTCTACCGAGCCTTATTTCTTGTATTTTGTTTTTAAAAAGGGATGAGTTTATGCTTTCGATATGAGACCGCTTTATTTCGGGCAGAAGTGTTGACAGCCAAGCCCATCGGTAACAAAAGCCCATTAGGGCCCACTGCTCATGATTTCGGCCCAATTGACAGGAAATCCGGGTTGACTTTACAGGTAGGCAGGCGGGAAGGAAAAAGACACCCTGTCGCTGTGCTGAAAAGCTGCCCATTTTGGGCGATCGTGTCCACATGTCACCGGCCTTCTTTCGTCTTCCTCCTCCTTCCCCTCCTCTCACTCGCCGGCCTTCCTAAACCTTCGCCGGAGAAATCTGTTAGGGAGGAAGGCGGCATTGGCGATCCTGTACGCGCTGGTGGCGAGGGGATCGGTGGTCTTGGCTGAGCACACGGCGTCGTCGACGAACGCTAGCGCCATAGCCAGGCAGATCTTGGAGAAGATCCCCGGGGACAGCGATACTCATGTCTCCTACTCTCAGGATCGCTACCCTTTCCATGTCAAGCGGACCGATGGCCTCACTGTTCTCTGTATGGCCGAGGACAACGCCGGACGTAATTCTCCCTTTCTCTTTCACTACTCTACTCTTTTGATTGATCAGTTGGAAATTTCGCTTTGTTTGTTTGCTTGCTTGCTGAACTTGTTTGGATTTGATGATCGATTTGTTGGCTGATTGTGATGTTGACTTGTTTGCTTGGGTTGGAGGCATTGATCACGAAGTTCCTTTTTAATTTGAACTTTCACAAACTTATGGCACTATGGAGAATGAAATGTCAAGCTTGAGACTTGTTAAATATGTTGGCGATTATGCCATACTATATGAAATCCCACTGTGAATTGGTGAAAGCCCATGTATGATTTTTAGTTTTGATCATCAAGTACAGTAAATACCTCCCTCATTTATTTTATTCATAGAGAATCTTGCTTACTCTCCTTTGTGCAGGCAGAATTCCATTCGAATTTCTTGAAGATATTCATCAACGATTCGTGAAAACTTATGGCCGCAGCATCCACAATGCTTCTGCATATGGAATGAATGATGAGTTCTCGAGAGTTTTGAACCAACAGATAGATTATTACTCTCATGACCCTAATGCAGATAGGATTAACCGGATAAAAGGTGAAATGAGCCAGATAATTCTATTTACTGGTTTTGCATTTCCAAAGTATTCTCATAAACTTATCTGTTTGAGTTTTATGCATTCACATTACAAGTTTTCTGAGTACTTGATTGTAGATAGTTTACTTCCTGGGATTGGATTACAAGGGTGAAATTTAAAACTGTAATTATTATCCATTAAAAAGTTCCTAAAATGCACACAGTTCCATAAAAACAGCAGACAGCTTTTTTCTTTCTTCAGATTATGTACTTCTTGGACTACAAATCAATAAAACCCTTGGCAAGATATGCTCTCTTGTAGGTGTAATTTTTGTTTCTTCAAATCTGTTGTGGTGCAACGATAACAGGTACGAGATGTCATGATTGATAACATTGATAAAGTTCTGGGACGACGCAACCGCTCGGAGCAGCTTGTTGATAAAACTGCCACAATGCAAGGAAACACTTTCCGCTATAAAAGGCAAGCTCGTCGTTTCAGAACCTCTGTATGGTGGAGAAATTGTAGGCTTATGTAAGTAACCCATAACTTATATACTAATAAATCTATTCTCTTATTTTGGCTGACTGTTTATAAGAAACTTGGTTACATTTCATTGGATGTCTAGTTGAACTTTGCCTGATGCATAAACTTATTCTATTTGGCAATATGTCAATCTTAATTTTGTAACCATCAATTTTTTTTATTTCAACTTGCAGGTTTGCAGTCATTGTGATCCTCTTGATCATTATATACATTGTGCTTGCAGTCGTTTGCAATGGCCCCTTGTTGCCTTCATGCATATAACAATACTTCTCAAGGAAATTCACAGAAGAACTTCATCAGATGGTCTTCCAATTACTTATATTTATTGTACATCTTTGTTTTGCTGAGGCTATTGTGCCTTCATTTTGTTCCTACCAAATAAGCTTTCTTATGTCTTGCTGTGTGGACTTATGTGTCGGTTTCCTTATGTGTGCGCTCCTTCTTTTCATTCTGATGGATTTACAGAATGAATCAGTGATTATGTTATTATAGTGAATTGCTATAGAGCACTTGATCATAGGAATAGTCAAATCAGAAAAATGGTAAAATCAGAAAAGTGGCAAGCAAAACTCCATGTTGGCTTGCCCAAGCACAGTCTGCATTATCAAGTAACCAAATTTTGAAAATGGAAGCACATCTAAACGCACAAGCCCTTGACATAAAGCTCGTGACTTTAAGCAAAACTATTTTAGAAGTGACATTTTGTTTTCTCTATATCTACAATCATCAAACCAGGCGTATTATTGGGGATAGCAAGACATAAAGCGAACGATCGTATTGATGCCAACTTAAAAGATAGTCCATCTAGCTAGTACTTCGATTTGAGTGTGACAAGTTAGCTTCAAGCAATGAATAAACCCACAATTAATGATTCCAGCAGAAACCCCAACCAGAACCCATTAATTCCACGCCCAAATCCCACTCTCCAAGAAGAAGCCATTAACAAAGATTCTTGGTTCCCAACATCACCCAACTTAAGCCCCAAAGTGTGATCATAAGCTGTCTCCTCAGACTGACATGGCTCCACCCCAAGAGCCCTTGTTGAAGAAGATGACCCAGACGATGACAAGTAGCACAGATTTGGATTCTCCTTTAACCTTAATCTACTCCCCATTTTCACATAAAACCAATCAGGGAAATCAATTTTTCCACTTAAGTTGTTCTTGTTCAGATAGAGTGCACTCAGATTAGGCATCTTTGCAAGCCTTAAGGACATCTTTCCTGTGAGATTATTGCTACCCAAATCCAAAAATCTCAGCTTTATCATCTTCTCCCACTCCAAACCATTCAATTGACCCCCAATTTGGTTGTTTGACAACACCATTTCTTCAAGAGACTCCATTTTCCACCAGAGAACCTCATCCAATCCACCTGTCAAGTTGTTTCCACTCAGATCAAGAAGTGTTAAGCTCTTCAACTTACTGAGCTCTTTTGGAATACTACCCACAATCTTGTTTCCACTCAAATCAAGCTTCAGAACTGAAATTAGGCCCCCAAAGGTAAATGGCAAAGACCCAGATAATGAATTCCTGCTTAGGTCCAAGATGAGTAGCTCACTTAGATTGCCAAAGGTACTTGGGATTTGGCCTGTGACTTTGTTCCCTGACAAGACTAATCTTCTCAAGCTCTGTAAGCTGCCAAGATCACTTGGTATTTGGCCACTTAACCCATTCTCTAACAGAACTAAAGATCTTAGCTTTTTTAGGCTGCTGAGATCAGGAGGTATTTGTCCAATGAGACCCGCGTTTGATCGGAACTCGAGCGAATCCAAGCTGTTGCTGAGGTTCTTCCAGGTGGCGGTTGGGATGGCGGTTGGGTGGTGAAGGGAAGTAAAACAGTTGAAGATGGAGAGGGATTTGAGATGAGTGAGCTGAAAGAGTTGAGGCCTGAACTCCACCTTTTGGCCACAGCTAAGGGAGTTGTCATGGACTGGTCCAATGTTTAGCTCAGTTACATACCAAAACCCATCAAAGATGTCACATGAAACACCCTGTAAAACACAAGAAAATCCAAGTTATACTGTGCATTTGATCAAGTTGGTGCAAGGGATTGTAGTTGAAATCCAATAGTTGACAAAATTATCAAATAAGACGAAATCTCCCATGAAAGTTTATGTTTTTAGTTTTTTCTTTGGAAGGATAGCAATAAAATTGACAAAAAAAACACCCAAATTCTATCCCTTTAATTAAATTTGCTTAAAAAGATATATTTGCTCATACATCACACAAGTGGAAATGTATAATGTGTACTTTACATGCTTGTGTAGCGTATACTGTGCATTTGAAGCGGTTATACTGTGCCATTGAAACTAAGCCTAAAAGGGAAAGTTCATACAGCATAGCAATGTTGCCAATATTGGTTATGAGAAAGAGAACATGGCATTTGACAATGTAACTTTTATTGGAAGGCCTAAAAGTGAAGATTGGAGCAGTATTTTTATATTATCAAATGAAAAATCTAACAAAAGATAAATAAACAAAAAATGATTTGATTTGTAAAACCTGGATTGGTGTCCAACCACAGGGATCAGGATAAAGGTCAGATCCATTCCACCATTTGCCCACAAAGCCTTGGATTGCAGAGTAAAGTGCAATTTTCTCTACACTTTCCATCAAAGCTACACCACCTTCTGGTTCATCTCCATTAGAGGAGCCACTCAAACCAAGAGAGACCAAGATAACAAGGGTGACACACAAGATTCTGCTCAAACTCACCATTGTTTGGATATGTCCAAAACTAAGTACTATTTTCTTCTATGTTTGGACAGAAGCCCAAGTGAAAATGAAGAGATGAGAGTAGAAAGGAAGTTTGGGTCTTTCTCAAAAGAGATGAAACAGTGGAAGATCCATGTGTTTTTGGCAAAGGAAGCACAAGACACATCTGGGGTGCAACTGAAATGATGAAGTTATATAGAAATCAAAGAGAGAGCAGTTGCAAGAAATGAATGACACAAGAGATGGAAGCAAAGGGAAACCGGACAGATTTCTTTGTTAGTGTTTGTAGAAGAGGGGGAGGCAATAAAGGAACAAGTGTTAACAAGCAGGTTGTAGTGTTGGGGTCTTGGACAAAGAGAAGAAAAAGGCAATGGAGCACAGGCATCAATGCTTATCTCTCAAGGTAATTATAGAAATAGCAATTATATGATCAGAAGAGTGCAAAAGTAGCATTTAAGAGTTGAGCTGTTTGAAAGTGAAATGAAATGGGATTTTTGGGTTTGAGGCTTCATAGGGAGGGGGCTGGACCTCTGAGTTTTTGCAGAGCTCCTCTCTCCTTTTTTAGTCTGTGATCATCTCTTACTCCCTGACCTCTCTCTATCCATATTTAATTGAAAAGGTGTAATAGGAGCATGTAACCAGGAAGTACTTGGAATGGGGTTGGTAGTTGGGGTTGAAAACTTGAAATTATGGTTGTAAGGCATTGTTTTGGGAGATTGGATTAGTTTGGGCATGTGGGTCTTCAAAGTTGAGGAGGGAAGTGTGTATATAGTTGGACTTGGATCGCTCTGTAAATTTGTGGGCCTCTCTTTAGAGCTTATCGTCATACATCACCAACACTTGTTTGGATGGTGTATTTTCCAACTAATGACTCATCAACACAGTGTGTATATAGCATGAAATTTTTTGAAAGTTTGGATGGTGTATTTTCCAACTAATGACTCTTTAAGTTATACTCTATAGTTTTATCAAAAAAAGTTATAAGCTATAGTCAGCCTGAAAAAACATTTTATCATCAATTTGAAACTTGAAATGACCACAGTACAGAAGAGATTTTTTCACATAGTAGGTGGTTGGACCAAAATCGCCACCTCTTTTGTTAGCATTTTCGGATGCATCCCACCAATGAACGAAGTGGGTTCGGGCCACCATCGGGTGATTAAAATTTATAGTTTGATATAATCTATGATACAAATCTTACGTATTTTAATGCATGCAATACAAAAATTCTTGTTTGTACAATAATATGAAATAAGTCAGATAAAACGGAAATGTTTAAGATATAAAACATAGCTTTTGGACCGATGTAAACCATTGATACACATAAAACACACTCTATAGATTACAAACTTGCATATCAAGCTAATCAACAAGTCCAGATATACACTTATACAATGAAGCATGCATACTACATAAAAGGAAAACAAGCACACACAATCACACAAGAATATACGACTGAAAAGCTAGAGGAAATGAATGGACCTCAAGCCGACTCTCGGTTCCAAACTTTACCCATGCCATCCAAAATGAAGTAGTAGACACAAGCAATCCACATTTCGCCGTAGCAGAACCACACTCTCCGCCAATGAGGATTGACGTACAAAACAATAAGAGTCGCAAGAAACATTATCACAAAAGAAACGATGAAACAAACATAGAAGACATCCATGTCCATCCATGCATCAACATCGCCCACGTTATGACTCAGAGGGGGACTTGGACTAGACGAGGAACAATCATTCAACAACGGCGGTCCACAAAGGAAAGGGTTTCCTTCATAGCTACTTTCTCCAAATGTCCCAAACTGAGCTTTTTGTTCAGGGGTTCTTCCACTCAGATTGTTATGTGCCACACTAAAAACAGCAAGAGCATTCAATCGTACTAGCTCAAAAGGAATGCTTCCATTCAAGTCATTGTACGAAAGATCCAAGCTCTCAATTTCACTTAGATTAGAGAGTGTCGATGGTATCATACCATTCAGTCCATTGTGAGATAAGTTGAGTGCACGAACACCAATCATGCTCCCAATCTCAAGTGGGATTTCTCCACTCAGGTTGTTACAAGACATATCAATTCCTGACATGCCGTCTAGATCTGTTCCCACATAAGTATAGGTGTGGCTCTTGGTTGTTATCTCCATTTTGTTTTGGTTGGTAAAACTCACACCAAAAAACCCCTTAGAATCCCGCTCTAAATAGTAGTAAGAAACATAATCCCCATAAATGTCTGGTTTAGGAACAATGGTATCATCTTCTTCAAAGATGGATTTCTCTTGAAGTGGTTGGAAAGTCATTTGGCTAAGGCAATGAGGTATTTGACCAGATATGTTATTGCTTGAGAAATCAAGTATGGTTAGCTGGTTCAAGAAGCAAACTTGATTCGGTATATGACCCTCAAAATGGTTGTTACACAAAGAGAGTATACTTAGATTACGGAGACTGCCAATCCACTCTGGGATCACGCCCGACAATTGATTGTCTCCAAGATCTAAGGTCATCAAGGAAGTGTTGTTTCTAAAAACTGGCAACAACGGACCGTTTAGTCTATTTTTATATAACCTGAGATGTATAAGGTATGGACTATTAAAGCAAGGAGGTAGAAACCCAGAAAACCTATTATTTGAAAGATCTAAGAAGCGAAGGTAGTTCAGTTTGCACATTTTGGTGGGAATCTGGCCTCCTATATGATTGTTGCTCAAATCCAAGAACTCAAGTGATGGTGGAAACAAGTTTGATTGGATCATTGTTGAGAAATTGTTGTTACTCAACCCCAAAACCCTTAAAATAGATGAGTTTGAGAGGGATGGAATGACTTCTAGAGTGTTATGTGACAAAAAGAGAGCTTTCAAAGAAAAACAACCTTTTACCCAATGTTTTGGCATTTCGCCATTCAATTGATTGTAGGATAAGTCTAGCCAATGCAAATTCTTCATATCACCAAAGGTCAAAGGGGAAATGGCTTCAAAAGAGTTTTTGGAAAGATTGAGAAACAATACATTTGGCAAAGATCTACTTAGATTCGTCGGCAAGTACGTGATGGTATTGCGCGAGACATCTAACAATTCGAGGTGAGAGTGAGGATACCTTGAAAAGTAGGGTGATCCTTCGAAGAAATTATTAGCAAGGATTAGAGTGACTAAAACTGTGTTATTGTCGAGTACCCAAGAAGGGAAGCTCCCCTCAATGTAATTGTGGGAGAGATCAAGAAACCTTAAGCTATATTGGTAAAGAATGAAGGGGGGAAGAGATGTACTTATGTTGCAATTTGATAGCGACAAGAAAGACAACTGAAATTTGGGAATGAGAGGTTGATGAGTTGAATTATCCGGTATCAAATCGATTCCGTCTAGTAGAAGGAATTTGAGGCTTGAATGATTGAAAAAGGGTCTGAATGTTTGAGAGATTTGAAAGCGGTTGTTTGAAAGTGAGAGAATTTGGAGTGAGGTGAGCTTCATTAGAGGAGAGTCTGCCACATTGCCGACGAATTGATTCGATGAGAGATCAAGAAATCCAAGGGAAGTAAAGTTTGCCAAGAACAAGGGAAGTTTACCACGTAGGTTGTTTAATCCAAGATCCAAGAGATGAAGAGATGTAAAGTTCTCCAAGCACAAAGGCATCTCACCATGTAGATTATTATCGGCAATGTCTAGCACTAGTAAGTCTTGAATGTTCTTCTTGAGTTGGCAAAGCCAGTCTGTGAAAAAAAAAAGAGGAAACATATCATTCATAGAGCTAGGTTATTGCAACCATGGAAGTACGGTCGTAGCTCGATCGTGCAAAATAACATCATAGAGCCAACACCAAATAGTACGTAGGGACACCGGACAAGTACACAATGTGTGTAGGAACAAGTAAGCGTCCATGTTCAACACAATACATTATCATACTTAATATTATACGCTGTATCATATGAATTTGATCGTCTAAACATGGTACAACAATGCATAATAATACAACAAGAATTTGGTTATCATATATACATATGAAATTATTGATGAAAAATTTTAGTCAAATGTGCACACACCGATTAATATATGCAATCGACTTATCTTATCTTCAACCAAAAAATAATTAAATATAATTGACTGTCATTACCTGTAGTTTGAATTAGCCCCTTAAAATCATTTCCCGCTAGACGAAGGGACTTCAGAGCTGGAAAGGACAAGATTGAATCCAACACTGTCCTTGCATCTTGGAATGTAATTTCATACAAGAACAATATTTCAAGTTGGCTTGTGTTACGCGGACTACCTAACACACAACCAATAATAACAAGATCAAGTGTTAGATCCAATATTGAGAAAATCTTGAAAATTAGATAGTGCTAAAAAAAACAACAGATAGAAGAATAAACACAAACCATGAATTCTTTTGAAACCATCAACGCCGTTATTGCTCAAATCCAGCACTTTGAGATTTTGTAAAGCCTCGATATCTGTATTCAAACCTCAAAAGTTATCCGATCAAGTCACGGACATGCAAACTAAAGGGCGAGTACATATACAATAAGCATCATCGCTTTATAAAGATTCTATAAATATTATATTGAATGAATTGTTATTCGTTAAATTTCTTTAGGGTTTGTCATTTTTAGTACTAGGGTTATAACTAAATCCAAAACGTGGATGCTTAGTATGTGCCCATAGGCTTACCAAAAAAAAAAAGAGTATGTGCAATAGGCCATAGAATAGAATGACAATAAGTTTAGGATGAAAGAGAGAAACAAAATGGTCAAGATCGAGATTTTATGATCGGATGATCAAGGATCCTTTGCAACTATATATTAAAGTAGAGGTTAAAAATAATAATTATTACGTCACGTGTATATTTCACGTTGAAAAACCACAATCATCTTTATTAAATTAATCTAGTTGGTTAAAATTTGATTGTAAACTAACATGTATGTAAAATATGAAAGAATATAAATTATTAAAATTATATCTCTAAGGTTTTCTTATAAATATATTTAATTAATTTTACTATAATCTAATTTAGAGTTCAAAATAGTAATATAGACCAATATATGTCAACTTCAAATAAATATATAAATAAGTTCATAGTATATAAAAGATATAATAAACCACGTAACCATTTTATTAAATCAATTCAATTGGTTGACATATAATTGAATTATTTGTTAGTAGTTGAAATTTTATTGTAGATTCTATATATATAAATTATATAGATACATATGATCTAGATTTTATTTTATTTCCCAAAATAAAAATAAAACAAAAAATAGTTATAAAATAAAGAAAATTATTGATAAAAAAGTATATAATCCTTATACAAAGATTATAATCCCATGCATATTTATTTGATTAAAAGATTATATTATAAATATAGATAACGTGTCATAAAAATAAATCTCATAAGTAGAAAATGAAATACCATAAACAATACTTTAAATCAAACTATTCTTTTGAATAACTTCATATAAAATTTAAAGTAAATTTTTAGTTAAATCAAAATCGTGTCTTCAGACTTCAAGGCACGAGAACTAATACTAGCTCTACTCTATAACTAAAAGTATGTAAGGATAACCAAATATATTGTATATTATTATATACATATATAAAGTAAGAACATTGTAAACATTAATAATTAATTTGATAAGTAACAACAAACAAGGTTAATAGTTTAATAAAAAAAGACAGGAATCTTAGCTTTTTATTAAATATACAAATATAATAGTCATTTTGTAGGATCATAAAAATTGTTTACAGGATCGTTAGAATGGCACGTCAAAATCGTAGATAAAATCGGGGTAAGAAGGAGGTTTTAGTAAAACCATATAAGATCCTATATACTATAATAAAATCATTTCGTGCTTCCGGTCATTTAGTCAAGTAGTTAAATCTTCAAAGATAGTACCTAGTAGTCACCGACCAATTTGACTCTCTCATTTGCAATGCCCTCGACTAATTAATAAATAATAAGATCATTTTGTCCATTCTAGATTGTATGACCATAAGTTAGAATCTAAGATCAAGTCTGAGTTGTTTTGCAACATTAGTTTATATCTAAAAGAGACAAAAGTCTTACCATAAAGATCAACCATCCCTTTCAGTTTGTTGCTAGAAAGGTCTAACCACTCCAACGATGAAAGTTGCCTTAGATGGTGAGTCCAGCCAGTGATTGAGTTGCTATATAGATCGAGGTGTTGAAGATGAGTAAAAGGGAGGAAGAGTGAGGCATTCAGATACCAGTCTGTCTGTCTCACTTCATCAAGATAGAGTTCCACGACTCTTCCGGTACGAATCCCACACGAAACCTCGGGCCATTCGCAACAGTTGCTCGGCCTCCCCATGTCTTCTTCCTTCCAATCAGGGAGCGCGGTGCCGTTAGGATAGTTGATTGCAGACTTGAGCTGTAAAAGGGCATCGAGTTCGTCCTTGCGACACCCGAAGCAACCAAATCCATGAAAAACAAGTATGAGTATAGTCACCGTAGCTAGTAGCTTTTGAACGTTCTCCATGTGATGCAAGATTGCAAGTAGTGTTTGTGCTTGTGTGTGCTAGCTAGTATACCAGAATGATCCCTACACATATATAGCTAATTAATTTCGGTCTTGTATCTTTGCTTTAACAAGTCTACGTAGTCTTGTTGGTTTATTGCTTTTGCATGGACATGGGAAAGTATAAATTACGGTGTGCACACTACACACTAGATAGAGACATCCATCAATCATGTGTTGGTCGTAAAGATACCTATAGATACCGTTCAAATCACTTTTCATTGCCTTCTCTATTACTCCATACAACTTAAATTATTTAAAATTATAGACAACTTTTGTAGGCTGCAATAATGCAATATTGAGTACTTAAAGAGTTAAATAAAGGTGTTGAAACAGCATACTCCAAGTTATTTTTACACGCTCCTTGTTGACGGAAAAGTGGCATTCATACTCTATGTTGTGGGCAAAAAAGTGGCCGTTCCTACATCGACCTTAACCGTAAGACGACAGAGAGTGACTGTACATTAAAACGCAAGCTATGTTTGAAAATTGAAAGGGTGTAATAGGAGTACGTAACCAAAAAGTACTTGAAATGGGTTTGGTAGTTAGGGTTGAAATTATGGGTCGAAGGCATTGTTTTGGGAAATTGGATTGGTTTGGGCATGTGGGTCTTCAAAATTGTGGAGGGAAGTGTATATAGTTGAATGGTGGTCACTTGTGGACCTCTCTTTACAGAAGGATATAACACTTGCTCACTAGCTAGCTAGCTTTAGATATTTTGGAAGTTTGGATCTATTTTCTAACTAACTACTAGTAGTAAGTTACTTATAATCTATTATTACATAGCACAAGCATGTATTATTATTACATAACACAAGCATGTATTATTATTACATAACACAAGGGAAACCTAGCTAGTGTTCAAATTGGAAGTAACTAAATAGCCAACGACAATGGATGACCTAGAAACAAGCACATGTTAATTCCAAGGCTTTCCCATGCTATCCACAATGTAGAAGATCAAAGTGATCCACATTTCACCATAGCAGAACCACACTCTCCTCCATTGAGGATTTACATACAAAACAATGAGAGTCCCAACAAACATTATCACAAACGAGACTATGAAGCATATAAAAAAGATGTCCATGTCCATTGAACCATCATCGTCGTCATCCACATTTTGATTTTTTGCTAGACTTAGATTAGGAGTGAAACAGTCATTCGACAGCGGAGGTCCGCAGAGGAAAGGGTTTCCTTGGTAGCTACTTTCTCCAAATGTCCCAAACTGAGCCTTTTGTTCAGGGGTTCTTCCACTTAGATTGTTATGTGCCACGTTGAAAACTTCAAGGGTATTCAGCTGTATCAGCTCGAACGGTATGGTTCCATTCAAGTGGTTGTATGAAAGGGCCAAGCTCTCAGTTTGACTGAGTTCAGAGAGAGTTGTTGGGATCACACCACTTAGTTTGTTGTGAGAGAAATTGAGTGCACGAACTCCTATCATGCCACCAATTTCAGGTGGAATATATCCACTCAGTTTGTTGCAAGAAAGATCGATTTCCGACATGTCGTCTAGATCTTTTCCTACATAAGTGTAGGTGTGACTCTTAGTTGTTATCTCCATCTCGTTTTGTATAATGAAGTCTCCATGAACCAAGTCGAGATAGTTTTGTTCTGTAACTGAGAGATCACTCATTCCATCAATTATGAGTTGTGGGAAGTTAGCAAAACCTTCTCTCTCAAAAGATTTTAACTCTAGTGGTTGGAAAGTCATTTGGCTAAGGCAATGGGGGATTTGGCCAGATATGTTGTTCATTGAGAGATCAAGTATGGTTAGCTGGACCAAAGAACATAATTGAGCTGGGATAGGACCTTCAAAATGATTGTTATGCAAAGAAAGAATACTTAGATCGCGAAGATCGCCAATCCACTCCGGGATCACATCAGACAAGTGATTATCGCCAAGATCTAAGGTCACTAGTCATGTGCTATTTCTGAAAACATGTAGCAATGAGCCATTTAGGCTGTTTTTGTTTAAATAGACATGCCTAAGGTATTGAGTCTTAAAGCAAAAGGGTAAGAACCCGGAAAGGTTATTGTTTGAGAGATCCAAGAAATTGAGATATTTGAGTTTGCAAATCTCTATAGGAATCTGTCCACCTAGGTGATTGTCACTGATATCCAATGATACCAATGAAGTTACAAGGAAGCTTGATGGGATCATTCCTGAGAAATTGTTGTCATTCAAGCGAAGAATCCTTAGAGAAGACGAGTTTGAAAATGATGGAATGACTTCTAAACTGTTATGTGACAAAACAAGAATTTCCAAGGAAAAACAACCTTCAATGAAATGCTCTGGCATTTCACCAGCCAACTGATTGTAGGACAAGTCTAGGAAACCCAACTCCACCATATCACTAAAGCTTGAAGGAAGGATGTTATTGATAGAATTTTCAGAGAAGTTGAGAAAAGCAGAATTCGGTAATGATAGACTCAGATTTGCTGACAAGTAACTAATGTTGTTACAAGAGGCATCCAATGCTTTTATGCGAAAGTGAGGATACCGCGGCGAATGGAGTGAGCCTATAAACAAATTATGATCAAGTAGGAACACACCCAAGCGCGTGTTATTTTCCAAGTTCCAAGAAGGGAAGCTTCCACCAATCTTATTGTGGGATAGATCAAGATATCTTAAGCTGTATTGGTGAAGAAACAAGTTAGGAACTTTTGCATCTATGTTGCAATTCGATACTGACAAGAAAAGCAAGTGAAATGTAGGAGTATATGATTGCTGTGCAGAATCTGGCACCATAGTGTTGCCATCTAACCAAAGGACTTTGAGGGCAGAATGATTGGAAAATGAACTGAATGTTTGAGGGATTTGAAACTTGTTATTTGACAATGAAAGCACATGAAGTGATGTAAGCTTGTGTAGAGGAGAGTTTGCAATGTTTCCAACAAATTGATTGGACGAGAGATCGAAAAAACGGAGGGAAGTTAGGTTTGCCAAGGACAATGGGAGTTTTCCATGCAAATTGTTCTGCCTGATATCTAGGTGTTGAAGAGATGTCAGGTTTCCCAAGCAGGATGGAAATTGTCCTTGTAAATCATTTTGGCTAATGTCTAGCAGCTCAAGCTTCTTCAGTTGGCATAGCCACTCTGTACAAAAATTCAAAAGGAATAAATAAATCATATAGTAGGTTTCTTCAGCTGATCATGGAAAACCAGGTCTTTGAAATCTGGTGCATGAGCAATCAGCTAAGTAAGACTATAGCAAATGCATACATACCATGAGAAGATATATCACCACTAAGCGCGGAACTATCCACCATCAAGATCTTAAGAGAAACCAATGTCCCTAAGCTCTGAAGAAATTCCTGGCTAAGAGATGACCCAGATAAGAGCAAGTTCTCCACTCGCCGTAACGTTTGGGCAACTTAGTACACGAGAAAGACAGCTAGTTAGTAAATTGTTTCCTTTATAGAGAGACTGCAGCAAGAAACACATTAGTTACTACCATTAGTCTTGAGTTTTCCTCTGAGATCATTGTTCATAAGATAGAGGGACTTGAGAGATGGAAATTCCAGCAAAGAGTCCAATATCATGTTTGGGTCATGGAATGCATTGTTGTACAAGAACAGTGTTTTAAGCTTACTCTTATTACGGGGTGTACCTGCTGAAACAACAATCAAAGGGTTGAACTAAAAATGAAGAAAGAATCTAACATAAATATATACATACTAAAGAAGTATCAGCTATCTAGCACTAACCATGAATTCTTTTGAAGCCACCAACACTGTTATAGCTCAAATCCAGGATTTCTAAATCCTCCAAAGCCTCAAAATCTGTAGTTCAAACAATCCAGTAAGCACAAAATAATGCCTCCAGGCGATAGATATATCAGAAAAAGGCATGATCTTATTACCATAAACATCAATTATTCCTCTCAGCTTGTTGTACTTAAGATATAGTTCCTTTAGGGATGAAAGCTCTCTAAGATGCTCGGTCCAACCAGTGATCGAGTTGTAAGAAAGGTCGAGAAATTGAAGCTCTTGAAAAGGGAGGAAGAGTGAGGCATTCACATACCAATCTCCCCGAGTATCAGGATTCCGTAAGCTATCAAGTGAGAGAGAGATAACTCGTCCTCTCTTGCCACATGAAACTCTGTCCCAATCACAACAATTGCTTGGTCTAGTTCCTATATCTTCTGCCTGCCAAGTTGCAAGCGAATTGCCGTTCGGATGGTTGATCGCGGATTTGAGCTGCAAAAGTGCATCGCGTTCGTGGTTGTGGCACCCAAGACAATGAAACACACAAGAAACAAGTGTGACTGCAGCAATGAGCACAAGTAACTTTTGAGTGCACTCCATATGAGCAAAGGAATGAAGTTTTGAGTGTTTAATTTGCTCGCCAGTTGCTAAATCATCACTCCTCCCATATCTATTCGACTATTCCCTTACAAGTTTATCTCATGAAGTCAGTCTAAGCATGTGCATTGACTTGGAAAAGTTTTGTTTTAGGTAGCATTGACTTGGAAAAGTTTGAGCGCGTTTTAGATAGAAAGTATGCATCAATACATCCGAAATGTCACATTTAGACTTCAAATCTTCCACTAAACACTTGCAATTGCGAGTATTCATTATGTGGGCAGTGGAATTTTATTCAATGCTATATTTTACTCAATTGATATAAAGACCTATAGACTTCCACTAGTTAGCAAGCACACTTCCATTAGGATAGTTAGATTGCAGTTTTCAACTGCGAAAGTACCCAACAAAAGCAAATCCATGAAAACCAGGTATGATTATAGAATAGTCATCAGCACTAGTGAATTTTGAATATTCTCCGTATGATCGAGCTAGTATGTGTTTGTTCGCATGCTAGTATGTTTGGATTTAAAAGTCTTCCTCTTATAGCTGGTCTATGCTTTTGGCTTTTGCATTCACTTGGAAAAATATGAATAAGGTAACGTTCAGACTCAAACGGGTAGAAGGTTCTTCATTTGTTAGCTTTAAAGGCCCCTCGTTAAGTCATAGTTCGCTGCAGTTAAGAAATGCAGGTCCAAATCATAAGGTAAGAGGAGAAAGATTGGATTGTAGGAAGCCTGCTTACATGTTAAGTTTAAGTCCCTTGAAAGAATCGCTCAAAGGGCCGTACAGAGGTTCTTTATTTGTTGATTAATTCAACTACTTTTCAGAGATAAATCAATTCAAATAAGTTACACTTACCAAGTTCAACAATCCAGCATCAATTGTACAGAATTTAGAAAAACAACCCCCCTCCATATAAACTGGAAGCAAAGCAGGTAGAAAATAGAGCTTTCAGTACACTACAGCTACTAACACACTTGTCCATACAACTAACCAAGTGAAAGGCAGACCTCAGCAAGAATTGTAATCATGAAATCTTAGAGAATGGTTAAAGAGCTAGAACTTCAGCTCCTGAAACTATTGCATAAATGAAGGGACCAAGATCAGATAAGGAAAAACAACTTCACAGTAGAAAATTAAAGATTACTCAAGGCAATTAAAGCTAGAACTGAAATGATGCAGCAATAGTATTGTATACTTCTTCCTTCAACTTGTTTTTCAACTGAAAAGATGGTTAACCATACTGATAGAAACAAATGCGCAAACTTACTCCCAAGCTTAAAAGATAGAGAAAATCCCTAGTTTTCATCACAAAACCATGAAGAATCGAAAGACGTCATCATGGTTACAAACAAAATAAAGAAAAAAGAAATGCACAATACCCTATGGTTCAACAGTAGTAACTTGCTGCCACTCCCCATCCACAGCTTCCTTCCACAATGTCACACTGTTATTCCCATCTGCAACGGCCAAGAGATTCCCCGTCAAGGACCATGAAACCCTCCATACAGGAGTGTTAAAATCCTTAAGAACTTTGCCTTCCCATTGTTCCCCTTCCTTAGCCACAGACCAAATGACAACGGTCCCATCTTGTGAAGCACTAGCAATGGTAGATTTCGGAAGTCCCAAATTGGGAGCCCAAGCAACATCCCTCACCCAGTCTGTATGCTTCTGAAGAGCAGGGAAGCAATCCATCTTCCAGGTGCCGTTATTAAGCTTCCACACTTTCACAGTGTTATCACACCCACCAGAAGCCAGCTTGTAAACAGGGTCAAGGAGACCTGATCCAACCAAAGCTCCGGGAGCCATTGCTGGAGCCCAAGAAACCGAGGTAACTCCAACAGGATGAGCCTGGTCTATCTTTACGGTGTCCCAACCACCATCAGACCTAGCAGTGAAGACTGAGATGTTTCCGTCAGATGACCCGCAAGCCAAGCTAAGCCCGATCTCATGAGGCGCCCAGCAGATAGAGTTGACTGATGATTTGTGTTCGTGGAAGATGTGGGATTGAGTCCACTCGTTCGGATTACCCTCCTTCCAGATAATCACTCTTCCATCATAGGAGCATGAAGCAAGAAGAGAACCGTATTTTGGATGAGCCCATGAAACCTGCCAAACGGGGCCTTGATGGCCAGCCAAAGTAGCTAGATGCTGTGGCGCAGAGTTGTTGCTGACGCCGAGAATCTTAATGGTGGTGTCTGATGAGGCTGTGGCCATTCTTTTCCCGTAATAATCCATCTGAACATCATGGACGACATCAGTGTGGCCGGTCTCTACCTTTTGAGCTGGCATCTTACCTTCCTTTTATCCCTTAACACTATCAATCACTATCTCAGGCCTGCAAAGCATTGAGAAATTGGAAACTCAGGTCAGAACATCTAGTTCAATTTACCTTGTTTACAAAGATCATGAACATGAAGATATCAGGAACAGAGAAAATTCCGTCTATAAAACCTAATTTGAACAACAAAAGATCTCGAGCAAAAATATCATGGATGGAGAAATTCGACTTCAAAACCTAATCTGAACAACCATCCTACAACACGTACACAACATCGGGGCAGTAACTGAGCATATCCGTCTTCACATAATCGCCAGGTACTATCCTAAACTTCCACAAACACACCAGATCTGGAGTTAAGACATGTGACAGTCTTCAGATCTAGAACCAATCGTAGCACATATGACACAACCACAATTCTAAACAGATTATGCCTTCATAGCCATAATTCATCACGAATCAAACGGAAATTCAAAATCATTGACATAAAAAATCTCTTTCTGAAGTCATCGAGACGAGCAAAAATTTGAAACCCTAGATCTGTGTTCAGAGTGGCAGATCGGAAAAGACAAGGGCAAAGCGTTACCAGATGAAGCGAGTGCGCCGGAAACGCCACCGGAGATCAGAATCGGGAACGAAATCGCGAGAAATATAGGGGTATAGATGAGTTTGATTGAGAGATCCAGAGAAGTGGTGGAAACGAACTTACAAAGGGCAAAATTTATTGAATTTGCGTTGCATCTCGCACGAAGGGGGAAGTCTTGCGCTATGATGACGGTGATTAAACGACGCCGTTTCAGCGCTGATTCAGCTTTTAAATTTTAGAGTAAAATGTAGAAAATCACCTCTTAAAACTTCAATTTACACAAAACCACCCCTTAAATATGTATTTGTAGCAAACCATTCGCTAAGTTTGTAATTATTCAAACAATTACCCGTTAGATCACAACTTGCAAAAAATCACCCGTTAATATACAAGTTTGCTCAAGACCACCCGTTAAATTGGAAATTATAAAACATTTTACAAATTATTAGATAATTAAAGGTTGATTATATGTTTTTATTCTTAATTTTATTATACTAATTTATATACATGCTAAATTAAAACATGAGTCAATTATATTGCAGATAAATTTTGGACATTATTATGTAAGTAGGGTCCGGATGGTAGGAATGATTATTATGGTAGGAAATAGGAATGAATCTCGGCCGTCCATCACGCAGAGGGAAAACAGCACAATCCGCCACACGGGCGAATTATTCGCGTATAATACGCGTATAATTCGCGTATTATTCGCGTTTTATACGCGTTTTATACGCGTTTTTTTCCGTTTTCGTTTTTTCCCTTTTTTTTCGATTTTTTTGTTTTTTTTTTCGTTTGTGCAACTCAATGGTCAAGTTTGTGCAACTCAATGGTCAAATTTGTTCATCAATATTTGTGCAACTCAAATGTCAAATTTGTGCAACTCAATGATCACATTTGTGCAACTCAATGGTCAATTTATTTATTCATATTTGTTCAACTCTATTGCCAATGTGTTGAATTCTATGGTCAATTTGTTCGTAAATATTTGTGCAACTTAATGGTCAAATTTGTGCAACTCAATGGTCACGTTTGTGCAACTCGTTCATTTTGTTCAACTCTATTGCCAATGTGTTGAATTTATTCGTCAATATTTGTGCAACTCAATGGTCACGTTTGTGCAACTCAATGGTCACGTTTGTGCAACTAAATGGTCAATTTGTTCAACTCTATTGCCAATGTGTTGAATTCTACGGTCAATTTGTTCGTCAATGTTTGTGCAACTCAATGGTCAAAATTGTGCAACTCAATGGTCAAGTTTGTTCGTCAATGTTTGTGCAACTCAATGGTCAAGTTTGTGCAACTCTATGGTCAATTTGTTTGCGTGGAGCAACATTCATTGGTTGGAAGGAGTCAAATCCATGTCGTAATTGAACAAAAGTCATATTACTATGACCACTCATTTCGAAGGTCTCGACGGGAATTACAGTGCCTATTCGCCACACGGACCTACAGAATGAGCCATGACGAGCCCACATGCATGGAAAGCTCCAAAACAGGATCACATCTACGCGGTTTTGGACACTCAAATGCGGTTTTGAAGCCCTAAACGGCCTTTTTTGCGAGAATCCCCTACACACAGGCCCTTCGGCTTGACTATAGCCCCGTCTCGAAGAGACCTTCGAAATGACATAAAATACGCCCCGTTCTGATAACCGAGCGCAAAGTTACGCCCCTTTTCTCCCAGGACTCCCCGACGCCTGTCTGCTTCCCCCCCAGATTCTGGTCTTATGCCGGCCCGGAAACCGCAAACCCAAGATTCCACCTCGTGGCTTACGTCGAGACCTTCGATACGACTGCTCACACGCCTCGAACGGATCACCGAGCCAAAAGTTATTGCATTTCACTTCCAATTTGGCAGTAACACACAAGAACATAGCTAAATCGGAACCGCTTTACACTACTAAAGTGAACTAGATCGTGGATTGTGCAATCACGATCGAGGATTGTGCAATCAAGATCGTCGATTGTGCAATCACGATCGTCGATTGTGCAATCCCTAGAAAACCTTCTTACATGAGTCTTTCCTATTTGTGCAACTCAATGGTCAAATTTGTGCAACTCAATGGTCATGTTTGTGCAACTCTGTGGTCAATTTGTTCATTCATATTTGTTCAACTCTATTGCCAATGTGTTGAATTCTATGGTCAATTTGTTCATCAATATTTGTGCAACTCAATGGTCAAATTTGTGCAACTCAATGATCAAGTTTGTGCAACTCAATGGTCAATTTGTACAACTCTATTGGTCAATTTGTTCATCAATATTTGTGCAACTCAATGGTCAAATTTGTGCAACTCAATGGTCAAATTTGTGCAACTCAATGGTCAAATTTGTGCAACTCAATGGTCAAATCTGTACAACTCTATGATCAATTTGTTCATTCATAATTTCCAAAATTTCCACATAATAATAACATTGAAATCAAGAACTCATACTTTCCATCCATCTTTTTATGTACTCGTGACTGGTTACTCCATACTACCAGACTGGTATTTGCACAAGGAGGCATCATAAATCAAAAGTAATTTAAACCTAGCATAGAACTTGTGCCATAATGTAGGAGCTTCAATTGCAAAAGACTCCCTAGTGCAATCATCAAACAACTGTTAGAGGAAAAGCAGAGGAAGCCATCCCATTCCAATTTTGGCAGTTAATCACCACAGATACCAGACATTTTCTATACAACACTGCTAAATGCAATCACATGTCATTTCAATTGCCTAATTTAGGACCTGCAATTTTCTCCAGCTCCACAACATATCGTTCAAATTACACGAATTCAATTGAGCAAAGCACGTCAACACAACCAATAACTAAGCATGACAAAGCATTCAATCGATCTTGTATACCTCACCCTCGTCAACACGCTTCCAGCTATCAGTCCGATCCAATCCTTATCTCCATCATCCTTCTTAGCTCCGGCTCTAGTCCTCCCCTTGCCGGCATTGGAGGCCTTAGAGGAGTCCTCATCCCCGGACGAGATGCTGAGCAACTCGACCTCCGAGTCCTCGTCTTCGTCAACAGACATTCTGTTGCGAGCCTGAGCCGGCGACATCGCGGTCGCCGACGAGCTAGGTTTTCTGGCCTCGGACGCCGACGGCGGAGCTCGGTTGCGATTGGAAGGCGGCGGTTGGACGTAGTCGGGCGGCGTTGAGGTGGCCGGCGAGGCAGGCGTAGTAGAGAGCGACGGAGTCCCATGGATCTCTGGCGTTGAGACGTTGACGACGCCGGACTCCAGGAGGTAGCGGAGGCGATCGACGTCGCCAGTGTGCGCCGCCTCGAAGACTCAGGGGGAGGGAGGAGGCGAAATCCTCCGGCTGCAGATCGATGTCGTTCCGATCGGTGGCTAGGAACCTTATCGGCTTCGGCATTTTTTGGAACAATCGCTCGTATCTTTCCCGTCCTTGCTGGTCCAGAGATCCCGGCGGGCGGCGCCGGCGGCGTTCTTGGCGGCGCCACCGACGAAAGAGAGGAAACCGGCGGAAGGCGGCTTAGAATCTTCGAGAAAGAGGTCGTCGGTAGACCTAAGCGAACCGTGGGCGCAGACGAAGGCGAGGCCGACGAGAGCGGCGGAGACGAGGACGGATCCGACGCTGGTGAGGAAGACGACGAAGACGCTGAGGATAACGAGGAGTCCATCTGCTGGATCTGCTCGGTGGATGAAACGGCTTCCTGGTGGAGATCTTGTTGGCCTTCTCCTCCGCCGACAACATCTGCTGGATCGGCTCGCGAGGTGGTAGATCTGGCCGGTGGCGAAGCGACGGCAGAGATCTGGAGGTTTCCGGCGGAGCAGACTCGGACGAGCCGACTCTCTTCTCCATCACCGACTCGATCGCTCAGCCAGGGAACTCGGAACCACGACGGAGGCGTCGCCGGAGGAGACGGATCTGGCGGAGGCGTCACCGGAGGAGACGGATCTGGCGGAGGCGTCGCCGGAGGAGACGGATTTGGCGGAGGCGTTCAACGTGTTCGAGGAGATCTGACGGATTGATGGAGGGAGTGAGTGATGACCCCGTATAATAATAATAAAATGAAACAAAATCTTAACCGTACAGATCGGGTTGATCCAACGAACAGGAGACATTCCTATTTCTCACCCTAAGACATATTCTTACATGACTCTTTCTCATGTAAGTATGTATAAAGAATTTTGTATCACATACTCTTTAAATGGATTTTATTTTTTTCTTTCATCATTTATAATTATAATACACACATATTCATAATATAATTTATTTTTCGGATTTTTCGCGTGGTGACTCTGTAGTATTGTCAAATTCGCGAGGTACCCACAAGTATGGATATTTTCGTGTGGTAACCCTCAAGTTTTGTAAAATTTCATCTTGTACCCAGTCGTTAGTGAACGTTAATGAAAGCGTCAAGTACCAAAAATAAAAGGAAAAAGAGCAGGTGCTACAAGCCTCTTAGACCCTTACCCGTTTTTAATTCGGCCACGTTGAGAAGCCACACAAAGGAGAAGATCGACGACGAAGACGCTGTACATGGTTGCGAGCGAGCAAGCTGTAGACGATTGCCTCTTGTGCGGTTGGATGGCGTCTGTAAGAACTCAATTGGACTCCGACTTCGCAATTCCAGGTACGACATTAGGATACTTATTTTCCTTTTGGAGTTGTGAATTTTAGGTTTTATTTAGGGATTTTCATACTTGTGGTTCAAAATTAGAGGCATATTTTGGGATTGTAGAGAAGATAGGTAAAAATAAGATTCAACCTAAAGTCATGAGTTGGCGGTGTTCGTATCGGCAACATTGGCAATGCAGCTTCCATTTCCTGCATTCACAGAATGTTTCAAAATATTAGGATCCGTAAGTAAAAATTAAAAGAACAAACCTCAATCCCAAAGCTTTGTCAAGATTGTATCCAAATTGTTAATCTGATTAGGGTTTATGATTTCGGGATTTGTCAATGTTCCACACAGTTGTCTTAATTTTCTAACTAATTAGACTATCAACATTATGCAATCAGGTGTCTCAATAAGTGGATGATTAGTTTCCTTCAATGCTAATAATCACCAACAGGATAAACAGGTTCAAAATGCTCCATCGTCAGCACTCAGCATGAAAGCTTAGCTGAGATTGAAATAAAAGAGGAACTGAAACTGATCAATACAAGGCTAACTGAAAGTGCAAGCTTCTACAAGTGAAAATTCAGATCTTTCTAAATCTCGTATCAAGTAAGTGGTAAAGTGAATCATTAGTTATCTCTTTTGGTTTTGTCTTTTCTCATAATATGTATACATTCTTATGTTCAATGATTTTAGTATTTTCTCATACAATATATACTATCTTATGCTTAATGATGGACGCTGATGTATTTTTTTGGTTGTCCATATTTATAACTAAAGTTGTGTAAACATGAGTTTAACACTACTACAGGTTGTTGGATGCACTTGGCTTTTACCGGCCTTATGTATGGAAATATTCACGGTTAAATGTCACTAGTGATTGCTAGATGTACTTTGTTTAATTTCGTTTTGTGATCTTACTCATGTTGTTGGTACTTGATTCAATGACTAAGAATGTCTTATGACTAAAAAGAATGTTGTTGGTTGAGATGGCTGATGACACTTGCTGGCTTGCATAATTGAGTGGTGACCTCATATATCTTTTGTCTGTTATTCAGCTTTTTTACCCTTCTCTTCTTTGGTGATTCTAGTATTATCTATTTAAATTGCCTTGAGTATCATATAAAAAATAAGTGAATAGAACTCTTGGAAAATATATAAGATATATGGAATATTTAGCCTGGCTTATTTCTTACATTTTGTATATATATCTGTTTTAGTCTATTAGCTCAAATGATAGAGCGATGTGTTCAACAACTTTTTTTCTTTTGGTCAAGAAAACGGGTTGCGATATATTTATTTTAGAAAAACCTTAGTTTGCCCTAGAAAGGGCTACATAATCAGCATGTAACAAATCTAAAATTGGACTAGCTAGGAATGGAATGAAAAACTTGAAAGGGGAATCTAGACTAATTGCCAAACCATCAGCCACCATATTAGCCTTCCTGCTGATATGCATTATGCTACGTTCACTCTTTCTGAAAAGTTTGAGATCAAATACCTACAGGATTGCACCAAGTGGAAGTCTTAAAACTGAGTTGTTGTATGATTATGAAGTAGAGAACACGCCAAGCTACAATCTGATTGAAGGATCAACTGCTGAATATGCATGTCAGTAGCCTACTCATGGCCTTGTTTTAAGGCCAACAATTCAGCCGTAAGGCGTGAGCAAGATCCACATGTGAAAGTAAAGCTTGAACAAATAATCCTTTATCATGTGAAAGTTAGTACAAGGAAAATGAAAGATGTTCATCTTAGTTTGACATGAAGTACAATGCCACATACTTTTAATCTTAACAAGCCTATAGGGGATTCGAACCCCTATCATTGTGTGAAAACACATTGCTCTACCGATTTGAGCTAATAGGCTACACATTGATATTTCATTTCAAGTTCTTGTAAACACTTCCTATTCTTAAGATTGAGTTAGCTAGATCTTACAAGGTTCACATGGTGGAGTTTTATGCAAATATAATGTGGATCACTGACAGATTGATATGCTCTCATTAGTATGTGTTAACTCTTGTATTTTAGGGCTTTAGTGGGTGTGTTAGGTTAGTTTTTGAGCGTTATTGCAATATGAAGACCGAAGACACAAGATTTGAAGATACAAGAGTTTTTCGGGCTAAGTTTCAAGAGAAGTTCGCCACTGTCCAAGATCTGCAGGTGCGGTGTCTGAGTCGCGGTCGCGGTGAAGAAGACGTGACGACGATCCATTCCCGAGAAGGCCACGGGTGCGCTGCCTTGGCCGCAGTCGCGGTAGAAGCCGACTTGAAGAACCCAAATGCCGATCCGCCGCGGGCGCGGTGCCTGTGCTGTGGGCGCGGTGGTGTCCGGATCAGAGCCGAGCGAGATTTTTCTATCTTGTTTCCTTTTTTATCTTTTGCCTCTTTCCTTGTATATCTCAGGGAGTTTGTTCCTTGGGTCTATATAAGGAGGAGCCTGCCTTAGGATTTAGGTACCTTGACATTCATCAACATTAGTATTCTTGCTTTCTTTATAACGGAGAACTAATCTCCTTTGGAGTTTATTCAATCAAGGAAGCTTTATTATGAAGTCCTGAAATTCTGGTAACTTCTTGATCCTTAGGTCTTTATTGATACTCTTGTGCTTTATCCCATGATCTTTGTTTGATTATATGAGCCTGATCAACTTGTCTAATTAGCTTAGATGTATCGTTTGAATTAGGATTGGTTGTTGTCTATGCATCTTTCCTATTCTCGAAACAACTCTATTATAGGACCGTGGACTAGATTAGAGAAGAGTATTCAATGGTTGATTTGTGCATGAGACTCGTAGCTTGATTGCATGATTCAATTTCTTATTATTTTTGTGTTCATTGCATGATTTTAATTAAGCGTCTTTGTTCATATATCATAGTTTTGCTAGGGCCGTGGAGAAGCGAATAATCAAGATAAGGATTGGAATTGACCTAGGAATATAAAGAAGTGGATGAATTGATGATCGATGAATTAATAAAGTGGAATTGATTGGATAAATTCTGCTTGCTAATATTGATTGAAAACCTCCTTCAAAACCCCCCTTGTTTGTGTTTGCATGATCGAACTAAAATCAACATAAGAAACTGATTCTCTTGGGTTCGACCCCTTACTTACTTATTATACTTTGCTTGTCTTGTTTGGGTTTTTATCTTTGACTTGGGGACAACGACTTTGCCTGAGTCACTGATTCACATCATCAAAACAATATATAGACTAACATTTGGGTCAATGCTACAACTTTCTCATAGAAAGAAATATTAAGAAAGAAAATCATGAACATAAATCACATCAACATTGGCATTATAGATTTAAACATGTAAAATGAGATTTCCATCGTGCACTAAACTTCACCTTGTCAATTAAGAATATCAAGTACAACAAAAATATACAGGAACCAAAAGATAACTAGGCACTTAAATTAGGCCTTCCAAGGTGTCTGGTTAAATTAGTACATTCCTCTAATGCCAAATAGCATAAGCAAATGCCTCCCGTAATTAAATACATTCTTTTATCATGAAACCAGAAGTTCTAATCTCAAATGACATAGATTTCACATGATAAAATCTATTCTAAACATTGAGAACAAGTCTCATACAACCAACTATACAACACAATTTTTAAAAAAAAAACAATAATTAACAAAATTGTAGAGACAATAAGCAGTACAAACGAAATCTTTTGATCCTGCATATTCATATTCAAAATCAGCGCCTCTCCATATATATATTAGCACATCAACAAAAACTACAATAAAATTCTTCACCTAGGAGGAGATTAGAGGACTTACTATTCAGGATTCATAGTTGAACGAATTGGATGACTGGTCTCCAAATGTATTAGGGGCATCAAAGTCGATCTTTGAGAAGATTGTGGAACCCTAGGCCAAATTTGAGAAAAAGAACGGGTAGCAAGATTGAGATCTGATTCACAAAGAGAGAAATTTTGAAGTTATGTAAATTGTAGTTGTTAATTTTCATTGATGATAGGGCAATCTTATGCCTTATTCATACAATCCAATCGAGTTGACATTCTTTCAGAAGCAGCACAGTGTCTTCTACGGCCACCATCCATACCCATCGACTTTTGTGGCTGAGAACACTCAAGTGGCCTTTTCTTTCTTTCTTTTTTCAATACTTCCGGTTTTCGTTAACGCCTCGTTGGCGGATGGGTACGGAATGAAATTATACAAAATTTGAGGGTTCCCATGGGAAAATATCCATACTTGTGGGTACCTCGCGAATTTGACAATAGTACAGGGTCACCACGTGGAAAATCTGTTTATTTTATATGTTTTTCATTTAACATATAATTTTAGTATGACGACAACAACAACAATGATAAACATTAAGGATAGATCAATTACATTACCATTTAACTCTCTTCACTATAATAATTAATTGAAAATTTTAAATTTAAAGGGTGGTGTTGAGTAAACTTAAATATATAATGGGTGATTTCTTATAAAGCTTGATTTAATAGGTGGTTTGTTGCACAATTTATATATTTAATGGGTAATTTGCTACAAATATTGATTCAAATGGTGATCTTGTGTAAAAATGAGTATTTAAAGGGTGATTTTCTTCATTTTACCCTAAAATTTTTCTATAGAAATATGACTAGTACCAATCAGACACAATCATAACTATATACTAAAAAGCGAATATTAATAATAATAATTAGCACAACACGTATCGGCTCCACATCGGACCACATCATTCATCTTTATTAAAATAATTTAATTGGTTAATTTTCATTGTAGATCTCACATGTATATAAAATATGAAAGAATATATATCATGATATTTATAAGTTTTCCTTATATATAATTAATTAAATAGGTAAATTCATAAATACTAATAAGTTTTCCATATATATATAATTAGTTAATTAGTTATGAAAGAATATATATCATGGTATCTATAAGTTTTTCTTAAAATAATGATATAGAAAAACATATCCACTTAAATATATAATTAAATTTATAATTCATAAACATTAAAATAAATCCTACAAATCTTAGAATTATTCAATCTTTATACAAAAGATATACCGATTAAAAGAATATATTATAGCAAAAATATTATCTCATTAAAATAACTCCCATAAGAAATATATTAAATAAAATAATGCAAAATTTTATATCAAACCATTCTCTTATATAACTTTATATATAATTTAAAGTAATTTTTAAATTTTGAATTGAATTCTTGTCTTTAAAGCACGGGACTACTACTAGTTTTGTACCCCAAAAATGCCCACATGTCAAACCCAAATTGGTAATACTACCACTAAATTAAAATAACCTACAAATTGTAACACCCCGTCTTTCCGACAAGGCGTTACTCGGTAGTAGACCTCACGAGGCGCTACCAAGCTGGTTCGACAACAGAAAAATCGGATCTTGCAACGCGGGCACGGCGAGAAAACATTGAAAGACATCCAGCTTGTATTGCGAATTAAAACTTTTACAAAATAGGTCATGATCCCAACTCAATACAAGACTAGCAGTTACGAACTTCCCCAAACCCCAAGTACATTAACCAATAACTTACGATATAAATTTATGCAAACTATCAACCAATAACGTGAATCAAAATACGACGATCGCACCCAAAACCCAAACCATTCTATGACACGCATCGCCACTTCGAACCACCAATCCGCCAAGTCCCTACACGGATTCCTGAATACCTGGAGTCTGAAAAAAAGTTCCCCGAGGGGTCAGCTACTATTCTAATCCAAGTCAGAAAACATACAGTACTAATAGAACGTTTCAAAACGAGTTTTCTAAGATCAGCAAACAAGTCCGCAATCACACGCATAGCTCTAGTCCAATTCTAAGTCCAGTTAGTCACACATATTCAAGTTATTAACATAATCACAATTATAAGTCCTCTTACATACACATTCACAAGTCCACACATCCACACACACGCACGATATACACACACGATACACACCCTATCCTGCGTCGAGGAGTGTTCACGGCCTCCACCATACACTGTCCCGCGCCGAGTAGTGTTAACGGCCTCCACCCACACTACCCGCATCTAAGGCATCCTCCAGCCAATTTCCGTTCCACACACTTCTAACCCCTGGTCGAGCCCCTACTAGAGCACTCGCCAAAACGTTTTTATAGATTTTTGAAAGGGCTCTCCTTGCCATACGACCATGCCTCTAGAAGTCCCCTTCTCCTCGAAAATCCGAGAACAAGGCCGTACCGGTAGATGCCAGCGCACAGAAAAACACGTTAAAACTTTTCGTTCGGAAAACCCTTTTGAAAACCAGTTACACACAAAACACATACGATCACACACACATATGTATATATATATAATTAAAATATTTTAGAAAAATAATACTTTAGGGACTAGTTCCTCAAAACCAATCCTACTAGTACAGCATGCCATCGAACAAGAATTGAATAGAACCACCTAGCCGAGCAAGTCGCAGAACGACTTACCTGAATGACGAGGGAATTTTGCTACGAATGAGGAACGACAACGGCTCAGCAAAATCAATCTCCGGCGGTCCGACGAACAGGCCGACGACTACACGACAGGAACACTTGAACCGGTTGATTGCTCGACTAGGTGACGGGGGAGGAATTCCGACGCAGAAGGAGGGCTTGAATGGTGGGTTTGGACGATTGAGAAAGCTCCAATGCTTGGACGGAAGAGACGACACCGACCGAAAGAAAATCAAAACTCGGGCGGCGGAGACTTTCGGTGATTTAAGAGGTTTGGACGTGGCTGGGTTTTGGTTAAATAGGGAGACTAGCCAGACTAGGGTTAAATAGAAGAAAATCTTATCTTTCTTTACGAGATATCTTAATCATTTTAATTAATTTTTACTAAGGTGACTTATACTATAAATTGATTTAAAGCTAGAGATTTATTAACATTATTATTTTTATCAATATATTTTTTTTATGCCCTGATTCACTATACTTTCAAGACCCAAAATAATTTACAAATCGAAAAACGGAAATCGGAATGGAACCGAATATTACATACTACCCCCCTTAAGAAAAGTTTCGTCCCGAAACTTACCCCAGACGAACGAGAATTAGCGGAAATTTGAAAATGGGATCCACTCAACACACGAGATCTCACACCCTCTCCTCGTTAAAGAGGTTCGCCCTCGAACCTAAACCGGACGGCGAAAACGAATACTAATACTAGGGTCACCCACACATGAACAGAGCAAAACTCGTATACCACAAAAGTCAAGCAGAATCAAACAAGGTCAAACAAATGAAACTCAAGTCGACAACAAAAACAAACAACCAAAAACTATCCTGAAGTCTAGCTAAGGAAAATCAACAAACTACTATTCTAACTGCTCAAAGCGAAGCAACTCTCAGGCTAAATCCTCCGAAGGAGCATGGGCTTCCTGCTCATCACGGCCCTTCATCTCGAATACTCGGGGTGGAGCAGCTCCTGAGTTACTCGCCCTAGCACTCTGACCCATCCCTTGACCTGACGCTTGGTACGACTGTTGTGGTGGTTGACGGGCTCTCTGGTTCCCTGGTACTGAGCCCTGAGAAGGTGCACTTCTGATGTGATCATGCCCTGCCTTCCGAAAGGCGCGCCCGAGTTCGAGAGGGTCGGCGCCGAGCGCCCCGTGCATGCGGCTTTCGGCGCCGGTGCCTCGTTTTGGCACCGATGCCGCGGCGCCGGTGCCTCATCTCGGCGCCGTGTCTCGGGCGCCGGTGCTTCTCGTGCGCGCGCGCGGGGATGGGAGCCGCTTCTGGGCCTCCTACTGGACCACGTCCCGGGCTTTCAAGGCAAGCCTACCTTGGAGTGAAGCCCACAAGTTTTCATGCAAGACGAGGCGGGCTCGTCCACAACAAGCAAGACAAGAAACTTGGGCCCAAGCCCATTCGTCCCACCTCCTCTCCAAGTCCATGCCGCCACTCCACCTCCTCAACCTTTCCTTGACGGCAAAGTAAGAGCTAAGTAAGACGGTGACTTCCGCGCCAAGGAACCGCCATCAATGCCCGCCTTGGAGCCGAAGACACTAGCTAGAAATTCCCTCATTTTTGACCCTATAAATAAAGAGGGGATGTATGTTTATTTAGGATGTTGTTTTGAGCTTGAACTTGCTAAGAGACTTTGGTCCTAGTTAGGTTTCGGGCTTTCCCGGCTTGTGGGATTCAAGCCGTAGGGTTCTCGTGAGACGCGAGAGCCGGATGGCGGGCTTTGGTTCGTGAGACTCGAGCCATGGCTCCGCCGTTCTTATTTTTCAAACCAAACCCGGCCTTCGGGTAACCGAGGGCTCGGAGGGCGGCTTGGCTCGTGAGACTCGGGCCTCGCCTCACCCTCCTTAGGCGTTCAAGCTCGGCTCATTCCGGGCGAGACGCCTACTTATCCTTAGGGCCACATGGGTTGTTAGGGTTCGGTTCCGCACCCCTTGTATCCCTTAGTCGAGACCTCTCGGTGAGTGGACCGAAGTGAGGGCTCGACTACTTATCCATCAATAATAAAAATCCACAAAAAGAGTTTGTTTCACCAAAAATTCCCACGCGCATGAAATGTTGCAATTTCTCTCAATTTTCGCAAGTTTGAGCCCGAGCTCTCGTCTTGGGCGTCTCCACACAAGCCCAC